>CM062868.1:22332495-22696844 GCA_031772225.1 Eubasilissa splendida
AAATGTATGTGTGTGTGTGTGTCATGAAAGTGAGTAGATGAGTGGTGGGGATGAACCTAATAATAGGCTGTTTCTGGAGGAACAGCTCTCTTCCATCACAGCTTCTTCTGAATAACTTGTCTATCTCTGAATGTATAATTTATTTTACTATATTACGTGTTGAAATAAACGTATACTATTGTTACCTGGAAAGACTGATTTTCGCTTACAAGGAATTGGGATCCAATTAATTAGACAGTAATCAGAAAATAGAACCACAAGGGAATCTTAAAGATTTATCACAATTACCTTTAATTATTATTTAATCATTAGTCTTATGATATAATACTGATGTAAAAATAAATTAAGATACGTACAGACAAGACATAACGACTTGGCACGATCTAGCGTAATGTAACTATGTAAAAAATAAAATAATAATAATAAACTGAAAACTGGAGGTTGGATGGTCAAGTCCTCGGCGAGTTGCAAATTTTTGCAAAAAGTCTAATTTGCTGTTGGACCATGAACCAAAATAGATGCACTCACTTCCCAATAGCGGTGAGTAAAAATTCCACACTGTCAGGGTGTCCTTTTTGGGTGAGTGGCACATTAGTGCAGCAATCCTTTTTGAGTGAACGATTCAGGATAGCCTGCAGCAGGCCGTCAGGAGCGATCTCTATGGTGATGGCGTTTGCCGGGATCAAACGGGACGTCTCTTCGAATAGGACTGGGCCCTGAAATCATCCAGTTAATTAAGCTTCTGCATGTTTAATTTTTTTTTTTCTATTCCTTTAAACATTATCATTCTTTTTTCTGTTTATTGCAAACTGAAGTAAACATTCCCAAGAATTATATTTTCTATATACCTCTCTACCACAGAAGATAAGCCAGTATTCGCACTCGAACTTCTGTTTACAAAAAAAAAAACATTTTGTCTAAGTCTCAATATGTTATTAAATTACTTCTAAATTCTTTTAATAATATTACTTTTTATTAAGGAGAACACATTCTTATTGTGAAGTTGTAATTATTCAGAATAGACGGTCTGTGATGTTTTAAATACTAATTTTCAAAAATAATGAAACAACAGATGTATTCATTTGAAAAAGTGTAACATATAGGTTCGAAAATTTGTCATGAAAAATACTGGCGTTATAACACAATTGGTAGTGTACTTCCCCAGATTAGAAATGGAGATCCAGGTTCGAATCCCGGTAGCGCAAAAACAATATTTTTCGACAAAATTGATTTTATTTGTATATATTTATAATTAATACATTAAATTAGTATTTAAAATATTACATTTAAATATTTTTATTTTGAGTAATATTTGAATAAGTCCAAGAACACACAAGTACCTACAAAGGCACTGTTAGTAAACAAAATAATAGATATCTCATAGAGACGAAGCTATTATTCATTATATTTAATGGAAAATATATAGAAGTATGGGTAATTATAGGGCTTACATATAAAGTGATCACTTAAGCCAGCCGAAGACAGGTCGTAAGCTCTGTAACTACCCACACTTCCATATGTTTTCCATTAAATATAATAAAAAATAACTTCGTCTATTATTTTGTTTATTGTTATTTTTATTTCCTTTTCTTTGTTTATTTTTGTAAAATGTAATTAGCCTTTAAGGATAATTCTTTGTTTATTTAAAAAAAAATTCAATGGTACTATGTACCGTATGTAATAAATAAAAATAAATACATAAATAGTGAGTCGTTTATAACGTTACCAATAAATTGGCGGTGTGGTACTCTGCAGAGGAGTACTTGGCCGACTGCTCTCCCCACAGGTGCTGCGGCACCGAGGTGGACAGCCAGCGCTCAGACCTCAGCTTTGGTTCCGGAATTGTCTGTCGCAGATATGTGAGTAGCGTAGGACCTGCAAACAGACTAGTATATACCACATTTGTTATCAATTTAAAATAATAAATATTACTTATACTCATGTCGCAACATGTGACTACTGTTTTACACTGTGCATATAGAAATACAATTTAATTGGCTTAGTAGACCTATGTTACTGCATAGCTAGGGAAAGGTTAACTTCTGTAACAACTTAGAAAAGGACATTTTCAACTAATGACCAGCCAAACTATTGTTTCAACTGTGATTATGAAAATGTGTTCTATTTGAACTACGACTAATAATTGAATATTTGCGATTCGTCGAGCAATCCCTGGTACATTAGAAAATAAACCACCAACAATGAGATGGAACACCAATCACACAACCCCAATACCTGACGGTCACAATTTCAAAATTAAAATAAATATTGTCTTCTTAGTTTTGAGAACCGTCGCAGTACTGTAGTTTTAGGAGACATAATTAAGTATTGTTGGGGGGAGCTTTCCATCGACTGAAGAACGATTAAATTGTGATAGGGTTTTACAACAATTTTCGCTTTATTTGTTAGACCATTTTTTGATAGAATTATACAAGGATACAAGTAATATAAGTCGAAAGCTGTAAAAAAATATATATAAAAATAGAATTTTGATTATCTCTGAATTGGTTGAGAATAGGACATGGTAGCTTAAATATTTTCACAGATAGCAATGTATGTAGATGCTATGCGTCCTCGACTCACCGGCCTCTGCAATGTATCTGGAGTGGTACGCGATGTTGGAGCAAGGCACCTCCTTGGCGAAGGTTCCCTCGGCCTGCAGCTGGGCCACGAAGGTCTTCACAACGTCAGCGGGCCCAGAGACGGTGCAAGAATCTGGCCCATTGTGGCACGCCACTTCTATTTCAGGATGCAGGAAATCCTTCACCTACAGATGAAATCATTTTAGTTTACGTAAGAGACATTCCACGGTGATTCCAATTTTAAAATAGATCCATCTTGGATCTAGGCTCAGTTTTCTTCACAGCGGCGCAAAAACGGGGATTTGCAGAAGTTTTGAAATATATATATTCTTCTCCTCCCAAAAAAGATATAAGATTCTGGTTTTAAATAACATAAAGAAAACATAATAGAAAGTGTATAGAAATGATAAAAAATTGAATATAAACCATTACTTAAATGTCCTTGAAATATGCCAAATTTGAAAGCCACCAGTTTTGATGACTTTTAAGGTGACTGGAGGTTGGAATCACAAGGTCATCAATGAACGTTGATACCTTTTTCACTTTTACTTTCTGCCGAGCATTCACCGAAATGGATATCAGCCTTTTATATCAAAAATATGTTGATGGTATCAAATATAGATCCCTGTATCTCTCACGTATTACGTCAAGTGCTCTGCCTTCTTGGCTACATCCCTAATAGATATGGCGTCAAATTGACATACGTGTTGTATTGTTGATTTTTTGAGATAGTCTCTTGATAAATTTTGTAAGAAGTCAGTATTAATAAATTGCTTGAACTACTATGTTCACGTATTGTTTGATTTCTTGACTGTATAGAGGTGAGTATCCTATCTGTCTGAGTTCAGAGTTTGGTTACCAAGAGATTTTGATTATATTATGGGGACGGCGATTCAAATTCACCGCCATCAACACCGTCCCCAACTAACGCCGATACCGGCGGCATCTATGATGTCCAGGCGCTAGCTACTCGACCGTCTCTACACTTCACAGCTACAATATTTACTAAATGTGCAGTGCCCCTGCGGGTGGTTCGATATGCCCGTGTGTACCATTATACTGTATATTTCCTTAATTCATATAATTGATAGTAGTATTACAGTTTTGTATCCCAAGCCGACGGCAGCCATAGCTCCCCTGATGAACGGAGTTTGGACGCTGGCCAAGCCTCTGAAGTAAGCGGCGAGGATCATCTGCTCCGCTGTGAAGCAGCCGTCAGCATACGCGCAGCCCAGCTCCCCCACGCTGTGCCCTGATAAATAACAAGTTTACAAACAGATTTCAATCAGAAATACATTATTCAGTAAACAGCGACTGACAGCGACACTGACATAACCACACTAAAAGTTGCTATAGAGCCCTATCAACTTCGGTCTTTAACGTCACCTTCACAGGTCAGGTGAAGCCGTTAATATGACCGTGTTCTGTGCCGCGAGTTCTACCATATACTTTGAGTACATCTGGTCAGCGGCGGCCGTGTTTCTAAGGACGTTATTAAAAACGAAAATAAGAAGGCAATAATAATTAAGTGAACAAGAAGGTGGCGAGCATGTATTTTTCAAGGTCTCCAAACGCTTTTATTGACGGTCGACTCCTAAAATGTATTAATTCTAATTGCCAACTGTTAGGCGAAGAGAACTCGGTTGCAATTTATTTGACAGGGTAATACAGACAGATTTCGCATGGAAGGGACACTAACGAGAAATGCATTCATTTTTATGAGGACCAGCTCCTAATTTCTGTAAGAGTTATAAAATATATTCGGACGACCGTGAGAAAGTTCAAAAAATTTTGTCACATACGTAATAAACCACGATATAGTGGTGTTTCCAGGTTTCGTCTACTGTCGGGATGTTCGGGAATTCGCTTATGCTCTGCGCGGCACCCATCTTGCGCAAAGTTTTTAAATGAAGTGAACTCGCTCAGTTGAGATGCCTGTGGCTTCTGCTAACTCGCACACTCGTCTGTTGGATAATACCGAATCACTGACTTTATCAATTATTTCGGGTGTCACAGCTGATTTTGGGGCTCCAGGATGTGGTGCGTCTTTGATGCTTATTCTATCACGTTTAAATTCATTTACGCGTTACTCTTTAACCTAACCTAACCTAACTGTTAACCCTATTATGGCCACTGAGGGTCGCTAGCCGCGTTTTTGTACTATTTAAGTTGGCGAGCGCCCCAGCTTGGGCGCGTTTCACCGCCTGTATCGTGACTAACGTCGAGTTCGTCCACCATAAACCCAACTTAAACAATTCTTATCAAGTCCCACCAAAACAATTCCGAAAATACCGTACCAAAACAGTTTCGTTTAAACCCCCATAACTCAATAACATAACTTCGGTCAAACTCCACCAAAACAGTCCCGAAAGAACCCTAACAAAAACAATTTAAACTTAGTTAAGGCAAACTAATAAAATTGCCACAGACAACAAGCTCCTCTTGTACAAGGCCATCCTACGGCCTATACTCCTGTACGCAGCCCCCACGAACATGAAAATACTACAGAACTTCCCGAATAGGGTCATCCGGTTAGCGCCGAATGCACCTACATGGATAAGGATCGCACAACTTCATCGAGAGTCGGCCATTCTTCCCGTGAAAGAGTTCATTGCACAAATCTCCAAACGTTTTTACGATGGACTCTCAAAACACCCCAATCCAACCATAAACTTAGCGTACCGTCGCGATATAAACGTCCAAAATCCGTCCTCCTTTAGAGGCTTAATTCACTGCGCCCGCTAGCAGTTCCCTGCAACATGATTATAAGCAGATTGTTACCATTTGTTGTTATAATTCTAAAAATAAAAATTATCAGGCCTCAAAGGCATACTCCAGATGAAGGGGCAAGGGGTCTAGCGTACCCGGTACCCTATAAGACAGGAAATCAAAATCAATCAAGTTAATAAAAAAAACAGTAAATGTTATTCAAAACAAAATCTCCTTAAAAGTAAAAATATCATCCTATATTCAACCTTAGTTATATGAGTAGCTTAAAACATTGTTCCGGACAATAAAGTAATAGTTTTTTACTTTCAAGGTACTTTTCAACGTAAATGATGAAGTCTGGTATGTTAACCCTTACCAAAAATGAAGTCAGATATGTTAACCCTTACCAATGATGAAGTCAGATATGTTAACCCTTACCAAAGATGGAGTCGGATATGTTGACTCTTACCAATGATGAAGTCAGATATGTTGACCCTTACCAATGATGAAGTCAGATATGTTAACCCTTACCAATCATGAAGTCTGGTATGTTAACCCTTACCAAAGATGAAGTTAGATGTGTTAACCCTTACCAATCATGAAGTCTGGTTCGATATTAATAGCCTTGAGAACATCGCACAAGCCGATCTGCACAGCGATTATCCCCACGAAGGAGTGGAGGATGTTGTCGTAGATCTTCGGGTCAGGGTCTGTGATAATTCTGACGATGTCGATGCCTTTGGGTTTCAACGCCTGGTCACACCTGTTGTACAGGATTAAATATTTTAATTGAAACTATAAAATATATTCGTGTACATATACAAATATACATATATGAACACAAATTTGTGGTGATGTTGTATTTTCAGAACATAGTTCTATGGTATTTTTAATACAAAATAAATTAATCAACTTGAAAGATATACGGAAAAAATATTTAGTTGCTATGGGATTCGTATCGATTACCATCCGGGAAAGTGCGTTACCATATCTGCTATAGCAATCGAATACGTTTTTGACAAATTTTTGTACTTAACGTGTTTCACTCAAAGGTATTTGGAATTCATCGCAATATAAAGTTAATTGATTTAAAAAATTGAATAATAGATGTACTTTCTCGTTTTAATTATAAATATCACAGAATGTAAATTCAGAATAAATATTATTGATGTGGAAGTTTTTGAATCGATAAACACCGCTCCGAAAATTGCCAACTGAATTAGCTTTCTCTGAAATGTAAGAAATAGTGACTCCATATATCATATCATATCCTGTCATCCATAGGACAGCCAGCACTGCTGAGAACTCGCCTACTGTTGCCGTCAACCACCCAGCCCACCATCTCCGGTCTCGCCTGACAGCGGCCGTCGTCAGATGTCATGTGTGCGCGCATCCGATTCTGCGCAGTGGCGGGTCAACGAAAGCAGTCAATACCGTGTCGAGCCGCATTCTGAAGTTGTGTGGCCCTGAAAAGGGCCTTTTTGATCATTTTCTGTGCACATACATTTCTCGACATTACTTTACAATATTGCTGAAATATGCCGATATTCTTTGACATACGCTGCGACGTATTCTAGATTCATGGTTCTTCCATGTTGTTTTGAATAAACTTTGTGAAACTGACTGTTGTTTTTCGCTGAGCTTCTCCTTATTGATCTACTTTCAATTTTATTACAAGAAATCAAAAAAATTTTAACAACCTTTTACTATACAAAAAAATTCAGTCAATGTATGGACAACCATCTAACATATTTAAAATAGGTATCTGTAATGACTAGTATTTAAAACCCATCTTATAACAGGGGTAAAAGGCATATTTAGGACGTAAATTAAATAAGCTACAATATATTTTTACAGTTTAGTTTTAATTTTTTTGTTTACTCTTCTCAATTGTCAATTTGAACCAAAAAAATTTTCCAGTGTTTTTAAATTCCTCGCCATAAAAAAGAGAATTCTGTAATTGCTATGTTTCTTAAAAAATATGTTTTTATATTGTACCTTAACCTATTGTACGCGACCGTATCAATAGTTGATACGGCGACTTTGATCCGTGATCACATATTTCGTATAATATTTTAACATGCACTAGAAAATTTCTAATACTGGTGCTGTCAGTCTTCAGATATTTCTGGAAAATAAAAAAGTACTTAAAAACATCGACATGTCACGTGCTTCGAGCAGCGGCCGTATTGCTGTACCGTTGTGTATGTTTTTGTATGGAGTTTATGTTTATTACTTTATAAACATCTTACGGGTTTTAACATCCATGGACTTGGTTTCATATTGAACCAGATAACCTTTTATCTCTATCTGAGGCGTTAAATCATGCGTAAGTTGTCTATTTTGATGATTTAATGCGTATTTGGATATTCAAAAAAATGTGCCGCTTGTGAGTATTGGAATGTCATACAAGGAGTATCTATCAGACCTGTTGATAATCTATATAAAAAAATATATATAATTCATTATTAGCCTTTTACCTAATTGAGTGCAGTGTTGTGCGAATCTTTCGGGAGTGATTGTGAAATGTTTAAGTTCTAATTAAATATTGCGTTCAGTAATTTCTTACTTTTTAATGGCTGCCGCAAATATCGGAATGGTCATGAGACTAGTCCCCATCCCGGCCCACTGGGACCCCATGCCACTGAACACGAACCAGACGGGCCTCTTCGCTCCGTGGAAGTACTTGGTCTCCCGCGTCACTCGCCTCGCGTCGGAACGGGGTCCTGGGTAAAATACCGCAAGAGTGAATATAATTTTATTTTAACATAACCAAACCCGAACAATACAAAAAGTTAACATGTACGAGTACATGAAACAGCTTTAAACGATTGTAAAACAATCGGTTCTAAATTAAGACAGCCAAAAAGAGCATAAATTCAATTTTAAATTAAAATAATCACTTTCGAAAAGGTGCCCTTCGTTTTTTGTTGAAATAGAGTTACAACTGGGTTCATGTCGCCCAAATGCGCCCACAATCCATTGCAATCTCATTCCAATGTGTCATTCGTACAAACGACAGTAATACGTCATATTTATGGAATAAATACACCTCACACTGTCTTTAAATAAAAATATATCCGTAAAAATCTGTAAGACTCATTTCATTACATTACATTAAAATTTGTGCGAAAGTAGAGCCATGTAAAAAAAAAACACAAAAATGGAATATATTATCAGTTATGTATTTATTTATCAATCATACACATATACATAATAGAATAACAATGCGTTTTAGAAGTCAGGAATTTCTTCATGAAATTGTCAAGAGATTGTAGAATGCCACCCTTTTTCTTCTTTTCCTGATAGAGAGTTCTATAACATGCCGTGTCTCTATCGATTGCCCTACGCACTTGAGATATACGTTCTGTGTTGTTATCACATTCATCCATGATAGCCAAAAGATTATGTCACGATGTCAACCTCTTCTTCGCCTTCATTTTCTATTTCATTTGCTTCTTGTTGGTCAATTAGATATTCATTCAATTAATTCATCAACATCTTTGTTATTGGCGTTCATGCTTAGTTCATTCATCATTGAAACTATTTCAGTTATGATAGTCTCCGGAGATCCTTCAGGGTTTAGATGATCGCCCATCATTTGTGGGCATATTTTATCCAAGATTCTTTGAAACGAGTCAGGGAGCGGAAGAGAGGAGAACGACGAGAGATTTGCTGTAAAATCAACAAATTCTAGATATACCTCTTCAAAAGATGGAGGTCCGGATGAATATAAAAAAAGTATTTAAAACAATAAAAATGTGAAAACTTAAAAATCTCGGACGTGTAATGAGACATTCGAAGAAGTAGGAGATCTTGCACCTCATCATGCAGGAGAAGATTGTTGGAAGTCGAGGCCTGAACCTGGACTAATGGTATAGCCAGTAAACAAAGAGATGAAAGCCAATGTCCGTTGTACGGATAGGACACAAGAAGAAGAAAGTTTTCGTTGTTTATAATTGCTATTATATCTTTAAAAGCCAATGACTAATTTGGTGGTTATCACATTTGATTAAATACCCACATGACACTATACAACAGAACAGGTCAAGCGGTTAAATTAATTGGCAAACCTCAGATACAATGCACATCTTCTTATGCAGCAGCTCGACTGAGCTAAGTCAGGGTTTATGCTCAAAATTGTGGACTCACATTAACTACAAGAGGTACACCATGATCTTATAACATTGTGAAGAGTTTGATTTGAGAACCATATATTCTCACTCAGAATTGTGAATCCTCGGCACACGTGTGCCGGGATAGCGTCCTCGTACACGGCGTGCAGCAGCCTGACCTGCTCCGCATCCACCGACCTGGACCCCACATTGTCGAGGATCTTATTGACGGCCGACTCCGTCCTCCCAGACGCGCACACCAGGCGGGGCAAGCCATCTTTCGGCTGCCCGTCATTCACCTGGAAATATTGGGCTTGAAACAAATGATATTTTAAGTGTCAACCAGTTGATTCCAAACAAAATTAATGTTATTTTGTACTAATATCTTACGGAATAATAATTATCTTATAAAACTAAATGTTTGTCTGTCTGACTGTCATTCCTACAACCTTTCACCGATGTCAACTAAGTTAGGAATAGTTACTATTAATTATTTTTAAATTTCGCCTTGTAAGGGCATTATCAATCTAATGCCTTTACAATGCTGCCCGCAGGGACTAACAGCAAACAATCGAAGATAATCGATGAGACCCTGACCGCGCAGCGGTCACCAATGGCCGCGTAGACGGTTGCTTGTGCTTGCGCAAAACATTAACACCTTTTCCCTTCACTTTTATAGCCACTCCCGGTAGATGCGTATTATAATACATTGTGTATTGAATCTGTTATAATAATTAAAATCAAAACATAATACAAATAAAAGTAAAGTAAGTAAAGATACTTATTTTTGAAAACAATAAAAAAATAATAAACAAAAAATCAATGGGCAACGATAATAAAATAAATAGTACACATTTACTTTAAAACTGACCGATGGAGTAAATGCTATAACGTATCTAGTAATTCTACCTTTTCTTTGGCGAAATGCTTAAGCAACACGTGAGCGTTGGCTCCACCGAAGCCGAAGCTGTTGATGCCGGACATGCCCCGGTTCCAGGGGGTCTTCTCGGTGACCACGGCCATGCGGCCCTCGGCCAGGGCGGCCACTCCCTCGCGGGGGCTCTCGTAGTTCAGGTTGGGGGGGAGGTAGCCCGTATCGTAGGCTATGCACATCTGCGGGTGAGAAATGTACAAATAGGCGTGTCATAACCAGTCTAAAGCACCATCACCGCCGTGTGGCGTTACAGACATTCAATTTTAAGGCCAACTACTCAATCTTCAGGCATTCCCATCGCGAGTAAACCTCTTCAGTTCAAAACTTGTACCATTCTTGGTATAGAACCCCGGGATACGCTATCGGCTTCTCCGGTGCATTGCAATTTCAGAATGAGGTCAGTTTCCACCGACTCGCCAACCGTTCAATCAAGTATCATGTTCTTACCATGGCTCAACATTTATATTATGATCTTATAACTTTCTGGAGCTGACGCGAGCGCTCACCTTGACCACGGAGCAGATCCCCGAGGCGGGCTCGCTGTGCCCCAGGTTGGACTTGACCGCGCCGATGAGGAGGGGCTCACTCCTGCCGGTGCAGAATATCTCGTCCACCGTAATCAACTCTTCGGTATCTCCAACCCGCGTGCCTACGATATTAAAACATTTTTATGGACAACTTTAAATATTAATTCATAATTTTTCCTTTTTTTACGAAAACATATTATTTTGCCATTCTTTTATATCCGACATAAATATACTCGGTTAGTTTTTTTGAAACACAAACCTCATTCGCAGTAACTCCACACATGTATTCACTAAATACACATTATATAACAATTAAGGTGATGATGCAACATTGGAGCAAATATCTCCACCAAAATATTTTATACATATACAGATTTTTTCTATATTTCTTTCTAATTGTATAATTTAATTTTTGTTAAAAAAATATAACAAAACTGTGTTCTGAAATTTCAACTTCACAACAAAAATGTGTATCCATTAAAAATGTAATAAATTATTAATATTAATATTCAAAACATTGTGTTGGCGCCATTTAAAAATTGATTCAGTTCTATTGTTTTTTGGCTTTTGAATTGTTGCCTCACACATACATTATATTCGCGGTTAACCAAATTTTAACCTACGTATGCTTTTTCCTTCCTTTTCCTCGCCTATCCTTGAGCACAAGGAAGATAGAAGATCTCGCAGTGTCTTCCGACTGTAGCAAGCTTTTGTATGGATAACTACCGTCGCTTAATTCCGCTTTAAGAGCGGAGTCTAACGCTTATAATTAATCTATATTATAATAATCCTTTTCGCGAGTGTTAACATTGGTCGACACCCCGCGTCGCTTGTTCTTGTGGTGGAGAAGGAATAAACAAATAAACCAGCATCACATTGTATTAGTATTAATAGCAGATTTCGATAAATATTTTTCAATTAATCACTTGTTATAAAGCTTCAACTATTGGTTAGTACTGTGTTTTGTAACCAAAACATACATATTTATTGTCCCGTGGAGACAATACGATAATTCCGTTTGTTGGGGAAGGAATTTAAAGAATGACTATAGATAATGGGGAAAAGGATTTTATCAATTGCCATTGATGACCGAGATTTGAAAGTACAGTCTTTTTAAACTCTTGTAGTCACCGCCAAAAACCACACTGTGCTGCAATGTACGAAGACGTCTAATTATCTTCACTCCTGATGAACCCGATAGCTTTATCCAAGGCGCACACAATTCACAAAACAATATATATACAGTGAATGGTCCACAACGCGGACAATATCGCCTTTGTCGGGTCAAATCAAAGTTTTGACTTATGACCGAACGATAAGGTCGGGATTCAAATTCATACTCTTGATCTAATGACCGCACTATATAGCGCCAAGATTCAAATTCTTACTCTTGATCTAATGACCGCACTATATAGCGCCAAGATTCAAATTCATACTGGTGGGTCAAGCATTGGGAATGACAAGCATTGGGACAAGAATATGGATGGGGACATGAGACGACAACATTCTTCGCGGCCGATATTAAAGCGCGCCAAAAGTGTGAAAACGATACAAGTAATATTTTTATGTATTTTTATTGAACTTGGAAAGCCGGCTTGCAAGCGGACTAGCGGATCGCCGGTGCGCTTTTAAAATCGCTTTTTTATTATAGTAATAATAATTACTCAATAGATTGCAATAAATAATAGTCAAAGGAGTTATTTTGCTAACGATAAAAAAAGCTAATCTGCGTACCTAATCATCACAACACAATGAATAACTTGAAGTATAGAAACAGACCATTTATAATACTACCAATATTACTATGGCTATCCTTCTGAATTTGTTCTTTGCATTTTTTTAATGACATGTTTAATTTGGTTTCATTGTAAAGGAACAATATTTTCTGAAGAATCACAACTTCGTCAATTATAAAATATTATATTGTTATTTACCTGTTCCATGAGCTTCAATGAACTCCAACTCCGCTGGATTAACTCCACACTCTTCATATAATTCCTTCAGTAGCTTCGTCTGCATATTCCTGGCGGGATACGTGATCCCCTGCTCCTTGTAGCCGTCGCAGTTGGTCTTGGCGTGGAGGATTTGCGCGTACACGCGACGGGCGTCCTTGGCCTTCTGCAGGAAGATCACAGCAATGGTCTCGGACCTGACGTAGCCATTTGCGTTCTTGTCAAAGCTGCGACTGCAGCCCTCGGGGGACAGCACTCCCAACCTTTACAGAGATCCGTTAATGTTTAATCCTGCATAGAAGTTGATGTCGAATTATGATTCATAAGGTATAGTGTATCCTTTATGTTGGTATCCCTAGGGCTTTATGTTGGTGGTGTGCTTGTTTTGCTCTGCACTGACGGTGCGCCACTTAACTTGACAGAAGGTATCTTACCGTCGTCAGAATCGGTTCGCTATCAATCCAAGAAGTTTAATTGGTGCACGCGAAGAATATGTGGAGACCGACCAAGAACACATAACATCAGAAGTCAGCAGAGGATCAACCAACAGTCCATGTTAATGATAATCTATTTTACTAGCGTAACACGGTCTTATTATACATGAAAATTTTTTTTTTGGTGCCGGAAAAACAAGAACTGATTTTGGATATTTTTGATGTGCTGATTCCAAAAATACCTGCCTTTTTTGTATCAGCTCTAGTTTTTAAGTTACGGGCTAATTGATTTTAGTTCTGATTAAAGGCAAAAATAATGAAATATTGATATCTTTGAAATTTTGTATTTAAAATGTAAATCTATTTAATCAGTTTCAATTACTTGGTATTACCCATGACCGTAAAACCGGACATTCCTATATCTGGGTAACCCCCCCCCCCCCCCCCCCCCCACGAACTAATTAATAACTCGCTCATGCCTAACCCGGTTCAATATACTATCATTTTTTGTAAAGTTTCGGAGTTTAATGTTAAAAAATTGAATTAAAACTATGGCTCCTGATTTCATATGTTAAACATACATTGAACATTTATGACAGTTGACAATTGAAAAGCGGAAGTTCCTAAAGTTTGGAGTTTCAGTGGTTTGGAAGGAACCAAAAAACCGAGTATGAAGAAAATCAGTGGGTGATTTGTGTCGATCTAAAAAGGGTAAACTTCCTCCTAGGACAGCAAAGTGGATATACAAAATATCCTTGTTTTTTATGTCTTTGGGACAGCAGAGATGAGGATCAGCACTGGGTTAATAGAAATTAGCCTTTAAGAAATGTTATAATACAAGTAAAACAAAACTTAATTAACGAACATTTAGTTCCAAAAGAGAAAATCATACTTCCACCCTTGCATATCAAGTTGGGGCTTATATGAAGCAATTTATGAAGGCTTAAAATTGAGATGGTCTATGCTTTGGCTACTTGATACAAAAACTTCCTAGGATTAGCACAAAAATACTGAAAGCCGAAATATTTTATGAACAGAGAAGGCAACATATTAAAGATCCATAATTTACCGCATAAATGAAAGAGATTTAATCTAACGCTTGGTGTTCATTTGTTCAATTAGTAAACATTTTCTTGGAAATTAGAATTAGTGAAAAATATGCTTTCCAACATTAATATTCTTAGTTATAACATGAGCATAAAAGTTCACTACCTCCATAACCACTTAGATCGGTTTTCAGAAAACCTAGGTGATTTTAGTAAGGAACAGGGGGAAATATTCCATCAGGACATTAAAACTATGGAAGATCAATATCATAAAAAATGGGATAGCCGTATGATGGCCGACTACTGTTGGAGTCTTTAGCCTGATTGTCCCGGTAAACTCCGTACTAGAAAGTCGTATAAAAGAAAAAAATATGTGAAAAGTGATGAAAGTATATTTATCTACCGTATGAAATAAATACCTTACATTGTATTCAAACTGCTAAAAGAATGAAAGGTCGAATATCATTCATTCTGCCTCCCAGAGGATAAGCCCCTAAAGGTGATCCTCAGAGGGATCCCAGAAGAAATCGCTACCCAACGCTTCGCTGACGAGCTATCAATAGACTACCCGGTCATATGATGAAGATGGTGCCTAGCAGAACCATCCTCCTCCTTGTAATGGTAAATTCAACCAAAAACTACGCCGGAAAGAAAATCTTTACGGATCTTAAATACGTAATAATTCGGCCCTACCGCTTCTAACTAATAGCTAGCTTCCTATCCGATAGAAAATTTAGAGTAAAACTTGACGGAATTCTATCCTCCATCAGAGCTCTATTAGCAGGAGTACCGCAAGGCTCCATAATGTCACCTTTTCTGTTCAACGTTTTCTCCAACGATATACCCCCCACCCAAGATGCCAACACCACAGTCGCCCAATTTGCCGACGATACCGCGTACTTATCAACATCAGCAAAACCCACACTAGCCACCCTCTTAGAGAATTCGTGAAAGAAGTGACAAGTAGAAATCATCCCTTCTAAAAGTGCCGCCACCCTATTTTCAAGAAGACGCCCCAGAACTAATCCCAACATAAAAATGTTTGAAGAAAACATTTCATGGACCAGCGACATCAAGTATCTTGGTATTAACTGGATACCAAACTCACGTGGGGCAAACATATCCAAAACAATCTAAGCGCAGCAACACGTGCACTCTGCGCATTGTATCCACTAATAGGCAGGAATTACAAACTTGCCGTCGACAACAAGCTCCTCATATACAAGGCCATCCTAAGGCCTATACTCCTGTACGCAGCCCCCATCTGGAGTCACGCGGCCAAAACACACATGAACAAACTTCAGACTTTCCAGAATAAGATCATCCGATCGGCACTGAGCGCCCCGAGATAGCTAAGAGTCGCACATCTACATCACGATTCCGGCATTATCCCCATAAAAGAGTTCAAAAACATGTTTCCAAGCGTTTTTATACTGACCTCCCCAAGTACCAAAACCCAACAATTAACGTATTATCAAACTACAATATATCCGTTCTCACGCGTTTAAAATGACTCAAAACTGTTCTCCTTTAGTAGAGGTCATAAATTACTGCGCCAGCTCGTAGTACCATGCCCCATGATAGCAGAATAATAATAAACCACATAATAATAAAATTTTACAGGCCACTTTGGCATACAACATGATGAAGAAGCAAGGGGTCTGAAGTGACCCGGTACTCCATAAGCCAAGAAATCCAAAATTCCAAAAAAGTTCAAATTTCCTTAACTAGCAGTTGGAAAAAATAGTAATAAAGTGTACATGAGTTAAAAATAAGATATATTGGCCTCTTTTAGTATTCTAAAAAAAACTAGATCTAATCTGATGGCTATTTTGGATTCTGCACACAAAAATTACCTAGAAACAGTTAAAAAATCGCTGGCACCAAAATTTGTGTTGCCCAGTGTTATTGAAGCAAACCCATTTCATTTGTTAACACGCACATATAGTATCATGTAAAAGAAGTATAAATATTGTGATCCTACAAACATTTTGTTCCAGTTGTGGCTTCTGACGTGAACGAGGACGATATGTTTGTTTCTGTAATAAAATAAAAACGAATAATTAAAATGTTACGTACCTCGAAAACTGCAATGAAACAAATGGATGGAGACAGAGATTAGAACTCCCAACGATGGCAGCATCACAGATCCCATCCCTGATAGCCCTGTAGGCATGTTCCAGGGCGTACATGGAGCTGGAGCAGGCCGTGTCTAGAGAGTAGGACGGCCCGTGGATACCCAGCCAATAGGAGACACGATTGGCCAACATGGCTCGAGAGCATCTGTATACATCATAAAGCAATTTATTAGTGTATAACTCTTAAAGGCTTGCTTTCATTTTTCCAGTTTGAAAGTCGATAAATTCTATACGAATTGCATATGCTTTCAAAATGAGGGTAATAGTTAAATTCATATAAGTATCAGAGAAATAATTAATGACGTTATTTGTTACGTAAATCATACGAGAGAGGAAGTTTTGAATAGAAAGAGACGACAATAAAATTGTTGTTTATCTCACATTCGATGTCAAAAATAACTCGTTACTAGTCTTTTCCACGTTTTTTAATATTATGGAATGAAATAAAATGTGTGATGTCGTTTCAATTAATCCATCGAAAATTAAATAATTTATTAGAGTACCTAATCCATATATAATATATGAATATGTTTTGATATCAGACACAGTACCTACATATATTTAAACTGATGATTCACAATGTTCTACATTCAAATTTATTATGACAGATTCAATTTATTATTTTACGGCCGTTTGGTAATCTGTTTCATACTTGCATAGTATTTATAAAACAAACAGCCCTTATTTAAAAGTCAACAGTGTTATATATAAAATAAATATTTAATTAACGTACATGAAGTGTTGATTTTGTTCAAGAAAATGATGTTTTCCCTTAAATTCAGTAAAAAAACATCTTATTTATGAAATTTGAAACAATTTTTATTTTTCAAATAGAGATGCGTACAATTCAATACTGATTAATATAGTCGCTAAAATATACACGAAAACATATATTTTCGGCATTTTTTAACGAAATTAACGAAAGCGCGAATTCGACGTCTGTCATGCCACTCGGGAACGACGATTAATAAGATCGATATAAATATTATTTAGTCATAAATTATTATGTTTTTGATATAATACTTGATTTTAAATAATAGCTGAAGTCCCAAAGCATGTTAAAAAATTTAATGTATTATTAAAAATTATTTTCTTTCACTAAAACAAAGTAATTTAAAAACGTCGAAAATTGATCATATGTCCTGTAACTGTTTTCATTTTCAATATTTTGTTAATTTGTCTCCGTAATCGTGGCTTCAAGATTAAAAGAAAACGTATTTCGTACATCCAAGAATTTTTCATATTAATGCAATTTTGTGGCACGCGGAAAATGTATTTAATGGTCGCGGTCTTTCTTATAATGTATAATAAGCGTCATGATTATTGGAAATAAAATTTAGTTTATTAGTTTTAAATGAGTTTCAAAGGTCCTATCTATGTATAGTTTTAAAAAAATAAAATCAAATTTATAACTTGATATAAATGAATAAATAAAAACCCACATTTTCATAAAAAAAGCGAATATAAAAATTATTATTAAAAATGGCGCCTTAATTACGTACAAAATAAAGAATGCATTTATTTTTGAATTGGTTTACATGGCATATTTATCAAGAGAACTGATTCGAAAATATATATATGCATCTTATATAGGCAGATTATTATTCCTGCCTAGGTGTTATTTACAGGGTATGGTGGACGTGACATATTTCATATTTCGGTCACGTATTTCTGTACATGAAGTAATGTGGGAACTGGTCAGATGATCGTGTAGCAGGTGTTCTTTTTTATCCCTTAAATACGGCACGTAAGAAATTTCGTATATGGGGCCTTATGTATTTGTTTGTTTATAAGTAGATTGGATTCGTAACAGTTGCTTGATTTAACGTTAATTACATAGAGCTATAAGAGAAAAATGTATGAATTCTTATGTCGGGACAAAATTATGATAAATATGGAGTACCACAAGCATATTCGGTTGTTATTGTTCGTGACATGTACTGTGTTTAAGGATTTCTAATAAGAATAACTTATTTATACAGATAAGATGAAGTTTATAATTCAGTTAAAAATATTAAAGAGTTGTTTAATGCTTAAATTAAAAATACAATTTTTATATTTGGAACTCAACAAACGTGAACAAAAATTTTAAAATATACAAGAATCACAATATATGAAAACGACGAAAGTTTCTTTTGACAAGTGTTGGCCGCAGCAAGGAATATTTATTTTATGAATGAAAATATAGAGGACCCGGGAGGGCTATAAAAATAACATTTACATTTTAATGTACAACGCAATTTCACAATTATTTATATTTTTTAAATATGTGCACCTCTTGGTTCGTTTGTCACTTATATTTAAATCTGTCAATATTTAATTATCTTGCATACAAGACACATAATTGAACATACACGCAGCGTATTGGGGTAAATACTATTTTAATACGTGTAAATAATGTGTCGTGATTTACATATTTCTGTTATAGCCGGATTTTTACTAGATTTGGTAGATTTTGAGATGTTCCACGTGTTTTGTGTAATGAATGAAATGGAAAGACATAAATGAGATAAAAGTATCTCACCATTGGCAACCTCGTGTGGAAGTATTTTAAGCGTTACTCTATTACTGCATCAAGTTGCTGTCTTGCTTGGTAAACCGTTTCAAGTGGTGTCAGGTAGTTCATGTTTCAAACTGATTTCTTTGAGGTCTGTTTGGGTTTGTTTTATTTCGGTTTCGTAAAAAGGTATCATGTATGTATTTCACTCTTGAAATATGCCTCGTATATCAGATTTTTTATATTCTTTGGTATGAATTCTTTTATTTTAATGATCAAGCGAGTCAGTTTGGTCATTGGTTCAATTATTTTTTCATGTGTATTGTCCAATGGAGTCTATGATGAACTCTAGATATTTATGTAATATTTCTTCTTGTGTTCTAAGTAAGTTAGTGTGTAAGTTCTTCAATACGTGTCTTATATTCTTTTAATGACTTTTTCATCTGACTTTAAAGTGAATAATGTTACATTTTTTATTATAAATTAATTGCTATTTGTCCACTCTAACACTATTCTACATCATTGTTTATGTTTAAAGCTGTGTTATGTTATCGGTTTTAACTTGTGTTGTTTGGAAGACAAGATGCCAAGATGTTGAACCTGGGAATTAAGAATAAGCATTTTAATAAATTTCCTTATAGTTTAACTTACCCAGTGATACAAAATCCATTTATCATCGATTCCTCATAGTATAGGTTTTTTTCAGTTTCTGAGAAACTGCATCCGATAAAGACTCCAGTGTTCGTACCCCGCAACTCCCTTGGATTCATCCCTGCGAAGAAAAGATACGAAAGTATATTAAATATGTATATATATTGTGACGTAGCAAATTTTGTCACGCAATTCCAGAAATTTGATTTAGTCTATGCCCAATGCAGCGACGGGAGAGGACAGCTGTGGTTTGAGCAGCAACAGAACTCGCTCATTAGACGTCCCCCGCTCGCTCAAGCTGTCGGAGTCACGAACTAGTACGAGGCCCCCAGAGTAATCAACTGTAATCATCAAATGGATGGTGCTATATTGGACGCTTGGCAGAGTTTTTGGTCCTGCCAGGCCTATTTGCTTTCCAGAAGGATTTTGGATGGTTTTTCCTACCCTCTATTGTAGGACGAGATAACGATACAAAGTTCTCATCTTGGATTCCTAATATTATCATGGACATCGAACGGAGCGCCGCGACATGGGAGTACAAGATAGATTAATTGATTTATATTTATATATTGATTGAAATATAGGGAATAAAATTTAAATTATAGTTTATTATTTGTAAGCACGGGGGTGTTATTGCTACCATGTTTTTTTATTGTAAGATCCTTGTAAAATACACAAATTTATTTTTGTTGTTAAAACCAACACATGCACTACATACACCATCACATATTCCTTATCATCAGATCAGATGGCGTACGAGGTATGTAGGTGGTCAGAATCTTCCAACGAGCCCACATTATCTCTTGTTCTTCCGTGACTAGCCGGTGGAGAATGTCTAGTCTCCCTCTGTAGCTGGACCGCATCTTATATAATATATAATATAACATTGCGTTGTAGTACCTACCCGCCGATAGGACTGCTTTGAATTATCGTGTTGGAGCGATGGTAAAACGACACCGCTGAAGTAATTTTTGTCTCTACATCTCGTTTAACGAACTCTGACAAAAATGTGATGTCAAATTTAAAAAGGAAGGGATTTTATTTACACTTCTGTATGGAGTAATTTAAATCTTTACAATGTAGTTGTTCTGTTGACGTTAACATTATTTTTAATATATTTTGATCCTCTAATCTTCTGTTAACGTTAACATTATTTTTAATTTATTTTTATCATGTAATCTTCCCTTACTTTCTCATTCATTAATATTATTGTTAACTGTAGTATATTGTCACCCGTTATTTAGTTTATTCCTACCCCCTTTTTAAAAGATTTTTAGGCTAGACTAAACAGTTTTTGAGTTCATTGATCTAGCTGGTTAAATATAAACATCAAACCTTGGAACTTTAAGAGGGACTAAATGTAAATGTATTAAAACAAAGACTAAATGTAAACGCACTAAAACAAAGAAATTCAACTTGTACTGTGTCTCTAATTTGATAAGCTTAGTATCAAGTAAGTTGCCAGAATATAACATACGTACCTACAGCGACTCTCAGCAATCAAAACATCATCGACAAAATTGCAGGGGACATGGACCATTAGGGTGCATGTACATGAATGAAATTTTCCACCTGCGTTTCGGTAATTAAACAATTGATCACCATTGATAACTATCACTATTGGCGAGATATACAGAACCATTTAAAAACCTATTTTAAATTATTAAATAAAACATATTCTAAGGATTAAAATACGTAAAAACTTATTTATGATTTAAAATACTCACCGGCATCGATAATAGCTTCGTACGACTTCTCCAGCAAAACTCGGCACAAGGGGTCGAGGGACTGCGCCTGTTTAGAGTGGACTCCGAAGAACGGAGCGTCAAATCTGTTGACCTCCCAGATCTTGCCCGTCCTCTGCGGGATCTCGGGGTGAGCGATCTTCCATCGTCTGTCATCGTCAGAAATCATATCCACCTGTGATGAACGAACAAATTTTGATTCATTTTATGAATGGTGTGCAAGCTACATTACATTCATTGCGTTAAACCATCTGTAAAACGTCCAAAAACAGCTACCACAATAGAAATTGTTTTAACAAATCGCTGAATACGTAAAAATGAGAAAGTTGTGGTCATCTCTTACTCTTAAAAAAATTTTGCAAGATGGGTGGCCCATTTTCTTTGGTCAAAGTCTTTTCAGAGGAATCCAATAAATTTTATAACATGATTCGTGACCATAGATGAGACCTGGATTCACTGTAATACGCCAGAAACAATAGGGAATCGGTTCTGAAAAGAAGACAAAGACCATTAAATCGACTGGAAAAATGGAGAACGTCAGAAGAACGATGCAAAACGGAAGGCGGCTGGTGGGTCACCTCAGGCTTAATTGGTATAAACAGGAAAAAAGACTTTGTTGCAACAAAGTCAGATTGGACGTTGATCGATCATAAAGTACTGAAACTGCACACGACAAAGGAAGATAGAAGTGCCTTGTCAAAGGAAACGCCGACTCTCCCTAAATAAGGGGATAATGATGATTATGACATCTACTTTTAAAATTAGCAATATTAACTTTGTGGTAAAAATTAATATTTTTATTTATTATAAAGAAACAATAATATATGTTTTAGTTAGTTATGACATCCTGAGGAAGAAAATTGTATTTTTCGAAACCGGTAGATGTATTTAAACTCAATTAAGTGGTTAGTAAAACAAAGATAATAAATAAAAAAATATATATTTATCTATTTCCTTCCTAGCAATTGGTTTCCCATTCCATGTCCTATGACGTAGAAAGTGGTCACTGATTCTTTCTTCCAGTTTGGGATTGGGCAGGCAAAGGGTGATTGTTACGGTTCGATCTTTATGATTCATAGATCGCAGATATAATGGTTCTTATCTATTATTGTTCCACTACCCCCTTTCCCTATACCCAGAACATGAAAACTGTGTGAATTATCTGCGTGCCGCGTGGAAATGCTAAATTGACTGAGAATGAACTGTGTGTGTTTCGGTTTCTCGCTGATCGTGCCAAAACTTATTCACTTAGCTATTGTGCTTGTTATGTCACACTTCACGCCATCACCGAAGTGTATCAACAATAGTACTTCGTGCGTAGCAACAGAGAAGCCAGAAGACTTGTGGTTCCAGTGAAGAAAATTCAGAAACCTACAGAAGCATTTCTCAGGTAGGTCGTGTTTCTTCCTGGTTCTGGTTGGTCCTTCGGCCCCCCTATTCCTCCCAAATTCCTTCTACTCTTCCTACATTCTAGTATTTCCCCATCCCTTGTTCAGACAGGTACTTTGGTTGAAAAGCCACGCTACGATTTAATAGCGCGAGTCTAGAGAAGCCGGATGGACCGAAACATGATCGGAGCCTCGCTACGAGTCGAGAGAGAATAGGGTTTATGTGCACACTTGAACTATCCCCATTCTACAAGGAACTGGCACTCGCCTTGTTGAAGAGATTATCTCTCAGCTGCAACACGTTAGCGCAATCCGGGAAGGAGCCGGCTGCACCAGAAATGCAGACTTCCTCACCTGGCGGAGGGTGCGAGTGAAAGTAACCGATAGACTCTTCGTGATCTAGCGTCGTCTCCCGACTGCAGGCCGTGGGTTTGGGAGCCATCTGAAATAATATAAAAATGTATCATTAGATTACATCGCTTATTACTCTACTCCACCCACGCACCAAGTAGACATTCTAGAAGCAATATAAGACTTGTTATGGATTAGTTATGATGGGTTTTGCTACCAATTATGGTAAATACCTCTCTCTCAATATTTACTTGAAAACATTAATATTGAATAACATTTATTTATAAATGCAAGTATCGTATGTAAAGAGTATTAACTTTTGATGGAATACTTCAAATTTCTAATTAATTCATTAACCCACTGCTACCTACTACTTTCCGCTTCCAAAGTATACTATTCGTTTCTTACTTACTGAGTCTGAAAACTGAACGTCATTTGTACGATAACCCTGAATATTGTAATATTCTGACCGGTCGACATCACGCTAATCGGACATGCATAATTCATCGATAATTCAAATGTAATGAATTAAATTGCGAGACCTTGTTACCCCTGCACACAATGCAATCATTATATGTTGATACAGATGCTAATTTTGACAGCGTAATGCTTATGCATTTGTACAAATTATCTGAAGAGCCCGTCCAAGGATGTGCGAAAAAAATTATTAAATTGTTTATTTATTCAATAAATTCTATTAAATTGATTTAAAAAAAAATTTCGATTATTAACCTTATTGAATTAAATACATATCGGTTTCGAAATATATAATTTTCTTCTTCAGGATATCATCGACTAATCAAAAACATATGTTATATTGTTTCTTTGACAGAATATATTTTTAAAAATAATTTTAGTACCTAACTTAAATTGTTACTTGATGATACAAAATAGTTAAATTTAGTTAGTTTGTTTGTAATTATTTTGGTTAATCTTGCATGCTTATTTAATTCTAATGATTCTAAATTATTCAATTTAATACCAACATTGTTTATATAATAATATAGACAAAAATATGATCTAACAAATGATTGGAAAATTCTGAATTATTATTCCAACATCTCAAATGCTCCTCGACTCTAATGTTAAAATTTTGACCTGTTTTACCAATATAAAAAGTAGACACCGGAATAATTAAATTTATCATCTTTGTCTTTGGAATTTATGAGTAGTTCCGGATTCGTAAAACACATTTTTGGCGCGTCTTGCGAATCGGCCGCAACCCGTGTTATTGACACCTTTTCACGTTCAAATTCATACCCACAACGTCAGCAGACGTCAACGTGACCGATACGTGTTCGAGAGCGACATCGCGATAGCATTCGCGGTGTGGATTTATTCAACTACAGTGCATCAGCACTGTTTTGTTTGTGATTATGTGATTTGTGTGCACAGTGATATTGATATTTTGTTTTGTGTGCCGCGGGTGAAGCTTTGATATTGCCGCCTTCAATTGGAAGCGGAGAGCTGCCCACCACGTGCCGTTTGTGCGATTCTCGGCGGTCCGAATCCGGTTCTCCGAGATCCACTGGAATCCCTACCCATCATCTACTCATTATATCCAGGTTCCCTTATTTCCTTCCTTCCCCACACCCCCTCCCTGCGGTGATTCCGATTTACGACCGGAGTCGTTGTAATCCAATCCGCGAGACGCGCGACCCGAAAATTGCGCAATTTGAACTCATTCATTAAATCCTATCGGCGCAGGCACCACACATTTCGTTCATTTGTAGGTGAATATGAAGCAACCATAGATTTTTAAAATATTTTTATTTTTTTACAAGATTTGTATTGTAACTAAGTTATTACCTTTTTTGTGTTGTAATTCAGTTCACATTTTTATGGACCCATATTTTCTGTTATCTGAGTCATAACCCATGACGTCATTTTTAAACATGCCCAATATTAAATATTTTTAAAAAGTTATTTTTATTCATTTTTTATAAATTATTTATATTTTTTTTATAAGTATATAAAACCAATGATGTGCTTCATTTATCGAATTTTAAATATTATTATTATATATAACATAAAATCCAATCCGTGAAAATCATATATATTGTCAATAAAATAAAATAAAAGAAATGCGGGCAGAATCCTTCTAAAGTTAATTGGTTCGGTATTTGTAAAACAAGTCGTAATTGGATCACCCTCAATAGATATATTCAAATAGTAATCAGCAACGCTGGATGCAGTGTTGATATTTAATGATCGTATACATATAGTGATCGAAATCTGTTTTATAAATCGTAATCACACTCACTTTT
The DNA here is from genome assembly GCA_031772225.1 of Eubasilissa splendida. Lineage (NCBI taxonomy): Eukaryota > Metazoa > Arthropoda > Insecta > Trichoptera > Phryganeidae > Eubasilissa > Eubasilissa splendida. The sequence continues at coordinate 22,357,832 of CM062868.1, forward strand.
ACATATCAGTGATTCTTAACCGTGATTTCGCGCATGCGTGAATAAACTGTGATCGATCACTATATTACTCGATGACATTTTGTTGTGCATCGTGATTTGGCGCGTGCGCATTTGCGACGAAAATATTTATGAAGGAATAAGATTATAATTCGTGTTCAGTGCCATGTTGTAGATTCTGCTAAAACGTTTTACGCGTATTTACTGAGAATTTGACCCGAAAAAAGCGTTTTCATTCTCTCTGTGATGATATTAAATTAATTAATTATGATAGAATATGTTTTTTATGCAAATGAAGTTTTAATAATAAAAAATACGCTAAAAATTATGTTCGCATGCGCATTTAAAAATGAAACTGTGATCACTGTCACAGTCTTCATTCACTGATACTATTATTGAATACTAATCAGAATCACACCAATGAGTCAGGAGTAGCACTTTTTCTCATCACTAATGTAAATATGTATTGTAGGGCATTACACGAAGACAGAAAAATATACGTGTAGATAAGTTGAAAAGCGTAATGAAACCTCCAGACCTAAATCATTTTGCATTCATTCCATTGCAGATGATTACGGGGCATGAATAATTCCGGACTAAACTGTGGAGTACATGTGGGAGAGTGGAACAGACGCCTGACCATATTTTGCGGACTTGTGAGATACCTATAGATGCACCTGACCGTATGATTGGTGGTTTGACTGGACTCTAAGTCTGCGGTGTCTAACACCGCCCGCCCAGTAATGCAGACTAATTAGTAATGGGACGAATCTTGTTTTATATAAGGGATTTATTCGGATATGGGTGACTCGTTGAAGCTCCTCAGGTGGGTAGAGATAGGCAGACCTGCGCGGGTGGGACTCTACCTATGCGCCTACCTCTCACTCTCCACACCTCGTGTTTTGCAACTTTTAATTTAATGACTCAATCCATTTTGTGTCTCGTTCACTGTCCCTCTTTTGGGAGTGTTTTTGATGAATGGATCCCTGAGTGTCTGCCTTGAACTACTTTCCATCTGTATGTAAAACTATGTTCTATGAATTTAGGTTGTATGATTTTTAATGAATAAAGACAGCACATAAGGAACCACATTGAATTTCTTCTCCTTTTTCGTTTTGAAATTATCAAACGATATATTCGATTATTACAAAAGAGAATGATTTGTCTTTCCTATATGTTTTTACTACCATGTCGTTTATCATGTTCAATTCAGTCACCTTTTCATATTCTATTTCTCCAATAATTGATGTCGTATCATTTTCATTTATGGTTTCTCTACGAACCTAACCTAAAATTTGTAGTGTGTTATACAACCTTTAAAATTTAAATAGCAATGTTTTCCTTAGGTCAGATAAAAACCATCACCGAATCTGCAATAACTCCAAATGATGTTCAAATGAACTTTCGACAAGAGACTCAAAAGTTTTTATCTAAACTCTTCAAAAATCATAGATCTAACAACACTTCACAAACATCCACTCAGATAGACTTAAATATACGTGTCCGATTAATGAGATCTCCAACCCTATATTCAAAAAGTAGGACAACTAATACAACGAGATTTCATCCGTTAAAGGTAACCTGGATATATTTTCATGATACAGCCTCAATTTAAAAGTTTTTTTTTATTATACGTTATTAATAGTTATACAAACATAAAAATGCCGATAAACATTGTTCGACATCGGTGACCTTTGAACCCACGCACTCATTTTTTTCACAATATCTTTAGAGACAATTCAATTACAATTGGTGGAATTTGTTGAAAAACTACTATCATGTCATACTGATCTGTCTATCAAAACCATTATAGACCAGTTAATAATGGAGTTTGTTTATAAACTGCCGTGTGTATTGATCTATTTCAACAAACCTGGCCAACCGGTATCTATTTATATTGTAGCTAATACTTGCAGCGGTTTTCCAGCATCACACGGAGTAGAGCTCACCCACTGTAATTCGTGCACAACCACAGTAGTCCATATTCACGGTGATCTGTTCCTGCAGATCAAATCAACACTTACCTCGACCGAATCAATGCAAGAATGATTTGAAGTGTGTACGCGATGCACTGTCCCCGGATCAGAAGTAAGGTTCTCCACTCACTGAGCTCCCTGTGGACGAAGGAGCCTTTTATAAACATGCCATGTATAATTACGCGAAATTCTAGTGGTACAAGAAACCCATTGTATTATTACAAACACTTTTTGATATATTTATTGGGAGAAAATTCAATCATACAATAAACAGCCGGCAGAACTAACTAGAATTAACTCGTATCAGTTATGCTTACACCTAAATTCACGGGACGTTTTTCCGAGAGGAACTGACGCGAGAGTAATCTCTAACTAATCGATCAATCCTCAAGAATCTACAGATTTTCGACCCGATATAATCTCTGAACAGAGATTATGCTCCCATGAGGTTCCGTTGGGTGAATTTGAATCATCACAGCAACAGCTGTTTCTTTTTCTACCTCTCAGCCTGAATGTTGGCCTCCTCTTTGCCTTCAACGATCTCCGGCCCTGTACTACTCTCCTCCAACATAAGACACCGGTCCTCTTAACATCGTCTGTCCAGCACATCCGTTGGCGGCCTCCACTTCGCTCGCTCAACCTTGAACGCTACTGCAAAATTTTCTCATTCCGCTGATGAACAGGGATATGCTCCCATAAAATACTTCCGGAGACACAACTCTCGGCTTTCGTTACAGTAATTCGCCATCTCAATTACTCACGCTTCAATTCCATGCCAGTCCATTCAACGGACCATTGAACCATCAAAAGTCGTACACACGGGTTTGAGTTTTGTTTCTTTTTACCAATCTCAACTATAGAATTATTCGATGCTTAGAAAAATCGCTTCTTTTTTACGGTACCTACTGAGATTTATATCCAAGTATCTACTACAAGCGTGAAGATTGGAAAGACAAGAGTGTGAACCGACACACATGTCACCATCTTCCCACATTCTCTACAGTTAGTTCATAGCAACTTTAGTTGTGTGCATCTTCGAATTTCCTTGTCACCGGTGTTCGTGACCAGCGCATCAATTAATTGTCACTTAAACTACCCGTTTGGGAAGTCTGTTGTGATGCACTAGCATGAATAACAAGAAATGGAAAATTATTGTAATATATCGTTACAGTGCCTTTGAGCCCTAGAGGATAGAAAGCCATAGGGGCAGCCACCGATCTAGCTCAGTCTGGGTTCTCAAGTGTGTGTGTGCTCTGGTGTCGCCTGCTATCTTCAAAGGCAACTCTGCTTTTCACATTATTTGGACATCGGATGCACGGAAAATGTTCTTTAGATCTTCTTTCTTTAGGTCAACTTTCCTTAGAGAGGTCACATTCATTTATTTGATCTATTTTCGGAGTTTACTATTTGCCAACATCAGCCGGATCACAGGATTCATCTCTTGCTCCGGGAGATAGACCAGATACCATCCCGTCTCAGCCTTGTCCGTACCGCCCATCCATGACCATCGCTCGCGAGCCTCCTTCTCGCTCGTCGTAGCGGGGTCTCTCCTCAACCCGTCTCTCAATCCCACTCTTAATCTGCGCCATCTCTCGCCGCCATATTCCTCCGGGGCGCGGCTCCACCGACGCGCTGCCCTCTTTTCGAGCGCCACGTCTCGCTCCGCTGCCCGCCAATGTCGAATTCTCGTCTCTGATTCGTCTATTTAGACAGTCAATCACCATAAGTCGGTAAAGTACTAAAATACCCAGACCTGCGCGCAAATTCAAACATCACAATATACAATACCTAGGAAAAACAAGACATCATCCGACAGTTTGGTCTAACTTGACTTTTTTGAATCAAAATACTGACAATAATTTTCTCTAACTTGTCAAATTTCCGTTCAGTTTAGGAGTTAAAGTATGAGTTATATATACTAATATAACGTACCCGAAATCAGGAATCTAGTTACGTTGTATAAAACACCCCATAAGCATAACATGAAGCGTAATATAGAGAGAAGGGTGTACCGACAAGCCTTTAAAAGTGCCTTGAGGGACGTCGTATGAAGTACGTTCGAATGTGATAGCATTATTGATTAAAAAAATTATTTCATTTTATTTATTTATTATTATTACTGGTGATGGAGACACGTGTTGTTCATACCGTGGATGGCGAGATGCACGAATGTCTCCATTCTCAGAAGCTGAGTATCAAGGACAGACTCAACCAAGGAGAGAAAATAGCTCGGTGAAGCTTGTCGTGGTGTGCCACGAAGAGGAAGAGATAGATCCCCTACCCATCGGACGGGCCAAGTGGAAAAGGTAACAGGTTCATCAATCTGCAGAATGCCAAGATCTGCAGAATGCCGAGACCGGCGAAGGCAGCGGGAGTTCATGGAGGGACCGACGTGGATGATTTAAAGAATTCGTTAGGACTGCGTTAGAAATATCACATTATAAATAAACCTTTGTTAACTCTCACTTTTACCTTGTATTTTATTTTTATCGTTTAAGTGCGTGCAAAATATTTTTGAAATCGATATTAATACCTGTCACATGCTAAACCAATAGACTGTAATATGAAATTGTCATCTAAGTATAAAAGATCAAATTTTTGTTGAAATATAATGCAATAATTACTTGTTTTTCCAAGGTATTGCATCAAATTAAAGATTAATATTTTATTACATTTAAAAAACTTACTTCTGGTGAGTTCTGAAACAAGCTAGTGCATATTAATAATTAAAAGCTTAATATATTTGTTAACGGCTATTTTCACTTGCATTCCTCAGCAGTGTAGTGCTAAGTATATCCACCTCCCGTCAAGCGTGGGCCGGGGGAAAGGAGATTTTAAGATTAATTTTATTTTCTTAACTAAATTCATACATTGTATTTTTTCAAATTTCAAATCAGCAGGTCGATGACATGGCAAATAACTGTTACAAACAGGCTCGCGGTGAGAGTTTGATTGAACACGCTTCCGAGTACTTGAGCTTGACACATCTGTTGATGATATCCAAATATTCATATGTAGATCTTCATTGCTTCTTTTAATGATTTTGATCATTCTTAGCCCAGATGCCTCACTGGAAAACGAATATCTCAAATAATTCACTGAATATCACAAACAGCTCTAGTGAGCTATATCACAACTGGCCTAGATGTCTTACCGGAGAACGTCTACCCCAGATGGTTGACTGAATAATTAATCCACAGCCAGAGCAGATCGGTATGCCAGATGTGCAATCACTCCAGTCGGTCCCTCATCTCGCCTTCTTAACTATGCTCTTCCACTTTTCCCAGCATCCTGAAGTGCCTGTTGCCTTTTTGAGTTCTTCATATTGCTCGCCGTCTTTCGACGTGACCCACTCTAAAAAGCTTCTCCAAGCTATCTTCCCTTCTCGCAAGTTCTAGGAAAATGGTTAAGAGTCTATCCTATCCTTGATGTTTATCTCCAGAGAATGGAAACATTCCCCCGCCTGGCAAAGGCATCAGTTAGCCTCACTTTAGAAGTCCATTATAAATTACTGAATAAAAATATTGAGTTCTAGAGACTGAAGCGTAGTCACGATTGTACAGGTTTCAGGTTTTGTTCATTTCTACCAATCTTCCGTGAACACGGGCCATTGGGACGATTCAAGATGTAAATGTCTTTCAACCAAACCAACCATCACCAGACAGGATTTCATTCATCATAACTTCAATAAGAGTGGGAATTGCATTCATTCCCTGCTGCACAACAGATCTGCTACGACATCAATTATTTGTTGGTGTTTAGTAAACACCGCCTGTGTTGGCGCTCGAGATGTTGCTGCAATCGAGGGCAACTCTGAAGCTCCGCCGAATGTCAATAACACGCTGGCCATCATGCATATTCAACTGAAATATTTAATACTGAGCCCTCATTGTACTTGAGTTGCATAAATGCATTTCAATACTGCGGACCTTCTTGAATCACAATGAAAACAATCCAATGCAGTATAATTTTATTAACTAATTTAATATTTTCTTAATTTGAATAACAACCTGCTAATGATATGAGTATCTTTGGTAGCCGACGATATTATTGTTTTTTTATTAAAAACAAAGGTTTATTTGAATTCAATTAAAATGTATGAGTTAAATATATATTAAATTACAATATGCAACAATAGAGAGATGCACTCCCAACTAAGAATGATTTGAACGATGGGGGCCATCAATAACAAAATAATATTTTATAAAAATGTTAAGAAATTGATCAAATTAGGACTTGAGAATACAGACATCCAATGCATAATTATTTATTAATTTTGAAGATATATGGTGATTAATGTTTTCGTGTAGGTACAGCTAGAGCGGGTAGATAATGAAGTGACTAATGATTAAGACTAAGTTGACTGTACTTACAATCGGTTATTGAAAATTATACTGTAGAATGTTCACTGAAGGCGGTGCCGAGGTACGCGAGAAGATGTATCCGAGGAGCTGGCCAGGAGAAGAGTGAGTGGTTCCGGTGGTTACTCAGATCAGTCTTCGATCACAGTGTCAGACTCGGTGTACGTTATATATCGGTGTGCGCCGAAAGCAGTATGCTAACAATCACCCTGAGACATAATTCCTCGGACTCAGATTGACGCACAAATATATTAGACCAGAAGATACACACCGCTCTGCAGTAACCATATGCAGGGATCAGGCTGTTTATAAAAGCCGCCGCCGGGTACCGGGAGCTCAGTGAGCGGGAACCTGGCAGTCGGCTACCGATCTACCGACACAGTGTACGGCGGTCGAGAATCAGTTTACAGTGCGTCAGTTCACAAACGTTTCGTGCATTCGGCCAAGGTAACGAGAAGCGTGCACTGATAGATCTCTGTAGAAGTGAAACAGTACTAACCGAGCCTTTAAAAACTCCAATCAATTTTCAGATATTGAAATATAACGGTGCAAAAGCAAAGACTCGCTTAGACAAGTAAGGTGTGAGCAAATACTAAGTAACATTTTATCCTCTAGCTAAATTTGACGTGGAGATCGACCATTCATACAGATATTACTTTCTATTGCTCATAGACAACTTCTAATTTGTGTATAACACATGGTACACAGGTCGGCATCATAGCTAAATACTAGAATGCATCGGTTGTAGGCTTTAGTCTTCACAGGTTTAAGGATATACTCTAGTTTTCAACTGAATGAGTTTCTTTATTTTGCATTTGCATGTGTTTAGTGTTATTGTTCAATTAATCAATGTCATTGATAACCTTGGTTGTTCGTTCATTTGTTGAATTTCCATACTAATAATTGACTTCTAATACAAAAGTTTGTTTACATCTTCTAGTGCCTTTATGATGAATAGTACTCCTTTTGTCTATTTTATAAGGCAAGGATTTTCTTGTAACTGTAGACCACGGTTGCAGAATTATAGAGACATTTGAACACCTTAAAATATCGATGGTGGATTTAGGATGAGTGAAGGGAATTTAGATAGTACAGTAGGGAATGCCTTCTCGTAGTACAGAATGGCCAGGTAAGATATTGATTATACTCTCTTGTGGCGGATGCGGTAAATTGTGGGCCAGCCTAAATAGGCTTGACTAATGACAGAATAAGGCGTATGTATGGTTCGAGGGTGACATAGGAGCATAGTTCTTTATATGTGGCAATATTGTTTCTTCAAGCAGCACGCATCATTCCTGAATTGCCTAGAAACTACAACACGTTGCACTTTTCTTCAGCTTTAGAGAGTTCTGTTCTTCGTTATTTCCCGGTACCATATTATTCTTCAGATGTTGGAGATCCAAGTCAATTTTGTCAACATGAGTACTCAATACGTCTTCAGTGCAGTTGCGCGTCAGAGTTGCACTAGGTTCTGTTTAAATTGTATCACTAATATATGTAAACATCAATATGATTTCAGCAAATCTATGAGGATCTAAAATCACGCTCACATATAAACATTTTTGTGAAGAAACTGATGACGATAATGATCAATTGGAATGATTCAATAATATTATAATTATATTTTTATTTATTATCATTGTTTTATTAACCACTAAATTGAGTTTAAATACATCTACCGGTTTCGAAAAATACCATTTTCTTCTTCAGAATGTCATAACTAACTAAAACATACATTATTGTTTATTACCCGAATCTACTTTAAAAAAAAAAAATTTTTAGTACCTAACTCAAATCATTAATACAAATTTACTCGAATAATTTTTAGGAAAAAATTTTAGAATGGGACTCGTAGTTAAATTTAGTTGGTTGTTTATAATTTTTTGATTAGTTTTACACGCTTTATTTATCTCCAACGATTCCAAATTATTTAATTTGTGACCAACACCGTTTATATGCAAAATTGACAATCCCAATTTTTTATCAAAATCATGACCATTTTCTATCAAATGATTAGCAAATTCTGAAAACCCACTATTGTTCAAACATCTTAAATGCTCCCTTACTCTTATATTAAAATTTCTACCCGTTTTACCAATATAAAATGCAGCACAATCCTTGCAACTAAGTTTATAGACACCAGAATTGTTAAATTTATCATCTTTGTCTTTAGAATTTATGAGTAAATTTCCTATACTATTATTTGTATAAAATGCCGGTCTAATGTTTCGTGGTAGGTGTTTAGATATTTGATTAGAAAAGTTATTTATGTATAAAATCCTACGCTAATAATCATTATTATCATTATGTTTTATCTGTAATTTATATAAAAATTGATTATTATATTCTTTTAATTTATTTTTTAAAATAGTGTCTATCAATCCTGTATTATACCCGTTATTAACTGCTATTTTTTTAATTGTATTCAATTCAATATTGAAATTGGATGTTGACCTAGGAATATATATTGCTAATTTTAAAAGTATAATATTATAATTCACTGTCATTAGAAATATGTCAACAAAAAACTAAAACATAAGATATATATGTGAAAGAGACAAGAATATATTAGATACATAAAATATAACAATATTTGTTATCAGTCGTACAGGGCGATGTTATATAATGCTATTACTTTTTATTTAACTAAATTAAGATAATTTTTATAAATTTTAAATATACTCTACAGTTAATAATTTAGTGGGGATTAATGAAGATACACGTATCATATCTTCAACATGTTTAACAACAACTGTATGTAGATATTTAAAAAAAACTTTTCATCTTTCCAGTTTGAAATTCGATAAATTCTACCTAAATTACATACTCTTTCAAGTCGGAACTAATAGTTAGGTAATCTTTTGACAAATATTAAAGGACGTTATTTTATACATCAATTTTACCAGAGAGGAAGGTTTTAATAGAACGAAACGGCATTCGAAACAAGTGTCCTATTTTACGTTTTTTTTAAATTAAATTAAATGTGTGTTGTCATTTGAATTAATCCGTAGATAATTAAATAATTTATTGAAGTACCTAGTTATGAAAATATTTTTAAATCTGTTAAAGCACCAACATATTGATACAACACAATAATCTACATTCAAAATTATCATATCAGATTCGTTTGGTGGTTTTGTTTAAAATTATCGACTTAAAACAGCACGTTGCCGTTTGTGATCTCTTTGTTTCATAATTACGTAGTATTTTGCCTTGTTTGAAAGACAACCATTTACCATTTTTTAATTAAGTCTTTAAAGATCGAAATGTAACTTTTAAGGATAGATGATATTCAATATTGAAAGCATTTTATGAAAATTGTCTGAGTAGATGCATTTACCACAAATTTGAAGTAAATGCATCTAGTTACATTATTTTTAACAAATTGTTAAAATAATGAAAATGTATTTACTGATCTGCTTAATGATAATATGAATTAGTTGTTTTGGTCCTTAATGACGAGTAAAACGTGCTAACTTCCAAAAAAATATAATGTAATTGCTTAGACGGGGGAAGTGCGATATATCATAAAAAATAACTTTAAAATCCCTAAATGTAACACCAAACACTATCAGCAAAATTCTATATATTTAGGGATAAAAAATTTCAATAACCTCCCTACACAAATTAAAGAAATAAAGAGTTTAAAAAGAAACTAAATTAATATTGGACAATAAACAATATTACAGAATACTTCAGAAGCACACAAATGGACAATGAATAGAATATGTAAGGTATTATATACAATTATTGTAGTGTAACTCCCTCTCCGAGCGCAAGAGCTGGTCTCTTTTTTGGAGAGGTAAGCGAAAGAAAAACCATGTATGTATGTAACCATATATTTAAAAATTGAATTCATTTTGCCATTGTATCTTCGCTAAATTAAATAAATAAAAAATAAATCATACTAACCGTATTTGAAATAGGTTAATTAATTTTAAAAAATAATGGAACTATCTACACATCACTGATTGAGAAAATTTCCATACAAAAATATATATGGGGTACCATACCGACCACTGACTAGATGCACTTCCCCCACGGGGTGAGTGTATCTAGTCTTATGAAACGTAATCCATGGAAATAACCACAACTAACGACAACTCAAAATAAGGGTACTTACCCTGATAGCAGCGCCTTAGCATAAAAGATTGTCGAGATATAGGAAAGATTGAAAGGGCATCCCAACTCGCAAGTTGACATTATTTGAAATGGTATTACAAGCAAACTAATGTTTAGATATTTGCAACATCTCTGGACTGTTGTTACATTTCTTAATTGATTGCGCCACTGGAATCCAATTTCAAACTGACTTAGATACACTTTCCACGTAGATGGATCTTATTTTCAATGTTTATTTTATTCTAGAAAACGTGTTCAACAGCTGAAAATCAGTAAAAAAAAACATATAATTCGTGAAAATTGCCACTAATGAATCAGTTAAATATTAATTAATATTGTACTTTTAAAAATAGAAATTTTAATATAAGAGTAAGGGAGCATTTGAGATGTTTGAACAATAGTGGGTTTTCAGAATTTGCTAATCATTTGATAGAAAATGGTCATGATTTTGATAAAAAATTGGGATTGTCAATTTTGCATATAAACGGTGTTGGTCACAAATTAAATAATTTGCAATCGTTGGAGATAAATAAAGCGTATAAAACTAATCAAAAAATTATTAACAACCAACTAAATTTAACTACAAGTACCATTCTAAAGTTTTTTCCTAAAAATTATTCGAGTAAATTTGTATTAAGTAATGATTTGAGTTGGGTACTAAAAATTTTTTTTTTTTTAAAATAGATTTTTTAAAAATAGATTCTGGCATAGAAACAATAAACATAGTTATGACATCCTGAAGAAGAAAATGGTATTTTTCGAAACCGGTAGATGTATTTAAACTCAATTTAGTGGTTAATAAAACAATGATAATAAATAAAAATATAATTAATATTGTGGCTAAAATATGCGTGAAAATACATATTTTCCTCAAACCATGTGAGTAAATACAAGATATTATTTAAAACCGTTAGTTTTCACCTGTAATGTAACGGTTTGTAACTCTTTTCATTTTGAATATTTTGTTAATTTTCTTTAGTGAAAATTTGTCTCCATAATCTTAGCAATGAGAAAATATATATTTTGTTTATGCGAGAATTTTCCATATTAGGACAATTAATTTAATAGTCTTTCGTATTGTCTTAATTACGGCAAAAAACATTCAGTTTATTAGTTTTTAAGTTAGTGTAAAGGTCTTATCTAAGTAATAGTTTTTAAAAAAAATGTAATCTATTGTATAACTTCCACATTTTCGTAATATTATTGAAGGTGGCGCCTTGAGGCGGTGAAGTCGTATAAATGCACTCATTAATATTGCAAGTGATGGCTTGATTTGCATATAAATGCATTGTGTCTGTTATGAATTTGCAATTAAAGGTCAGCTGATCCGTCGTTCGGCGCTTTATATATTCATCAGTAATCGTTTAGCATTTCTAGCCTGGGAAAGTTTACGTTTCTTCGACAACACCGCAAAGGAGATGATGAAAGTTTCTAATCTCTGATGAGAGTCGGTGAAGTTCGTACATCATTCTAAAACACACGTCACACTACGATTCATAAATATTGGACCGTAAGTCTTTGCACAAGACAAAACCCGCGAGCCAAAGTGAGAGACTAACTTCGCGTACGTGTAGATCGATCGGTTGTGTCGGTATTGTGGACAGTTGAATCTTTTAATGCTGTGGCAACAACTTTAATGACAGCAATTTCCGTCAAGCAGAGTAAGAAGCGTCTCCTGGTTTTATCCTAAGTTTAATCCTTATTTAACCGTTCCAAGAACCTGTCTCTTAGTGCGAACGGTGCCAACGATGAAGCCGTCTGTTCTTTGCTAATTTTCAGATATTCAGTTTAGAAAGTGCTGATCTCTAGTCCCACTTCTTTTCTGTGTGAATTTACCGGTTTACGACTAATGAAACATATACCAATCAATTTAATCTTATACTTTTAAAATTAGCAATATTATCTTTGTGGTTAAAATTCATATTTTTATTTATTATCTTTGTTTTATTAACCACTAAATTGAGTTTAAATACATCTACCGGTTTCTAAAAATACCATTTTCTTCTACAGGATGTCATAACTAACTAAAACATATATTGTTTTTTTGAAGGAATCTATTTTTAAAAAATATTTTAGTACCTAACTCAAATCATTACTTAATACAAATTTACTCGAATAATTTTTAGGAAAAAATTTTAGAATGGGACTCGTAGTTAAATTTAGTTGGTTGTTAATAATTTTTTGATTAGTTTTACACGCTTTATTTATCTCCAACGATTCCAAATTATTTAATTTGTGACCAACACCGTTTATATGCAAAATTGACAATCCCAATTTTTTATCAAAACCATGACCATTTTCTATCAAATGATTAGCAAATTCTGAAAACCCACTATTGTTCAAACATCTCTAATGCTCCCTTACTCTTATATTAAAATTTCTACCAGTTTTAAAAAATTTTCCTAAAAATTATTCGAGTAAATTTGTATTAATGATTTGAGTTGGTACTAAAAAAAAATATTTCTTTTTTTTTTAAAAATAGATTCTGTCAAAGAAACAATATATGTTTTAGTTAGTTATGACATCCTGAAGAAGAAAATGGTATTTTTCAAAACCGGTAGATGTAGTTAAACTCAATTTAGTGGTTAATAAAACAAAGATAATAAATAAAAATATAATTTAATCTTACTTACAATAACTTTTCAGATATTTGTTCGTTTTGTCTTTTTTTTCACGGGACCTTGCTTGAAGCACATAAAACTCAACATAGATTTTAATCTTTACTATTCTCTCAATTACAATGACGTTATAAATAAATTACACAGTTATAAGTAAAACTGTCATGAAGTTTGGCAACAAATAAAAGAAATAAAATAATAAAAAACTTGTATTCCTTTTTAGCAAACACGACAATAATTATTTATAATTTATTTTGATTTAACCATAAAGTTTTTACCTTTCAGATGACTCCCAAACCCAAGGAATCTGCCGAAAAGAAGATGCAGTATGAGCAGTCGGCTGGCTTTCGACATTCGCATCCCTCGCCTGGAGAAGAGGTGTGCATCTCCGGTGTGTCTGGAACATTTCCTGACTGTAATAATATGAAGCAGCTGGAAGAAAATCTCTTCAACAAGGTCAGTGCAGTCGTTGAAAGGCATCGAAAGAACCCCACTCAATTATTTAAGATATATTATACAAAAAAAAATTGTTAGTTTTTGAATTTAAAAACTGCACCTTTCGACGCCCCTGTGTGCTTTCTTTATTGGTATCAACATACATACAGGGTGGCCGAAAAAAAAGTAAGAACATCTCGTAACATATGAGTTATTTCAAAACATAATATAATTATTCTTAATGTTTTTTCTTAATCAGAAATCATCAAAACACCCCACATATTGCATAAATAAATTTGGGCTGTTCGGTGGCCACATGCTTGGCTCGATGAAATTAACATTCTCACGACGAAGAAAGTTGATTGCATTTCTGGCTGTGTGAGATGGAGCTCCGTCCTGCTGTAATGTCCAGTTATTCTGTAATACCTAGCTATACTTCGGGCATTGTTTCAAAACTCTTTGATCATTTTCCTAGCACCCCAACGTTTTTTAATTGGTAAATTTTTGATCAGAATACGGTCTTCTGCATTGATTTTTGTCATTCAGGGCAACAATTTGAAAAAACCAAATGATGGCGGCCGGAAATTGTCCAAAAAAAACGTAATATAGGTAAATAAGTAAATTAGTAAACTATTTAAGCTATTGTTGATATATTTAAACTAATTTTGATGTAATTATATCACATTTTACGAAATTTTCTCACTTTTTTTGGCCCACCATGTATATAAAGTTAATCACGATTAATAAAGTGCATAAAAGCATAGATAGTAATACAGAATCATTTGTAATACTGTAATTAAGTACAAAGTTTATTGTACATAGATTTACTACCACAAGCATAAATGTGTGATGTTATTACATAAAGTACAGAGTAGTGAAGAGAAGGAAGAAAGGACAACACGCGTATATTCGAGTCACGCTGTCCTCTATCTTAGTTCAGTCCGCTGATTTGCCCAGCATTTTCCATCGCGAGATCTATACCCTATGAAACTGCGGAAAAGTCCGAGGTTCCATTCATTCGGTAGCAAGTCGTCGTTCCGTGGCGAGCGACATTTGATCCCAATCGGTCTCTCGACCATAGTCTCTCGCGCATCAGACATCATCGTACACTCCCATAGTGTGGTCCGGCGTCTGCCTCACCCGAGCACAGACGCACCGAGGATCGCTTCCAAGTCTACAGTCCGGGACCGTGTCCACTAATCATCATCTGCAGCCCGCGGTGAGTCAGCACCGGAGATCCCCAGCGTGTTAATAATTCTCCGGTCATTCAAGCGTCTGAAGCACTTGAACCGATTATGATTTTTTATCCTTTGCCCCAGGTGGACATGATATCCGAAGACAACAGACGTTGGAAGCTGTCTCATCCCGAGATCCCCAAGAGATCGGGCAAACTTCTAGAAATCAATAAGTTTGACGCGTCGTTCTTCGGAGTCCACTTCAAACAGGCGCACACCCTCGACCCCATGTGCAGGATTTTACTGGAGAAGGCTTATGAAGCTGTTATTGATGCGGGCGAGTATTAATCATACTTTACTGCCAAAGAATTATTTGTATGCACTGCATACAAGCATTACTAAAGATTCTGGACAATAAAAATACATTTTTATAAAATTCTAGCCGTTATTACCCGGATTAGAGTAACCCATGGCTATATTTTTGTCTAGCCGTCAACAGTGTGAAAAATTGCGAATCATTTGTGTCAACTTCGTTGCCATTTGTCTTCACATTTTGCTAGAACACACGCGTCGGTTGCATCTAACTTGTTTGTTCAATCCCTATGAGAAACGTACTAAACTATATATTTCCTTACTATTACTATTGAGCGTCTTTAAGGCTGTCAAAATGTGCACAACTGAAAACTCCGTGTGAAAACACTTCTACATATTTGCTTCGCTAACTAAACTCTTTTCCACAGTGTATTTCAACGGACAAGTTTTATTTTCAATCATCTGTGGAGTGTGATATAGTGTAATACATATTCAAGTTGAGCATTACTTTGAGTCAATACATCAGTACGTACATACATATATTTTAATTAATAGTATAAATTCAATCTGTTTGTTTTTATGAATTAGTTTTTAGTTAAGTTTTAGACCAGTTTCTTTGTAATAAACCTCGGCAAACAAACATGGAATTGCTCAACAATAATGACGACATTATAAAATTTTTGATTGATGAACCATTTTCTCGATTGTCGTATAGTGAAAAGAAACGTATAATTGATATCGGTATCTAAAAGTAGTATTTGGAAATCTTGATACAATGACTTGAACAATATTTGTACAGCTAAAAAAGTTCACGAGCAAACCCAAAGTCATTATCAGTCAGCTAAAAGTAGATAGAAACCGTAATATTTTTCAACGTCTAATTGATATAACTTGTTTTCTTGCAATTCAGGAATTACCCTTTCGAGGGCATCATGATTCTGATGAATCTGCGAATCGTGGTAATTTCGTTGAAAGTGTGAATTTATTGACTAAATATGCGGGGCGTGCAGAGTGACACTAAATCATTATCAATATTTAGTGGATTTTCTAATAGTATTCAAAATGATCTTATTTCTAACACTAGTTTTTTTATTTTGAGAAAAATTAAATTTTGTTGCTGTAATAATAGACGAAACGCCCGATGTCAGCGGCTCGGACCAATTGTGTTTCATTTTAAGATAGGATTCAAATGAATGATAGGTTCATAGGTTTGATTGATATTACTACAGATAGAAAAGCTGAGGCATTATTATAAATCGTTTTTAATAAATTAAAAGATTTTATATTTTTATTTTTTATCTTTGTTTTATTAACCACTAAAATGAGTTTAAATACATCTACCGGTTTCGAAAAATACCATTTTCTTCTTCAGGATGTCATAACTAACTAAAACATATATTGTTTATTTGACAGAATCTATTTTTAAAAAATCTATTTAAAAAAAAACAAAAAAAAAAAAATTTTTTTTTTAGTACCTAACTCAAATCATTACTTAAAAAAGATTTTAATTGTACTAGGAAATTGGTAGCACAAACTTGCGATGGTGCCGCTGTCATGTCGTGACAAAATGGTGTTCAAAGAAGAGCAATGTCTTCACGCGATATTTGAATGGTGCTGGGCGTAGGTTTTAAATTTGGTTGCCCGAAACGAGAAACTTTTTTCACACGATCAGATGTATAGGCAATTTTTTTCAAGCTAGTAGTAAGCGGTCAGAATACTACAATTGATTTTTTTGAACGGCGATTACCGCGGGTTATTATTACACGCTGGGGGCATCTGCTACATTTTTAAATTCATTAAGATATTTTGAATTTACTTTTTTCTTAGTAATTTTCGAAAATATATTTGCTCAGTCTGATATTTTAATTAAGATAATTCAAAAACCCACTTCTGATATCGGATATTGCGTATCAAAAATTAGGCAATTTTAAACTTTTCTATATGATCTTCCCGTCGATGATATGTATGATAAAGCGCTTTCATTGACGAAACTGCCGAAAAGAAAGAGAAATGTCGCTGATTATTTTAATTGCCTTTTCAGAGAAATGTGATTTTATATGTATATCTTTCTAATTAATATATTTAATTCATATTTAGAACACATTATTATTTGTAATTTTTTTCAGAACATAGTTCTGTGTTATTTAATACAAATTAAATGCATCAATTAGAATTATATACATACAGAAAAACTCAAATTACCAAAAAAATATTTTAGCTGCCACCGGGATTTGACCCAGACTCTCTTTCTATACGGGAAAGTAGATTATCCAATTTATTTTATTTTATTTTATCTTATTCAGAAAACATACAGTAAATCAGTAAATATGAAAATCACAATAAAAGCTAAACAATAATTAAACCAGTTACTTTTTTTCTCAGAAGATACAAAATACTTTATACAATTGAGTGAGTACAATTTAAAGTTTAAGAAGGACTATAAAGTAGAAAAGTGTGAGAAAAAAGTTGAAAATAAAAATTTTAACTTAGAAAAAAAGTTATAAAAAGGAAAGTTAGAAAATATTCGAAGGGAAAAGAAAAGGAAAATGGGATAGGGAATAAAATCAAAGTCATAAAAATAAAAATAAAAATAAAGACCTTTAAAGTTTATGTATTGAATTTAGATTGAATTGAGGTAACTGAAGTATTTAAAATGTCTAGTTTGTTTAGGTGTAAATTGTAATATAAGGGGTGCTCGGTAGAAAAATGAGTTTTGTCTGGCATTGGTGTCGCAATGTGGTAGATTAAATATAAGATTAGTTCTGGTTGAGTACATCAAGACAGTCTACTTTAGAGTTGGCTATTTAGTGTAGGAAAATGGCATCGGCCATGTCTCTTCGAGTTTGTAGTGATGGAACTTTGAAAATGCTAGATGACTCAGCAGCCCTGGTTAAAGTTCGATAACTACGAATGTATTACCACTAAACTACAACTTGTGGTATATCTTGGATTCCAGACTTGGGAGGTATATTCGATGATACTTCGATTAAACTTCGTTCCACGAAAAACCCCGGACCTGGTCGTTTCTGTAGTACTTGTTCGAACACTAAGAAATGAAAATAAAGCGAAGAATAAAAGTCCAATGACTATCACCGCGGTTCGGATACTCACTCACCAAAATCACACTCGCCCAATGAAATTATTAGGAATACTCGTCACGGTTTCAACCATTCTCTAGCGCTCAGTCTAGACTCTCAGTCGATCTCCAGTGGGTCCGCTCGAACCGTGTTAACGCCGACCGATGAGACTGAGAGTTTGAATTGATGGCAAACTGGTTTCCACCGATATAGACTCTTACACTCAACCTGTCTTATTTTCAGGTTTTAATCCTAAACAACTGAGGAACTCTAAAACCGGAGTATTTATCGGAGCCTGCTTCTCAGAGACTGAAAAAACCTGGTTCTACGAGAAAACGCAGGTTAATGGATTCGGCATCACCGGGTGAGACGTCGTTATATAAACATTAAAACAATATTGTATTTATTATTTCCACCAAACTTTCTTCACACCTGTATAGTGTATGTGGGCAACAAGTATCGTATTGTAATATTACAGGTGCTCTCGAGCCATGCTGGCCAATCGTATTTCCTATTGGCTGGGCGTCAACGGACCGTCTTACACCGTGGACACTGCCTGCTCCAGCTCTCTGTATGCACTGGAACAAGCTTACAGAGCTATCAGAGATGGCCACTGCGATGCTGCCATTGTCGGAGGCTCCAATCTCTGCCTTCATCCATTCGTAACTTTGCAGTTCTCTAGGTAAATCTTAAATCTCTAAAAGACTTCAATTTAAAAAAAAATTAATATAGTGAAATATCATAAAGCGTGATATATACAGACGCGGTGGTCGTTGCCTAATCAACACGATTAGGAGATTAATTAATTACGCGAGCCATCGGAGCCCGCCTCTGACCCAAATACGGGCGCGGGCTGTGCAGCTTCGCTCGTGCCACGATCGCGTCGGTTGGCCTCCGATCCTCTAGGTGTGCGACGGGGAAATCTTCGGATGCCCTATAGAAGGCACTTCGCAGCTTCCTGTCGGGGCTTGATGGTGAATCGTAGCTCGGGACCGATGACGGCCGGCCAGGAGCCATCCGGGGTCAACGAGAGAGAGGATGCGAGAGGGCTTCCTCGCTAACTCGCAGAGCAGGGGGTAAGGGAGTTAGCGCTTCCCAGCGCGCTGCCGTATTTGACCTGTTATATTTTTAATTTTGAATATCCCACCGAAACAATAATATGCGTAATATGTGATCGTCATAATATGTAACGTCATAATATGTAACGTCATAATATGTAAAATATCTTCACCGTCACTTTTACCATAAAAGGTTGGGAGTGCTGTCGGCGGATGGCCGATGCCACACTTTCGACGACGGCGCTAATGGCTACGCCAGGTCTGAGGCTATCGGGGTGGTCTTCCTGCAGAAGGCCAAGGACGCCCGTCGCGTGTACGCGCAGGTCCTCCACGCCAAGACCAACTGCGACGGCTACAAAGAACAGGGGATCACGTTTCCGGCCGGGAATGTGCAGCAGATGCTGCTATCCAACTTCTACAAGGAGTGCGCCATCGATCCGTCTAGTCTGGAATATATCGAGGCTCATGGAACAGGTCAATTCAATTACTTTCTTTTAATGAGAAGCCTTTATGCGCTTTTGTTCAATTTGGATCATTCTAAAGAGATATTTATAATTTTACTATCACTGCCATTTCGCTCTTTATTTGTGTGCCTTTAACTGAGGGCTTTAACAATTTGGACAATAATTGTACTACTAACCTGCACCTAACCTAACCATACAGATTGTGGAATCTTACATTTCCGTTTCGCATCGCATGTTTTCAGGTCAGATCAGAAAAGGAAGGATTACAAAATACATACATTTTAAGAAATTTCTGAGGATGCGTGTACATACATCCCACCATGTATCATACCACCCCTGCTGATGAAAATACGCTCTTTCCTACATTCCCTTCAACAATGTAAATACATATACACACCCACGAACTTTCTGTATAATATACGAAATTTACTAATTCTATTTCAAGCACGCTCTTCTATCGTTTTATTTTTCTCCTATAATAGAGTCAAATCCTAGTGTAGCAGGCTGGGCACCGAATTACATGTTCTTATTTGGCTGCAATGTTTTATTAAATTTTTACTAAATTATTATTATTAGGAGAACACATTCTTACTGTGAAGTTGTAATTATTCAGAACAGACGCTCTGTGATATTTCAAAAGGTAAATGTATTAATATCAATAGGTTCGAAAATTGTCGCTAAAGATATTGTCGCTGTAGCATAGTTGGATAATGCACCTTCTCCGGTTAGGAAAAAAATCCAAGTTCGAATCCCGGTGGCGCAACAACAATATTTTTCGATAAAATTGATTTTATATGTTTATCTTTCTAATTAATATATTTAATTAATATTTCAATTATTATTTTTAATACGTTCCGGAAGACAGCCAATTTTTTTTTAGAGCCCTCGTGGGCCCCGGAACCGATGTAGAAATTTGAAACTCCATTTATCGGTTCCGCGTTAAAAAAAAAAGAATAATGTGTTAAAAGAGACTAATTTTCATTAACATTGAATTATTATATTTATACTCGACATTTAAGCCTAAAAGTAAGTGTAAAAATCCTCTAAATAAAACATTCTATGTAGAAATTGAAATATTCAAAATATATTTACCATTGCAGGCACAAGGGTGGGAGATCCCGCGGAGCTGATGGCCATGGATAATGTATTCTGCCCCGGCAGGAGTCTGCCACTTTTGATCGGTGCGGTGAAATCCAACCTGGGCCACTCGGAGCCCGCTGCGGGAATTTGCGCTATAGCTAAAGTAAGTATTGTACTTCCCTACGGAGAGGGGAACTCATTGTTGTTTCAGTGTCTTTTGTCTTTTGAAGTTGTCATCATCGTCGCTTCTGTTCCACATCCAAGGAGGGTCCTTTCACATTCCTTTCTTGTTTGTTGACCAATGAAGACCCGATCTGTCTTCAGGTGAGTCTAGGTCGCCGAGAAGAAACGTCTCAGTAGACGTTGCTCTGGAATTCGCATTCAATTGTTCGAACAGAATTATCACACGGCGGGAAAGCTATTCTGACTGACGGTTCAGCAGCTACGGAAGGGAAAGTCAACTGTGGTAAAAAAATAATTATGCGATCTTATATATACATTGGATTAAATTGGAGCCACTAGTTTGCTTTGCAAATAGATCTAACGCATCACTTTCAAAACGGTTCCCGAAAAGGGTGGGTCCTTTCCACCCTCTGGTGAAATATTAATAGTAAAGCGCATCAAGAATGAATTGAAAAACCTCATCAGGGATGACAAAGTTAATAAAAATGAGTTAGCGCACTCGTGTAGGTGAAATACGTGACTCTCGTTATATTGAAGCCATCTAGATCACGCTCTAACCTAACTTAACCTAACCTAACCTCGCAGTTGAGGTTTTGATTTTTTATATCAAAATTCAGAGAAGAATTCTCTCCTTAAAACTGTATTTCAAACATGACAAATTTCATGCTCATATTTTAATAGCATTTGTAATATTTTTTTATAATATTCAAATTCAGGCGGCAGTAGAGAGCAGCCGCCCTCGTCTGGCCCGACCGCTCGCCGACGACACATCTTCCTAGCGTGACCTCATCTGGCGTTTCATATTCCACGCACCGCTGTCTCCTCTATTCTTTCTTCTTATTACGGCGAACTCACCTATGACTATTCCGATGCAATGCTCGGCTTACAATTTTGTTAAAGAAAGGATCATACAGATTATTCAATGCAATTTAGGCGACAACGTGCTATATATTAAAATAACCTCGGTTACAAGATAACATATAATAAAACAATAAAAAATCTAACTGACTGGAAGAAGTATTGAAATTATTCGAACTCTGAGCGTTTGACGTGAATCATTCTACGTTACAAAAGAAATGATAAAAATGCCAGGTTATTATTATGCATGTGACAAATATCATTGAATGAATAAACGCTGACGACATCTGTATCCCGTCTGTCATGCCCAGTGCGCAGAATCAGCACGGTGATGATACCAGCGTGATAGCCCTTGACCACCCTGGCTGTATCGCGCTCATCCATCCGTCAGGTATCCCCGCCGACCGTCCATCTCAGCGTCTCTCCAAGATAGCCGGGCGTTTTAACCTTCAAATGTCACCATACGACGTTTTATTCCAATTATAAATAAGAACATTGGTGGAATACCTCAGCCGAAGCTCAAAACAGGCATCTGCCATCTGGACTCGCTTTGTCACAATAACATTTTACCAGCTTAGAAGGGACCTCCGGGGGTCCTGAAATGCAAAAATTATTCATGACAACTGACTGTTATATGAACTAAAGACAGGACATTCGAACCTAATATCTCACCTTACTCGCCCTTCCTCTAAATGTACAACGTTTCACGACCACATATTAAGTTTTCAGGACACTGACTCGCTGCGTTCTCGAACGTTCTGACAAAACAGCACGGTATTCCATTGACTTGTCAATGGAATTCCTTGGAATAGAAGGGTTTTCTCGTTTTTCAATTTCTATTACATAGAGATTTATTAATAGTGCTTACTGGAGCGTAACTATATACAACGTCACAATATATATATATATATATATAATTTGCCGAAATCAGGAATTGGTTCATTTTATTAGCTGCATTGTTGTAAAAATGATACCTCAGAAATTGAAAAATGAAAATTCTTGGAACTCAATAATTTTATGTAAATGTCAGATAATAGTTGTAGTTCCAAAGTCATGAGATGTGCTATCATTACAACCAGTGGCGTGCAGTAGGTATAGATTTAGGTTATCCTGTATATATGTGCCTACTACCTACTATACGCTGTACATAGGATTATGAACTTTCATTTAACCAACGTCTTTAGTCAAAATGAATCCGTATTTTATGTAACCCTACCATTTATTTGTAATTTTTGAGTATGTACTATTTACTACTAAGTTTTAACGTAAAATAATACCTTTTTACTAATATAAAATTCAATATGATTTTTATGATTGAGCATTATTATTTTACTATTTGAAAATCCATCACGTAATAACTAATATGTAATACGTAACTAATAACGTAATAACTAATATGTAATACGTAACTAATAACGTAATTCTCCGTGATTGCTGCCATTTCTTCTCAGATAGTTTATTTTAATTGTTTCAAAGGGAGGATTGTTACTATATATATACCTTTGATTTAAGATAAGGTAAGTGTCAAGTCGGGGCTACGTGGAAGCCAGTTTATGTCACTTCGTCGGGATATCAATTCTCCAGAGAAAACAACTGGATTCCCAAGGATGCGGCTAGCGATCAGCATACCCCCCGCCCCTCTCCCGCTCGTTGTGTCGGTGCAGCCACAGAACCAAAATGAAAAATACTTTTGGTACACACTGTAGATACTTCAATTATTAGCACGCAGCTGTTATTCTGTTAAGAAACCGCATAAGTTAGAACTCCGTACAAAACGGATCAGCTGAATGAAGTTTTCAATTTAGTACATAGCCAATTGTACGGCTTGAGTAGAACGTTAGCTTAAAAACGATGTCGCACCTACAAAAGAACTATTATATTACTGGTAGGATTAGGTGATTAAATTTGTACATTCTTGTTTAGATGTGCATTGCCTACCACACCGGATTCCTGCCCCCCAACCTACACTACAAGACCCCCCGTAGGGAGATAGCCGCACTAGTCGAAGGCCGCGTGACCGTGGTCACCGAGAAGACTCCCTGGAGCAGGGGCCTGGCCGGCATTAACAGCTTCGGTTTCGGTGGAGCTAATGCCCATATCCTGCTTAAAAATTATGCCGCGGAAAAGGTTGGTTCAATCTTGAGGCAGATTATTTAGAAATCGCTATTTGGATATATTTAATTTATTTTTATTTTAGTTCTTTGAACATGCATGTAATAGATATAAAACAAACTTTAAGTATTTATATGTGATATTTTTTCATCTTAGTCTTTATGATTGTCAAAAATATACAGGTACACAAAATACGAGTAAACAACTGTTTCTATCAACATGTTTCACTTTCTCCATATCTCAGCTTTACTTTCCAAAATACAGAAGAATTTATTAGAAACCAATCAACTAATTTAATTTCTCATTTCCAGGTGAACGGTGGCCAGCCGCAGGACGCGCTTCCCCGCCTGGTGTGCGTGTCGGGTAGGACGGAGTCAGCTGTCAACAGGATCCTCGACGATGCGGAGTCCAGGCCGGTGGACGCGGAGCAGGTCAGACTGCTGCACGCCATACACGAGGACGCTATCTCTGGACACTTGTTCCGAGGATACACGCTTCTGAGTAATATTTTTATTTAAATACTTCATTTAATTACTCCATGTCATTCACCGCGCTTTATGAAATTATCAGTTGGTGACCTTCGAACAACATGGTGTTATGAAAATTGACTTTTTTGTAACAAATTCTAACAATAATTTTCTCTTTAGCTTAGGATCTCGTATTTTATTCGTTCACGTTGGTCCCTCGTGACTGGGGATTGCGATCTCTATGAACTTCCGCCCTCTTGACTATGTTTTCCACTTTTCTCAGCATCCTGCAGACCTTAGGTCTATCAGAGGAGTGCCTGTTGTTTTTTCCACTCGGTCGGTCCGACGGGTGGGAAATCTTCCTCTTCCTCCTTCGACGTGGACAACACAACGAGCATCTCCAAGCTATCTTCCTTTCTTGCATTAATAATTGAAGGGTTCGTCTTAGGAAAATGGTTGAGAGTCTATTCTTGATCTTCAGTTCCTGCAGAATGGAGACATTCTTGCGTCTCGCCGTCCACCACATGCGCAAAATGTGTCTCCAGTACCATATCTCGAAGGCATCAATCCGTCTTCTCACTTGCCTTCGGGTCTATGATTCCACATTATATAAAAATATATAATTCACCAGAGACTGTACTGACCTTGTCTTGGAAATACTACTGTCTTTTCATATTTTGTTTGGACATAGAACTTTTCGCCAAAGCTGGTTATGTCGATCACTAATCATTAGCTATTTTCTCCTTGTTTATCCTATCATGTTATCTGTGGTGTGCTCGTTTAATATAATGGATTGTTAATAATATTATGTACGTGTTCAGAGTGCGGGCGCAAAAGCCACGCAAAGTAGGAGTGAGGGACGCAAAGGCTATAAAAGGAAGGGCTAAAAATATGGCTGTCTCTTTTTATTACCTTCGCTCTTCCACGCTCTGATGTTATAAATTATACTTGTCCACAGTTAGTGTTGCATTATATAACTGGGTAAAGGTGTATTAAGAATAAAATCACGAGTCTGCCGAGGGACAATAATCCGTAACGACCACAGCTGGCGAACTCAAAGACACAACATTATCCAACGAGAAAACAGCCATATTTCAGTAGCACTGATTAGAATACAATAAAATGTATGAGTTACGTTTGTAGGGGACAAAGATTCAAATTTACTGTTGTTCTCAGTCGATATCTGCATCATTCTAGCCGGCGGCAAAGTGCTGCCGCCACAGTCTGGCCTCGCCCGGCGCTCTAGGCCGGGCAGGCCCGTAACCGAGCGCCGCGACTCGCTCTTCTATCCCTTAACCTCTGCACTTCGAAGCTCTCACTTCTCTACATTTCATTTTTACACGCATACTTTCTGTACTCTCTGTTCTAACCTCTGTCATAATAAACGACACTGCAAACGACAGTAAGGTCGAATACATACATGATGTGAAAATATTTAAGGAGAAAAAAAAATGTATATATATAAAATATAAAAAATTTAATGAAAAAGAGAGAAGAGAAAAAAAAAATAATACCAATAATGTAAGCAGATACAAGGTTGATGTATATATACAAGACCAAAACGCACAAAAGGAGTTATACAAATTATTTAATTATCTAAGAGAGTTTACTTCTGTATCTGCTCTTCCTAATAGCAACGACCAATTTGAAATGTCATTTTTATGTCAGTTAAATTTCTAATTTTATTTTCAATTTGATTATATATTCTGGGAGCTTGAAAGGTAAATAATCTTTGACCAAAACTAGTTTTCATTCTTGGAACTATTTTAAGCTTGTTTGCTCTTGTGGGATAATATCTTTCAGTCCTCGCAGATGGAACGCTTATTTCCCTATGAAAGCTAGTTAATATATTCTGCACATATAATTGTGTTATAATTTACTTAATCACTCAAAATAATTTCACCTCATGGGCGATGAAAAGAGGTCAGCCGCAGGGAAAACTTAAACGCTTAGTAACTCAATTTGATGTAAATATCATATGATACCTTTGTGTTTCAAAGGCACGAGTTATCAACGTCTGTGGGTCAACCGACACAACGGACGAACCAATCAACCGAATGCCTTCTCAATATATCTTCTCTACATATTTTGCGGATAATTACTGTTCTAGAATCCGAATTGACCAAGTCTAACCGTGTCATTTCAAATCTACCAACGGTTCATCTTCCTTCGCGGTCGAATAACGCGAGTCGCCCTACGAGGATGCTGCCAATATGGCATTACATGCCGTGCCCAGAATATCTTAGTTGACAGTCTGGACCATATCACGTTGTTCACAGAACTTACACAGTTCACTATACCTCCAAATATTCCCCGCATGTCCTCCTTCTAAGGGCGTCTTGTAGAGCGATACTGTTTCACTCATCTTTCAACGCTTTTTTTCGTAATTGATTCTAGAGCCCCACTCTAATGAGACGCGACTGACGCGGGAGGTGCAGTACTACCCCGGAGAGAAGAGGCCCATCTGGTTCGTGTTCAGCGGCATGGGGTCCCAGTGGGCCGGGATGGGGACTCACCTCATGGCCATTCCAATATTTGCAGCGGCCATTAAAAAGTAAGTTAATAATTAATGTGCAAGCATCAAACTCTTCGTACAGTCTTGATAGATTTTGAAGTTGTCGAAGGTATTGGCCCGTAAATCTATTTATCTAGACTATATTTTCGAAGACTTGTTCTTGCGCTGAGATATGAGTGAGAGACATTAAGTACCCTCAGCGACACCAACCATTAAGGCCCGTGTCCACGATCATTTCTCGACGATTATTATTTTTTTGACATTAGTATTTTCGATACACTTTATTATTTATGCATACTTAACATCACATTTGTACTAATACAGTGGAACCTTCCATAACGAGCACCTCCCATAACGAGTAATTCGCATAACGAGCAAAATTGATTGTGGAAAAAACGCTCCCTTAACGAGCGACATTTCGCATGAGTGTCCCATCTTCACATCACTCACTCGTGAGCCGGGACTGCAGCACTCGTTCCGCCAGCACGTTTGTGTCGCATGTGATCGCACATTTTTCTATACTTGTGTTCAGACATTATTTGTAATTTTTTTATGCAAACCCTTGCAAAAATGTCCCTAAAGAAAAAAACCACAAAATGACAGCCATAAGAGAATAAAAATAACCGTAGAAATGAAACGTAAAATCATTGAAAAGCGAGAATGAGGTGTGAGCGTGGCTGATCTAGCGCGCACATACAATCGGTCTACATCAACGATTTGCACTATCCTCAAGAACAAGGACAACATGAAGAAGATAGATGCTTCAAAGGGAGTGGTCAAGAATGTCCACGAAACGGTTCCCTATTGTTGATGATGTTGAAAGGTTGCTTCTCATATGGATTAATGAAAAGCATTTGAAATCCGACACTACTAACGAAGACATTGGAAACACTCCAGCTTGCTACGCTCCTTAACAATGCATGAGTATGTAATTTAATTAGAATAAACGTTAAAAACATAAAAAATGATTTTTTTGGCAGGAAACGCATTATTGTCATTTACGTTGTTTTGTATGGGAATCATTGTTCCGCTTAACGAGTGTTTCACATAACGAGTAAGATTCTGGAACGAATTAGTCTCGTTATAAGAGCTTCCACTGTATTTAATTTAAAATAGTTACCCTTATTAAATTATTATTGTTTTTTATTTATTATTATTATTTTTAATATTTTAAAAATTGAATAACAGACATATCATTTGAAAGAGCTGCAGCATATAAGATCGAAAAATTGTCATCAACTCTTTTACTACTTACAAATAGGAAAAGATCCAGGTTCGAATATATTTTTTCGATAAATTTAATTTTTCTGTATATCTTTCTAATTAACTCTTCAGGTGCCACCAAGTGTTGAAACCCAAAGGCATCGACATCGCCAGAATCATCACAGATCCTGACCCGAAAATTTTCGATAATGTCCTCCACTCCTTCGTGGGGATAGCCGCTGTGCAGATCGGCCTGTGCGATGTGCTCAAGGCGATCGGCGTTGAACCGGACAATATCATCGGTAACACTCTGTTGTAAAACAACTACAATAAAAATATGTTTTAATTGAACATTGTGAGGTCTTGCAGCGCTGGCTGCGCATGTGCAAGATTCTTCAGGATCGGATCCCTCAGTTATGCACTGCATCTTCATCGTCTCGCGTGGACGGAAGAACGCCAACAAAGATTGTGTATGAATATTGAATATTCTTTTTCTTTTTTAGTTCATGGCCGTAATCACTATAGAGTGCCGTCTATCCTTTGACGTCGCTGTTGCAGTCTAATCTACTGAACACTCACTCTAGGTCCATAGACTTCCAGCACATCAAGTAGCGTACTTCACGCCATTTTTTAGCCGGCTATTTCTTTGTTGTTCTCTGTTTGTTGCGTAATATTAACATGGATGTGGTAACAGCTCTTCGCACAATCCTTAATCTTATTAAACAAAAATTAATTTTCATCTACTTCCACGGTAACTAGAGTTTTATTCTATAAATAAAACAATGTTATAATTCTAATTGTGTTTAATTAGCACAACTCGAGTTTCGAGAGAAATAGTAACTTTCATCGACAGGTGAAGTATTAAACTAACTACACACAAATATAGGAGACAAGCTTTAGGCGGTAGACGTACAAGTAATTAGGCAGAGTTACTGGTGGAAGGTGTAGGAGTAGTTGTAACGGGAATACAACCCCTTTACAACCACCCCTCCACCTTCCACCATAATCTAACGCCGATTCTATCAATAAAACAGTTTTATTCTGTTAAATTGCATCAGCGTCAGTTTGCATGCATACTTTTATAATTGCTATCATACTTCAAGCGAGTAATCAAATTTAAAATGCTATTTAGGGCACAGTGTGGGAGAATTGGGCTGTGCCTACGCTGACGGTTGCTTCACCGCTGAGCAAATGATCCTCTCTGCCTACTCCAGAGGTCTGGCCAGCATCGAGACCCCGTTGATCAAGGGGTCTATGGCAGCTGTCGGTTTAGGATACCAGACGGTCAGTAATCATTGCAATAATCCAAATTTAAATAAACAGATGATGTAATTACCAACCAGGATTAATTAAGTTACAATATCCAATTATCCTGTACGCAGATGAAGGACCAGTGCCCTCCGGACATAGAGGTAGCGTGCCACAACGGACCGGACTCCTGCACCGTCTCCGGTCCGGCTGACACCGTGAAGGTATTCGTGGCCGAGCTCCAGGACCGAGGAGTTTTCGCCAAAGAGGTCCCGTGTTCCAACATCGCCTATCATTCCAGATACATCGCCAAGGCCGGTGAGCTCAGGACTATCGTAGCAAAGTAATATGGGCCATGGACATCTCATTTTTTCTCTCGGAGATTTGAAGATGACTGACCATGGTACAGCTGATAATAAATAGCTTAATATATCTGATAATAGACTAAATATAAGGTGCGGATTTTGAGTTTTATTTTTAATTTCCACAATTAATATTTTTACCCGGCACCTAAAGTCCTACTAAAACCAATCAAAGACCCAGTGGTGACATGCCACAAGGTACCAAAAATTGTACCTAAAAGATAAAATGGTCAAAACAGGTTGCAAATTTTGTATTCAATATAAAGGTCGCTGATGCTGTTACTGTGCTATCGAGAATTCATAATAGTTTATTATTGTAGGTACCACGCTACGGAAATATTTGCGCCAGATAATCCCAGAGCCGACGCTGAGGAGCAGCCGTTGGGTGTCTTCTTCGGTTCCCCAGCACCTGTGGGGAGAAGAAACCGCAAAGTACTCCTCTGCAGATTACCACACCAATAATTTATTGGTAAGCTTCTACTTCTTTTACAACCTCATGCGATACGAAAGTCCACGACAAAGTCAAATTCATTATTCTATTGATCACGTATTGCCGCCTTTTCGGAGATTAGAGAGTGCGCAAAACGACAAAATGCAATTGCATCCAGTACACCGTACGGAAAAAAGGTTTTAATAATCGTAACGACGGGATTGCGCATTCTGGTCGGTCGGAAATCTACCCAGAAGAAGAAGAACAACAACATCGCACCAGCTACGACGCTAGAGCATCAGCTCGCTCAATCAAAGGTTAGTAATAGTGTTCACATTTCATATCTGGCCATTTTATCAATAGGAAAACCGGGAACCACAGTTGTCGAAGGAAATTACGGGAACAATGACTAGCAGAAAATGTCACGTTATAACTTTTGAACAGCTGGCGAAAGAAGCTATGAATAAGCTTTGAAGAAGCCTTCACCGACCGAATAAAGAATATTATCTAGAGAATGTACAGCGAAGCTGAACGTACACAGCAAGGCGGTACTTGAAACGTAACTCCCATCAGCTATATACTCGTAGGGACCGAATCACTATCAGTTTTCCTGTCGACATCGCCTGAGCAACAGCTCTAGAAGCCGTCTCCAATAGCAGTTCGCACCCCCGGCAGTAACTTCGTTTGTATATTTTAACTTTAATAAATTTAGTGCATTTGTAACTAGTTTATGTTCTTGTAACCTGCTGCCTGCCACACACTCACCCTCACATGTTCTATATAAATACGAGCCACAATACACACTCGCGTTACAAAAGAACATGAGGGTATTAGAATATATCATAATCTTCATTATCATCTTTAATCTGGAGAGTTAAAATACACTCATACAATTATTGATATTCATCTATAATATCAATGAGTCATATAACTTCGTTGTTTATATCTGTTCTAATGCTCTAATTATTGTGTCTGTCTATCCGAGAAGAATTTTCTGCTGAATATAAAATTAGGTGAAGGTAATATTCATTATAGTATCTCAAGCAGTGGTGTAACTGTGTGGAACAGTGCGTTGCAGTGCAGTGCCCACGTTAATCTAACGGGGGTCAAAAATCTATGGGGGCCTTACAATCCATTTGGCTTTTGCGAGTATCAATACCTTTCCCAGCGTTAATTGTTAATAATCGTTTCTCACACACGTGTACACATTGCGAAAATATGTGAAAACATTATCGATGTGTACAGTAGCAGTAGCAGTAGCAGTAGCAGTACCCTACTAATATGTGGGGTTAGAGACCAGATCATTTCTTCATGCTCGTCTTTTCAGTGAGAATTGTGACCTTGACGTCAGCGGACGTCAACTTGACCAATATTTATTCGATCTCAACATAGCGATAGCATTCGCGGTATAGACTTGTCAGTTCCAGTTCACCAGCACTATATTTTGTGATATCGCCGTCTTCAATTGAAAGCGGAGATCTGCTCATCCGCGTGCCATTTGTGTGATCTCCGCGGTGACTGCACGAGTGATGGAGGCGTCAATATACAAGGTAAGGCGAGCAGCAACTGCAAGAAACTAGTCCCTCAACTAGAACCCTTATCCCTCACCGACCTCATCCTGTACCAAAGTTTCCCTACTTCCTCCACTACCCCGCGGTGATTCCAATTTACGACCGTAATTGTCGTATTGCTTTCCGCGGGACGTGCGACCGGGAGATCGCGCAATTCGTTCATTTAGATCCTATCGATCCGGATTTACAGTTGGAATACAATAACGATATCAAATAAATTTAGATTCATATTATTTTTTACGTAAATATTGAGAAAGGAGATGAGAATAAAATGGTGGTTGGTGTTTCTCTCTTATGCATAGTTTATTCGAAAATTGACTTCTGTAAATTTGCGAGTAACAAACGAATGATGATGGTTTCAGAATCCAGTTCTGTTTGAGGAAACTTCCCGCTTGATCCCCGATAACGCCGTCACGATAGAGATCGCTCCGCACGGACTGCTCCAGGCAATCCTTAATCGCTCACTCCAGAAAAATTGTATCAACGTGGCGCTCACCAAAAGGGGACACCGTGACAATGTACAATTCTTACTCACGGCTATTGGAAAGTGAGTGCTTCCGTTTTATCTGAATATTTTCCTCTGAAAACCTTTTGTCCGATTGCAACAGGATTGCAGGAGTACACTGATGTAAAGCTACAGCTGGTTTATCATCCTAATAAACATTGATTTGGAGCACAGAAATTATATTAAACTAATTAAGTACTTTCTACATCCGCGGCTATACTTCATAGGTTTCTAATCATTGGTTAATACTGCTGAGTAGCGCTGACCTAACCTAACCAGAGTAGTAGTATACATGCAGTTTAACTGTTCTACTTTTACAACCTATTTGTAGAACTTGCTTACTTAAAAACCATAATTTTAATGTTCTCTTGTGAGAATCTTTTGTGTATAAATTTCTGGAAAATAGCTAAAAATATTGGCATGCATCTCCATTGCAGCATTCATTGTCAGGGCAGTGACTTCGCCTTTGATAGTAGACTCAGTAATGGTACCTGATAGCTCAAGAAGACACACAACAAAACAGACCAAAGAACTCTTCAGTAATTCAAGACTGACGAGCAATTCTGACAAAGATACGTTATGACCCAGTTTGTCTTCCTTGTAGGCTCTACCAGGTGGGACTGAACCCTCAACTGGCCCACATCTATCCGAAGGTAGAATTCCCGGTATCCAATGGAACCCCGATGCTGTCACACCTCGTGGAGTGGGAGCACAGCGAGAACTGGTAAGACATGTTGAACAATAAGTTGTTTTTTTATTTTTCTAGATGGGCTAGTTAATTACAACAAATATCTGCCTTCTAATCTGAGTCAAACATCAACAATGCTATAAAAATTAATCCTCTTAAAACATAATTTTATCGCATGTTTGCAGTATTACGGTGACTATCTACGGAAGTGACTCTGATCTCTGGTTACGTCGCTGTGTTAAAAGTACACACGGTAATGCATTATACTGATATGAATACAACATTTAAGCAACGATTTCTCTTATTTTATGCACAGCGAATATTTAATAAATCGCCACTAGATCTCAAAGGGTTATTAATGAATTTAAACAAAAACTAACAAAGTGGTTGCTTGATGTGGGTAGAAAGCAAAATAAATGTAAGTTTGTGTCAATCTAGCTACGTACACATTTTTATTTCCAACTTTATTATGGTTAAAAGTCTTTTTTATAATTTTTGATTTTACTTTAACAATATACAATTTGTAAAAATTGTACAGGTAATTAATTGCTTTGGAACAGACAACGTCTAGGAAAGCAATTATCTTTATTTTAAATGTATTATTTTTATGCCATAAAATAAATAGTTAGCTATCATGTCGATTCCATACCGCACCCCTTAGTAATTCGCAGTACTCTAATCAGTGCAGCACCTTCACTATCAGCCCTGATATTCAGGCATCCCAAAATCTTAGACGTTCCTCCCCTAATCTCCGCCATTGGGTTCGCCCGGTAAAGTAGCTACGACTGTAGCGAGATAATGGAACCAAATGAACTCTAGATTACGTGCGTCAAATATTATTCCAATTGAGAATCAACTTCTGTCTCCGGATTGGCCTCAAAGTTTCGAAAAAAATATTTTTTTATACTTTTTTCTGGCTAGCATTAATGTTGAGGTATTATATTTTTTTTAAATATTTTCGTTCACCAAATATAGTCCTTTGCCATAAATAATATCAAAATATCAATCGTACACCTCTGTTGTGACAGCAAATGAGTTTAATGAGGGAGGCGGAGGAACCGAACTGCTTGTGCGTCAGTTTTGCTCCGACTACTCGAGAGAGAGCTAACGTTGTTGAACCTGAAAATCATTAAAATGTCATCTGTTTTGTGAAATTCATGATATTAAAGACAATGTGTTGCCAACTTACGTCGTTTCTGAAAATAGCTGACATTGTAACAAACAAAATAAAATACATATAAAGAAGAGTTCAACTCCTAGTCACACATATACGAGTTACATAGATGTTGAAGTCATATCAAGTATTAAACTTAGGTACCGCAGAAAAATCTAGAAGAATGCTCCTGTCCCAGAAATCGTGCAGTACCCGTGCAAGAGCCGGGATTCCTAACTAATCGGCGAACATCGAGAAAGATGATTGGAAACACTGATGTAACAGTAACAAAATAACTGAAAATTCGTCTGAAAAGGAAACATTCCAGACAAAAACCCATCTGTGAATCAAAAAAAAAAACACTCGATGATAAAGCAACATCTACATTAAATTCTTCAATGTTTTTAACGTCCATTTTATCTGATTCAACTACATCTGACATCGCTGTCACCTCCAAAACTGCAACACCAACTTTTCACAAGGGGCCTGCTGCCACCATCAATTTTTCCACATCGGCGAAGACTTCCTACAGGTATGGAGTATCAGACAGAGTAGCGGCAGCCAATGCTTCAGCAGTTCTGCATGACATTAAGTCTGATGTTTCAATTTTAGACAAGAACAAGCTACGCAGAGCAAGACAGAAAACGAGAGAAAATATTACGACACAAGATAGAGTATCACAAGTTTCAGAATTATATTTTGATGGTCGTAAAGATAAAACTCTAGTTATCGGTTGAATAAACCGTTACATTGGATTGAACGAGTTACGTTTGAATATATTGACGGTGTCAATCAGGTCCCCATACTTTTTCAGGTCCAATTGTAAAGTTCCAGAAAATCACAACAGAATAAATCCGATTAAGATTTAAGTACAGATCAATTATATCCATGTAGAATCATTGCAGCAATCTCGTAAAGCCCCAGGCAAAATGGTCCTATCTAGGTGGCTTACACAAGCTAACAAAATTCAATGACTCTATGTTTCTACGTTTCAACGAAAATCTGGTAATCACTTTGGTAACTTTTGTTGTTAAAGATTATGCTCAAACTTGGTTTCCAATAAAGTGTCATCCCACACGCAAATATGGATCTCGTCACCTGTTGAAGTTAATTTCATTGTTTAGATATTTATCAGATGAACCTAAAACTATAGTAGATTCTGCAATAGCTACTTCGCTCATCCGGAAAACTTACTGCCAGCGATGTTAAAAGTATCTGAGAGAACCAGCTGCACGCCGGATTCTGAAAGCTCGCACCATGCGCGGTAAGAAAATAAGACTCTTAAATTCCAAATACAAACCTTGAAGTCGTCCCTTACTACGATCTTTTAATCTGGCAGCACAACATCACTGAACCACCAATAATTCAACAAGTGTCCGACGAAGATGTTCAATCGTTCATACCACACGGTGGTGAAGTTGAACTGCCTCTGTGAAAGATCTGTGAAGACTGTCACAGGAGCTTCAGTAGCTTTGTGTAGGAAAACAGCAGGAGAAGGATTCATTAAAGCAAAGATGGCATCTCGCAGTGTAACGCCACAATTTGACAGTAAAAAGGATTTAGTTGCTAATTAGTTATAAAGTATAACTAATGACTTCATTTTCTTTTTAATGCATTAATACTTGCCTTAAACTGTTGTTTTATTACAAAAAATGAAAATTTTACTTATGTAACATGCCTGTATGAAGAGAAATTATGGACACTTTTTCTAAATTTTTCATAACTTCAGGGTCAATCAGGAGACAGAAGATGTTGTCTAATCGTTATGAAACTTTGCATATAATTAAAAGACGTCATTTTGTCACCTTTTTTCACTATTACGTCTTGAAAAAGACAACTTCTTTCTTTCATGCATTCGTGGCCCAGCCTAATGACTATAGCCAAAGTCCGATGCGACTAACCCCTACTCCAGACTATTTAAAGTAATCAACTGTACCATAGAACGGGTCAAAATCTTTAAACACCGACTTCTTTAGGTTTCAGTTTCATTTTCTAAGTATCATCCCTTTCCCACTCATATATAATCTTTACAGAGGGATGACCTGGTCCCACTCATCTATCAGTAACTTTCTAGCTGCAGCTACGGCGACATGTTAAAGACCTTAAATGGTAAATCAATTTATTTAAATGTAACCGTAATAAATCTATCTAGTTCAACTATTGCAAGTTTTGATTAGACCCGAATCCGAGGGCGATACGATTACTTCTGCCACCCAAGGATTTTGTGATACACCCACATAAAAACTGTAAGGTACACACTTCGTATTCCGAAAATCCAGTACTGCCAACCGAAACATGTAAAACGCGCAAATTTAAAAAACCTAAAAACGTACATTAAATAGTCTCGCTGTATGTGCCGTGTTTTTCAGGCATGTGACGTCATACCACAACCAAGAAAAGATCAAGTCGGGAGAAAGAATCGTCAAAATATCTGATGATGATATGGACTTCATGGCAGGTCACGTGATAAACGGTAAGAAGGATTTATGATATTTTTTATCAAACTTATTAAATATTAATTCGTGTTGTAAAATGGAATGGTCCCATTTCTTGGCATTCTAAGACCAGAATTAGTCTCCTCTGCGGTATTTTCCATAACTGATTTAAAAAATATACAATCTGTTTTAACCATTTTCTCAGTTGACAAATGAAGAAGAGGAAATAGATCTAAAATATGATAGAATTCTATAATCGGTCAACAATCTTGACAACGGGCACCTTTTAGAGAGGGTAACCCAATTTTACTCCTCAACGATTCTGTATCAAGTGGCGTGTCCTGGAGATTAAGAATCGGATACTATTGTGGAGGCTTTGGTGATAGAATTATTTAGAATCGTTTATTGAGTAAAGAATAGAAAAAACAGAATACAAAGGATAGCTGAGCGTGAAGTTTGAAGATTGTCCCAGTCTCATATAGCCCGGGAGAGACCCGTCAGAATGTGAACTGTCACCGGAGCGAGCGATCGGACCAGACTGAGCGCACCTTCTCTTCGCAGAAACCTGAACCCTGGATGTAGATGTCGCTCGCGTCATCGGTCAGCTGGGGACGGCGACGATGACAGTGAATTCAAATCACCACATTATCTATCACTAATATTCTTTAAAATATCGGCGTGACCGGTTAAAATTGAAAAGAACTAATTTCTGGCCGACATTTCGGATCGGGGTTCATCAGGGTCTCTCTTCGATCCGTAACGTTGGATACGCACAGCAGATTAGCCCAAAAACTGTACACAGAAGATTATAACAGTCAAAGTCGCCAAGGATTCTTGCCAGCAAAAAAAAGAACAAGCTCTTTTTTAACTTTACCTAATTGGTCAAATTCGATCTTGCATTCTAAAGTTGGGACGCGACACTGTAATGTCCTTAATACTGCATGCGCCACGGCAATATCTAGCAGGTTCCCTGTTCCGAGGTTCGGTGTGATGTCCGGTAGTGGAAATAATAGTCCCGAGTCTTCTTGATATAGTTAACCATTTATTATTACTAGACAACCGTACAACAATATAATATATTATATATACATATACAAACTATTATGATAGATGATCTCACAAATACCATTTAAATACTACAGAATATTAGTAGCATATTTGTCTAAAACTTAATTTGCGAAATGGTAGGAAATGTTCTGGGTTCGTATCCCGGTGGTAACCAAATATTTTTGCGATACATACATTTTTTTCTAAATATCTTTCTAATTTATTACTTTAATTTGTTTTAAAATATCGTATTCTGAAATTGTAACTTTCAGAAAAAGTAAATATATTTATGTGACATGTATCCCGTGTAGGCATCGCCAATTATATTTTAGAACTTTATTATTATATTATGTATGTTAAATAGTGCGATATTAAAATTAAATTAGAGCCGTGCTGATATACCGCACACTTTCTCTCCAGGGCGCAATCTGTATCCAGCCACTGGATACCTGCTTCTGTTGTGGGAGACCTTGAGCATGATGAATGGAGAGTTATTCACCGAGTTACCGATCGTCTTCGAGAATGTCCGCTTCCAGAGAGCCACCAACATTCACAGGGAGGGCCGAATCGAATTTATAGTCACCATACATAAAGGCAGCGGCAGCTTTGAGGTATGATTTCAATCATTTCCAGCGCTCGTTTGCAGTACTCTAGGGAAACACTGAGTGTTGTTGAAGTTCGAGTTATCTTTTGGACAAAGAAATGTACAAAACAACGAGTATGTGGCTCGCTTGTCGGATCCTGTGGGATATATATATATATATATAGGATATTTCTATAGAAACTAACAAACCTAATTATTTTTACTATTTATTTAAACCATATTTTTAGTGTTTTACAAAATATAGTACAATATTCATGAGTCATACAATCATCTTTAATATAGTTTAAGGGTCAAGTTAAGGTTGTCCATTATACGCGGGACACTCTTAGGGGTGGAAATCTTTTCTCCATATAAAATGGCATTAAATTTAAAACTCCGATTATTGATCCGTGTACACGGATATGAGACATATCTAGAGACGCGTTTAAAAACAGCACGTATGTACATACACTGTTTAACCACGGTACGCGGGACAACCTTAAAGGCCGAAACAAATCAATCGGTTCAAGT
Organism: Eubasilissa splendida; assembly: GCA_031772225.1. Lineage (NCBI taxonomy): Eukaryota > Metazoa > Arthropoda > Insecta > Trichoptera > Phryganeidae > Eubasilissa > Eubasilissa splendida. The sequence goes on from CM062868.1 coordinate 22,396,398, forward strand.
TTCTGTCCACAGAGAATGCCTTTACCACAGCTTACTTTCCATTATCCCCAAAGGCAAAGACAAACAGCGATCGGATCCTATCTAGGGTACGTACGGCTGATCACGCACCTTGCCATTTTTGGTAAGGTGTCGAAGAGATAATGAATATAAAACATAGCAGATTTCGAAAGTCACATCGCATTATACTGGCTTTCTTAACATTATTAACTAACTAATACTATTTTAAAAATCAAACATACATTTTTAAATAAAAGAAATTCATTCTGGATCCAATCACGGGAGTGGTACATTTTGTTCAAAATTGATGATTTTCACATATTTATTTTGCACTACTGTTTTTGGTCTTAATATATTTTATTGGTTTAGATTGTAGAAGGGGGTGCAGCGATAGTAACGGGAAGTATTTACCACAAAAAGGATCCAGCACAAGACTTCCAGCTCATCCCGGAACCGGTAAAACCGGTAACCAGTAATGATATCGAGGAATTCAACACCAGAGATGTCTACAAGGAACTGAGGCTCCGGGGATATAATTATTCGTAAGATATATGGACAGTTTTCTTCCTCTTCGATGTTGCACTCCCCCAATTGCGCTTGGAAATCAAACGAAAATATTTTAGATACCTTAGAGGAACATGGTTGATGTTTGTGTCCCGGTGATTTTTACGAGTTACTATCAATTCACCGGAAGACCCGGTTACTCGATAAGGTAGTAACCGGTTCCACACACTTTTGGAACTGATTTTAACCCTACCTTCATTATTAACATCAAAAGAACCAGTTCTTTTTAATTTTACCTAGTTGTTCAAATACGATCAGAATTAGAACCGGCTCCAAAAGCAACCGAAATAATTATATGTGGTGTTCCATCAAATCGACTACCTGAACCATTAGTAGAAGTTTTATAAGCTCTCAATAACGATTATGACTTCATCAGATCGCGAGCACTTCTTTGTTCAATGTGTTTCTTTTGAATCTCCCCTTGCAGTTAGATTTGTATTATTTCTCACCTCTCATAACAATTAAACATAAGGAAACTTTATATTTAAGATTTCATTGCATAATATCGGTACATCATTAAGGTTTATGTATACAGGGGTGCATTCCGTGGAATCCACAGCTGCAACATTGACGGAACCAGAGGTAAACTCAACTGGACCAACAACTGGATCACCTTCATGGATGCCATGATGCAGATTAAGATCCTCGGTAACGACAGCAGAGCACTGTTCGTCCCGACAAGAATAGAAAAGTTATCCATCGACCCCCGCAAACACTACTCCATCCTTTCCAGCCTTCCCGGAGATGAAGGGAAAACTATACCAGTGACGGTATACAAAAAGGTCGACATCATCAGGTAATATTTGTTACAATCTCTCCCCATAGGCTCGTGATGTACCGCAGCCGCGATGTTGATTCAGTTGTCTTCTGCGCACACAACTGTAGGCTAACATGAAATCGAGATAAATCTTATTTGTGGACACAATTTTAAATGTAAGTGACTGCTGTTGGAAGTGTACCTAGTCGGGATGGGAGCGATCAGTCTGGCCTCCGAGAACGCCGTGGCTCGGTCTCTGGAAAAATGCGATGACGGAAGCTTGTGGGTGACGAAGGGCAACGGGAAAGATGAAGGCAGTGGCTAGGGTAGTGGCCAGATGGCAGTGAAATTGACCTCTTCGAAAGGCAGCCTAGGTGGGTCGCGGCGGTCAGCAGTCGCAGGTAGGATAGCATCAAGGGAGAGCGGGTTGGCTGGAGAGAAAGCCGAGTGGTTCTGCGTGGTCAGCGATCCTTGCAATCGGTCCCGGGGTGGCGGCAGCAGTCTCGTCTATCCAGACAGAGATCGGCGCACGAAGCAGTAAAGTAACGAGGAGTAAAAGAAAAAGAAAGAAAGACAAACAGAGACACAGCAAGTAAATGCCCCTGATCGGCGGTAAGATGATCTCGACGGGCTCGAACTGGATCGCCCCCGCTGGAAATCGCGGACAAAGGCCGGGAAGCCGAAAAGAAGTAGAGTCTGTCAGGTGGCGATCCTTTCAGGAAGCTGTTTCTGGGGTGACAGCGGTGGTAACTAGCGGCACGAGCAGTTGCTGGATTCATAACATCCAGAATCCACTCGTGCCTTGTGCTATCTTCATCACCTGTAGAGGTTAGAAAGTCTCAAATATACTCAGTTGCAAAAGAAATCTGGAATTGTACAGGACCTTCGTAAGAGTTTGGGTGTGTAGATGAGAGCTTCTAAAGAGTTTTATGACCCCTGGGCCTCCCAGCGAGTTATTTTTCTTTTTATATACTCTGTTCTAAATTCTTTTAGGTACATCCGTTATTTCTCATTTGTTGTTTTTTCGCTTTCTAGATACTCAGATTTTTTTGTCGTTTTTAAATTCCTTTTGATATACTTTTATTTTTCACACTTGTTGCCATCATTTTATAGTATTATTAGTTTATTTTGCTTGCTCTCTTGTCCAGATTACGGCCAGCAGTGGTGCTTTGATAACTGGTCAAACTGTTCCCTTTCTCGGAGGCGTGTTGTTTTTTGACTAAAGCTAAACACCCACACATTGCTTATCTTCTACTATATTGCTTTGATAAAAATATAACTCTATGTATTCTGTAAGCTGTTATGTTTATACATTTATATGTTTTATTTGTTTGTATTACTTTGTTTCCACTGTACCTTGAATGTACTGTTATGTTACATTGCTAAAAAATGTATTTTGTTGAAATTTTTTCTGAATAAATTAAAGTTTGTGACCAATGAAGGTTCTGTGATGGCAGCTCGTTGGCTGGTCTCGCGGCGGGAGAGTGATGAACCGGTAGAGCGATGAACCGGTAGAGTGGTGAACCGGTAGAGTGATGAACCGGTAGAGTGGTGAACCGGTAGAGTGGTGAACCTCCAGGCCCACCGTAACGACCGGTGGATATTTGCCGAAGCGCGATGGGGGCAATTTCAATTAATGTTGTTGCCAGTGCATGCTCCCGGGAACTCCATTTGTGATATCCACATATTAATAATAATATTGTGAAAAAAATGATGTGTACTAAAATATAAATAAATTAAATATAATAAAAAAGCAAAATATTTTCCAGGTCCGGTGGAATAGAAATTAAAGGTTTAACCGCTACTCCCATCACTAAAAGAAATCCCCTCGGCGTTCCTGTATTGGAGGTTCACCAGTTTGTGCCATTCTTCCCTGAATACGAAATGAAGGTGAAGAACAAAATTTCTGCCCTTTGCACAAAATAGATATCATCAACGATTTAGGAATTCTGCTTTGAGCTTTAGTAAAATAGAATGCTAACAATATCTATGAATAAATTATTAATACAAATATTAAGATAATTTTTACTAATAAATAAATAAAAAATACTCAAATCATCACTAGTATATTAATTTGTCGACATTTTTCGCATTAGCTGGAAAACATTATCAGAGCTGACGTCCAGCTGGCTCTTGAAAACGTCCAGGGGATGGAGGTGAAGGTCCTGGAGTTGCTGGATAGCTCCGAAATAAGTCATCCCCTGGCCCCCTTGATACTTGCCGTTCTAGGAGACACGCCCCTTATCCAAGCTGAGGTGTTAGTCCTCTCAGATAACAAGAATCTCAACCTGGGCCCAGGGATCACGATAGACTCCAGGAAGATGACGTTGGAGACTAACGCGCTCATATTTGTCGGATCGAACCTGCTGAAGCTAGAGAGGAAAGATGTAAGTTTTATACCAGTCTTCCATAATGAAACACAACAAACGCTGTTCAATATTCAACATCCTGTGAAGCTAATGAACCGTCAAAAAAATGAAGTTTTATTTTTTGAGTGCATTAATTTGATGATTACCTATTTAATTTAAGAGCTAATAAAGACAAAAGTAGCTCCAATGAACCTGTAATTGTATAAGAGTGAGGGAAGGCGCGCGCTACTCTCGGGTTCGGTGTCTTCACCGAGAAGAGAGGGTATGGCTCTAACGGTCAGCGTGTAGTTGCCCCTCGCACGGGGGCGGCAATATCACAGAACGTTACGTGTGCACGCACCCGGGAGCTCCATTCCTAGTCCATTTTTAATCGATCTCACGTTCCACACGCATCAATTAATTAACATTTTTACCACTACAGGTCCTAATGAAGGCCTTCGACACGCTGAAGGAAAACGGTTTCATCATTTCGCGAGAGCCGCTCACGGCAGACGTTGACTCTTGCTCAAACAGCGTAACCATTTTAAGTGCAGCTAAAACTGAACGAGAAATGTTGGTCTTTCTAAGAAAAAAAACCAACACTGGACCATCTAAATTCTTTAACATCGCAGCTGATGATGATAAATTCACATGGATCGCTGGGCTCAAGAAAGCTCTGCAGGATTACGATAACAAAGTGGTCCTGGTAGCTCAAAAAGAACCTTTAAATGGAATTCTCGGCCTCACCAACTGCTTGAGAAGAGAACCTGAGAGAGAGCGAGTGAGATGCATTAATGTCATCGATGACAGTGCTCCAGACTTCAACCCGAGTTTAGCTATATATGAAAAACAACTGGACAAAGATTTGGCAATCAATGTGTTCAAAAATGTAAGTTATTTTGTAATGTATAATATAACATACAATACATCATCTAATGTACGTCTAATTTTATAGCTAATTGTTGAGTGACTTGACAATTAAATAATCCATCTTATGTATTTTATATAATACCATACATCAATGTCAGATGTCAAGTAACTAGCCTTTAGACAAAATATTATATTTTTTTATTCGACATTTTTACAATTTTTTTATAACATGAATTAAGTATTTTACATTATTAAAATGACATGGTTTTTTTTCTTGCGCTTGTAGAGGGAGTTCTGAAGTGTTCATTTAATTTTTTTCTAAACCCTTTTATATCTCAGTCATTGCCATTGCTCTAAAAACACCATGGCGACCATTTGCCAAAAATTTGACAATTTTCGGTCAACAGCATGCCAGTTTCCTCACACATTTTTTGTGCAACATGTTAGAAAGAGGAAGTGGAATAAATAAGAAGTCCTTCACAACACGGCAAATAAATCTTGATCACTGACAATTCCGAACTCTCTTGATAAAAAAAATCTCCTTTGCAAAATGAAATTCGACAACTCTTCAAATTGCTCATTCTTGAAACGAGCGATAGTTAAATAGATGGTATAGAGTATAAGCAAATTAATGAACTACAACAAAGGTGTGTACTACAGGGACAATGGGGCTCGTACCGTCACTTGCTCTTCGAAGAGTTGAAAACCGCCCCAACCGACCACGCGTACGTGAACGTCACAACTCGGGGAGATCTGTCGAGCCTGAAGTGGATCGAAGGGCCTCTGAAACCAGGAATCAGCAAGCAGCTAATTCACGTAATAAAATATCAATATGTATTTGTGATATATGCAACTTGCTCCTATGCCATAAGGTAAGACCAGAAAATGTAATAACGTCAGATCAGAAAGTCACTGTTGTTCAGCCTGCACCGATACTGTTTCACTAACTTGACCAACTAACGCAAATTCAATTATTCCTTAGATCTTATCTGGTCTGTAAGCCTCGTGAAATAATCATCCAAGTTCTACTTCAGCTTGGTAATGTCTAACCTTTGTCTTATTTACTCGGCCTCATTAAAAAACAAGCTCGTTCTTTAGTCTTTGTGTAACATCCAGTTTTGTATAATTTGCTATGTAAGAGACCATGTCTACACGGCGAACATCGGTACAGAAGAATGCCCCGATCGTGCAGTGTGGCCAGAGATGTTGAGATTTATTCTTCTTCCCGAGTATTCGGTTTTAAGATTTCTCAGGTTTTCAGAGCTTTCTGGTCTATTCTGCAGTGTGGATCTCTAGACAACGTTTTGGATCATATTCCAGGGATGATCAGGGGTAAGTGTTGTTGGTGATGTAACCATAACTTGCCTAATTAGTCACTAGTCTAGTTAGTAAACAGAACCAAGTGTCTCTTTGATTTTTGTATAAGCGGAATGAAGGTCTATTGGTTTATTAAATAACAACCTAAGGATGACATATTAAAGAAGACGAAACACAGATTTATGTTTTATTTTCCGAATTACAAGAAATTTAAGACATTTATCTTTCCAGATATATTACGCAGCCCTCAACTTTCGCGATGTGATGACTGCCTCGGGAAGAATCTCTGTCGAGTCAGTGGCGAAAGGGCGCTTGAACCAAGAATGTGTCCAAGGATCCGAGTTTTCCGGGAGGACTGAAAGGTCAGTTGGGTGAAGGCCGTTTTCAAGTAAAATCTTTTATGAGGGCCTCATGCTCATTCCCACCTGACACAAGCGGTCTGTATTATACCAGTCACTTGTTCCGGGCGGTTGCAACTGGAATGCGTGAGGGTTATCGGCTCTTACCCCATCATCTAGTTTCACACGAAAACAAACGCAACAGATTTACTGAAGGTTCGAAGAGTAAAAAATCCTTGGCTTCTATTTACATAATTTATTACAAGCTATAATCCATGTCGTCTAATATAAACCGACGCCTCGCGCCGCACACACTTGACAAGGCCTACAAATAATGGAATTAGAAAAGTTTATTTAATTAAACGTTAATTATAACATATACTCGTACATAGAAGTGAACAGATTAAAATATACAGATTATACATGTTTATTGTTTAATAGATATCGGCATTCATCTCTGGTACTCGCTATCACTATCGGAGAGACGTCTCTAATATCTGTCACGTTTCACGCGCTTCTTCAGTACTGACCACTGACCCGATCTGGTCCAGTCTCAGACTGATCAATCTCCTGCGAAGATCAGCACTGCCACACGTGCCATCCAGACAGACAAGCCAGCCTGCTGGAAGAGTATATGTTATTTATTATTATCAGGCATGAAACTCTTAACGAAGTGTCATCCTGACAATAATTCACGTGTGTGGGTGGGTTTATGGGCAAGCTTCTCGCCAATACAGTTCTTCGAAAAAGCCTAAATAGTTCCAAATAATGAATAATTTGTGTATCCGTACACGTCTTGTTTCATCAACTGACGAAATGTATGATTTCTTTAATACGAACATGTTGTGGTGTTGCAGCGGTTCTAGAGTGATGGGCATGGTCGCGAACGGCGGCATGGCTAACTTGGTGTCCGCTGACAAGTTTCTGACGTGGCCCGTTCCGGACGACTGGACCTTGGAAGAGGGAGCCACCGTTCCTATTACCTATGGCACTGTTTACTGTGCATTGGTGAGTGTATTCTGGAGTGACACTTGCGATGCCATTCCTATTGTGTGATGTCTTTATTTGTCCTACGCAGCGCAGGGTTGAGCGCAGAGCTTTATCCATTGTGTTTTGTACACAGAATGGAATGACCGACTAATACATATCGATACGAGAAATCAAAGTCTGATTCGTTAACATGCACCAGTGTTTCCTGTTTTATGTTTTTTTTTTCAAATGTTGCCTCGTTACTTTTCACATAACGATTGTTTTTTTAATTAACTAACTAACTTACCATCAGTAGGCAGATAGAGCGCCACACTCTCCTGTCCTCTCGCACAATTCTCGCCTCATTCATACATATTTTCATATAGGCTCGTCGATTATTGAGACTTCTAACAGAACCATCTTCCAGCATCTGATTTACCTGGCCGTGCCTAAGTTTTCCGCAGACGCCCTCTACTTCTGATGCCATCAACATTTGCGTCATATATCTTTCTTACCGTTCTCTCCTCATTTATCCACTCCATATTCCCAAAACATCTAAGTGATACTTTCTTAATCTTTCCAATTTCATTTCCATTACTTTCAGTCTACTTTCGTTCCTCTTCTGCCAGTTCCGGGCCTCATTTCCATACTCCACTTGCCTCCTTGAGAAGCTCCCATTAGATATTATTCTGATTTTTCTCTTCTAAGATACAAATAAACAGGTGAAACTACTCCATCGTTATGGCCTGTGTCCAGTCTATTGAGACTGATCTCTAAGATAAGAGTCGTAAAGATACGCGTGTACCAGATGCGTCATTCTAATCATGATGTCGTATCACTAATTTTTTAGTTCATCAAACGAACATTGTGTTTCTGCGAAAACTTTTAACATTTATGAGTATTTTTTTACTTATATTTTATTCTTAAGTAATTTTCTTTTCTAAATATGGAAAATCAGTCGCAATTTTGGAAATATGTCACAATGTCAAATTATATAATACATACAATATATTTCATTCAAATTAGATTTTTTAAATGTTATTTTTTAATATTAATAATTTATTATATCTATTTTTATTTAGAAATAGTATTATTATTATCGAGTCCCGGAATGAAAAAAGTCCGAGAAAGGAGAAACCCTAGTCGCGAAAGAGCGACCGCTGCCCGCCCATACCACAAAACCAATTGAACACGGACTAATTGCATGAGGAGGAGCCACTGTGACTGCATTTAATCCGTTAATTATTATCCAAAAAATAATCTTAATAACGCCAATAACCATAAAGACAGAACGTCTTTATGTGAAACAAATCTTAAACCGTTCTAGCTTACTTATACAAACACAAACTAATACACTTCAAAGAAGCTCAAAACACAATTTCCTTTAATTTATTAATAGGCCATCGTTCCGGTGGATCCAATAGCCTCTAATGATAATTGCCTTTCTTCAGTTCATCGTGGCCGACATGAAGCCAGGATCCACGGTGCTGATTCACGCGGGAACCGGGGGAGTGGGCCAGGCTGCCATTCACGTCTGCCTCTACTACGGGTGTACGGTGTTCACCACGGTCGGCACGCCGGAAAAGAGGGCCTTCATCAAGAAGCTATTCCCTCAACTCACAGGTACTTTCATTTCTTATTCCTAATACCCACTGCTTCAAATCCCTTAACTTAATTTAGTCTAAATATCTTATTAAATATGTATGAAATATATTAATTATAAAGATATACATATAAAATCAATTTTATCGAAAAATATTGTTTTTGCGCTACCGGGATTCGAACCTGGATCTCTTCTCTAACCGAGGGAGGTGCTTTATCCAACTAAGCTACAGCGGCATTATTTTTAGCGACAATTTTTCGACCCTATCTATATGTTACCTTTTTGAAATTAATACATTTAATCGTTCCATCATTTGACAGAGCCATCTACCTTATTTTTACAGAATCTCAAAATACCTTTAAGTAAATCTGATAGTAGACGCCAGAATTATCAGAATTAATGTAAAAATAAGGTAGATGGCTCTGTCAAATAATGGAACGATTAAATGTATTAATTTCAAAAAGGTAACATTAAGGTCGAAAAATTGTCGCTAAAAATAATGCCGCTGTAGCTTAGTTGGATAAAGCACCTCCCCCGGTTAGGGAAGAGATCCAGGTTCGAATCCCGGTAGCGCAAAAACAATATTTTTCGATAAAATTGATTTTATATGTATATCTTTATAATTAATATATTTAATTCATATTTAAAAATATCACAGACCTATGTTCTGAATAATTACAACTTCACAATAAGAATGTGTTCTAAAAAAAAAAAAAAAATATCTTATGACTAAAATAAGAAGGTTTATTGAAGAGGTTCTTCTCTATTTTGTGTAGTGTCTTAATCCTTGCCAAATTTCTGATGTTTAGACAACCACATCGGTAATTCCCGTGACACGTCGTTCGAGGAGCTTGTGTTGGAACAGACCAATGGAAAAGGCGTTGACATCGTCCTCAATTCCCTCGCAGATGATAAACTCCAGGTAACACACACTACGCGACTGTGTAATACAGTTAGTGATCCGGAATACGTCAGATTTGGTGTACTATAAGGAAGCACTTCATACTAAGGTCCGATACTTTTTCTAATTTATATCAATAATTTATCTAGTACTGACGACAATGAAGCCAAAATCATCACCTTTGCCGATGATAGGGGAAAAGCTGAAAATAATCTGAGAACAATTAAATTATGACTGGACAATAACTTACTCACTCTAAATATAAGTAAAACAAAATATTCCCCATACACACATGTGATATGAGTAACACGGGTTAATGTGAGTCTTTAGGATACGCTTAAACTATTCGCTATCTAGGGATTACTATTGATGGTAAACTTAGAGGAGAAACTCTAATCGACATTTTAACTGGTTAGCTTAAGAAACTTGTTGTGATGTCCTTGGGATGGTGTGTGTATGTGTGTATGTGTGCCGCACCGCCGGTGCGGGTATTTAAATATAAATAAATTTAAAAATAATTCTCAATAAATCCTTTCAACATGAATCAGAGCCGCCAATCCAAAAATTCGAGGTGCTAAATATCAGGCAATTTATTAAGACTTTGCTTAATGACATACATGAAAACAGAACCCTGCGCCTTATCACACACTCTAAGTGTACTCGGGCAAAAACTAGCTGTCCCGTTAATGAAAACCTCATTTGCTCAAAGACATGCATGTTTTATGGGACCGCAGATATACAACAAACTACCACAAGAGATGGCAACGATATCGATCCTAAATGCTGCGTGCTTGTAAAGGAATGGCTTTTCAAAATTGTAAGAAGTCAGTTGGAAGAGTTCCTTAAATGATCAATGCTTTTATGTAATTCTTTTTTGTCTTTACATTCTACCTCGTACTTATCATGCTTTGTTTGCTCCTTCTTACTTTGTTCATTTTACATATCTCCTTTTTCATTTTTCTGTTTTTTACCATTTTATATAATTTGTTAACTTACTTCCAACTTAAAATCTAGCTAATGGAACCAAATAGCTACCAACCTCAGAACTGGTACTTTATATGTACCTAGCAGGGTAGGAAGTATGTAGTAATAATACTAGTACTTTCTGGTGTATTGGTTACTTTAAGGATTTTTATATTGATGCAAGCTTTAAAGAAATGTTGTTTTAAAGCCGATAAGGAACTGAAAAAAAAAATTAAAAACTTGGTGAAAACTCCAGGTAAAAAATTTTTAAAAACTAAATATTATACTACTATTACAGATATTTATGTTTTTATTATTTTATTTCAACCAACCGGTTAAATAGCTTTGAATGATGGCCAAGTTATATGGAATAATTCCCTGGACAGTCCTTGATGTTAAAAAGCATTTGGAGCAGAAATCACGAGACAATGAATCCGAGATTCATCCGGCGCGGCCCACTTATAAATCATTCTCCGCGCACGCGCACACACATATCTCTTCCCACGTCGCGCTACCGCTGACAGACACACACACACATTCAAACACTAGGACATCACACAAACTACCTTCACTTCTCACAATAAAAATAAGAATTGAGATGGCTGAGAGTCTATCGATGGTATTATCCAACCCCATCACTGCATCTCAAGAGTCTCGCGTGATAGAACGGAAGTGAGCTGAAAAAAAAATGTATCTTACTGAAAAGTTTTGAAATATGATTTCGTTTATCATTTTGAAATAATTATCCGATCACAGAAGCTCATTTATCGAAACATTTTGTTCCAGAATTGTTTAAGATGAACAGGCCTCTTTTCAGGCTTCGGTGCGTTGTCTGGGATACAAAGGTCAGTTTCTGGAGATTGGCAAGTTTGACATCGTGAACAACTCGACGCTGGGAATGAACTTCCTGATGCGCGAATGTTCCTTCCACAGCGTCATGGTGGACTTACTATTCGAGAATGCTGAAGACAGACAGGTACATAACATATACTTATCATGTGCAATCATTCAATGAAACTACGCTTTGTGTCAGTCTCTACTAATATATGGCATTATAAGCTGTGGCTATACTAGAGCCATTAGCCCGAGCACAGAAAGCGGTGATAAGAGTAACGTACCATAAACTTTTGATCAAAGCTTTCATGTGTTCCCGGCTCTTAGGCTCTACAATACAATCAAAAATGAATTAAATAAAAATATATCTATTCGGAAAGATCGATAACTAGATGGCTAATAGAGATGGGTCGAGAGCGTTCGGCGCTGCTTTTGACCCATACTGTAAGGTGACTTGTGGATTAGTTATTACACAATGTACCTACATTATTATTATTTGAGTTTTTGTAACTAATGTAATTTTTTATATATCACGTTCAATACTATGTATTTACAGCCTTAGTGATCTAACTATAGCAACTGTTATATTTACTGTACTTTTCTCATTTTATTAAACATATACATATATCTGTATCCACATTGCTTGAGCCGCTGTAACCGACATATTTCAAATAATAAAAAATAACAAATGTAAATGGTACAGAGAAAACACTGTCCATCTCGATACGGATCTAGTGAGGTGGACAGAGAGACACGTGTTGAACGTGAACCGGTTGAACGAGCACACACAGTTGTGTGATCAGTAGTCTCTTTTTACTATGGTAACTTTTTACTAACGCCCGTGGTTAAAATCGTTTGCGGGCTGTTCGAACGTCAAATTTAACATTGTCAAAGCGTAGACGAAGAGGCGCGACAAATAATCATGAAATATGTTTTATTTTTTGCAATATCATGCAAGATCTGTTAATTATCACCAGACGAACTCTCATCACTCTAAAATGGCGGGATATTAAATTATTAATTGTCGGATACTGCAACTATTAAAGTGTCAATGTGTCAGATGACTTTTGAAACAGCTGCGAAAAGTCAGCCATATTTAACTATCGATTCTCGTTTTTACTATCGGATTTGGGAGTGTAAAATAAGTTTACTACGGGATACTAGTTTCGAGTTTACTCGAGTAAACTCGAGTAAAGTAAAGTAAGTAAAAATGTTACTACTGATCACACAAAGTTCCGACAAATTGCCTTCCTGAATGAATCGTGTATTGTAACATCGCAAGCCACTGTTATTGTTACTGAGTGGTGTAATTATAAAAATTCGTGATTGAGCACAAAATTTGGTCCAGATAAAAAAAAGGCAGGTGTTCAACTCGAAAAATTGAAAGAGTTAAAAAATCTTCACTGTGAGGAGCTAATTCGGCGATCAGCCAAGAGTGCAGAGGTTTATCGCCTCCACAGCCCTCATTACCGCCGACGACCCCTGAACGCACCTCATATTTACCGGTGCGTAAAACCAGAGCTCCTAACACACCGTGCCGATGCCACAATAATAACCATGCAGTCGGCAACCGTCCGGGAAGCCACTCATCTCGCTGCTGTCTTCCAAATACCCCTTTCCATGAAATGCTCTGGTCGCACACGCTCATTCAATTCACTCCGCGATCTTCAAACACTCTTTTTCTCCACAAAGGAGTACTTTTCCATTTCCTCGAGAAGTTCGGATAACTGATAGTCAATTTTTCGTAGAAACTTCACAACGTCGTCTACGAAGGCATTAAAAACGGCAGCGTGAAGCCGCTATGCCGCACCGTGTTCAGCACTGACGAGGTGGAGACGGCCTTCCGCTTCATGGCGGCCGGGAAGCACGTCGGCAAGGTTCTGCTGAAGATCAGGGACGAGGAGCCCGACAAGCTGGCCAAGCCCGTTCCGGTAAAGCTGCCAGCCGTACCCAGGTACGGACGCATGACCTTGTATGATCGGAGTGTGTAAAGACCATTGTTTGCTTACACACTTGTAAACTTTCATTGATAATTTATTAAGCGAGTTCTGTAAGTCCGCTACATAAGCCGAATAAAGTTAAAACGTATCCAGTTTACTGCAATAATCTGGGATTGAAACTGATTGAATAAAACATAGCTACACTTGTTAAAGAAGGCCGCGCGTGACTACTGTAAACATTACGATAAACTGACAAGCGCCAGTCACAAACTAACCTCAAGCGCCGCCACCAAATTTGAAATTCCGGTACAATTTAGAATTATGCAGAGAACTTACTGTACAGTGTTTTAACTAATTGAACAAAGTAATTTGATGTGGATGATAGGCTAACGTTGATGGATATATAAGAGAAATTAATGCACATTTTTTTGGAAAACATATGAAAATGGAAAAGAAAGAGAACAGAAGAAAAACTAATAGCTCGTGTCCATGAATGAGATTTTTGGATTTTTCTCCCGTAAGATTCTTTAGAAACAGTAGTTTCAGAGTACCCACATTAACCATTTATGTTTCATTCGTCAGTGGAGTGAATTTGAATCTCCCCAGTATCATTGATTGACACGGTGGTTACTCTGTGGTATAACACGATTGTCTTTGTACTACCCATTCAAGTCTATAGTTTAGTTATCACCAGACAACGAGAGGAACTGCACCTCTCGAAACTATATGAATGACAATAACCCAACATGTGTGTAGTACAAAGTTTAGTTGTAAAAATTAAGCACTCCCACTGGGGAGTTAAAATGGTATAAATGATTGTAATTTAGTACATTTTGCGTATCAAAAAAAATATCTGTAGGTATTAGGTTTTAAGACGTAGTTTCACTGCCAAATTGAACGTCAAACTCTGAATTTTTTGAGGAGTTCTTGTCATAGTGCAATACGTGGGCAGACTACCGAGACTAACCTCAAATAAATCTCTCAGTACATCTCATCCATGAACCGTAAGACAGCTGGGTGCGTTATAAGCTATTCATTTAAACCACATGTAATACATCAATTCAAGTCCAAAACCCTGACTTTCTTGGAAGGTTATACCATCCTGAACTGGCCTTTGTTAAAAATGATACATATGCCACTCAAATAAATATACTGTACTGTACAGGTATGTGTGCTACTTCAACGTTTCGTACGTGATTGCTGGAGGTCTGGGCGGCTTCGGATTGGAGTTAGCTGATTGGTTGGTTCTGCTAGGAGCCAGAAAACTGGTGCTCAACTCCAGAAAGGGAATTGTTAACGGTTACCAGTCATCAAGAGTCAGGTGCGAACTTTCTTTATTTATTTTGTCTTACTATAGGTACAAAATCAGTCAATCAGAAAAAATACTTTGACGATAAAATCTGTTATAAAACCATTTGATTGGTTCATAATTCTCTATATTAAAGACAACAAATAAACATTCAATGCTAATTTAGTACACGAAGCTTTACCATTGCTTTCGATGTAACTCGCACTCTGTGGACAAGTACAAAAAAGATTATCTCGAAACTCGCGTATAGGACAATAATGTAATGATATCACGAATGCATTGTTCAATACGGAGCGATCTGTTATTCATTGTTCGTTGTATTTCGAGACACGAGAGCAAAGTTTCATCCGTGTACATGTCCTGACCAACTTGAAGGAGTCAGAGCCTAATTTGATCCTAAGTGAGCTTATTTTGTAGTTCATGTTACATCTTTGTCTCAGTGTTGATTTAAGTAATAATGTCTCGCGCAGAGTATGGAGGAGTTACGGCGCCGAGGTGATAATATCCTCTGACGACATCACAACCCGGGCAGGGTGCGTGTCTCTGCTGAAAGCTGCATCAGCTCTGGCGCCCGTGAGAGCCATCTTCAACCTGGCCGTCGTGCTGAAAGACGCGATGTTTGAGAACCAGACACCGGAAACGTTCCACATCTCGTTTGATCCTAAAGCCACGGCCACCAAGTTTCTCGATGAAGAGTCGAGGAAACTTTGCCCCGAATTGAAGTAAGTTTGTAATTTACTGTTTTCGAGGTAACTTTGTACAATTTCATAATCACATACAAAATACTTGCTTAATTTACTTCGACGCGTTTTGCCTTGTGAGGTGAAACGCTTCTCGAGTAAATTAAATTGTGCAGTAGTCATGGATTCTGTGTCGAGACGGTTGTCTCCGTGGGAATTCGAGACTCGAGACTTAATTTTTCTTGATATTATTAATTTTAAACAAGTTAAGTTAGTCATATTGCCCATCGACATACAGCAGGCAGTGACCCAGCGACGAGCGGTGAATGTGTAAGTTTACTTTTTTTTAAAATGAAAGTTTCCATCAGCCATAAATTTGCATTCAGAGGAAATTAGATATTTTCTAAAAAAAATCAGTTAGTTTCTTCAAACATAATATTTCATTGTAAACTGTGATCTTTTATCTTTAGTATAAATTAATTTTTGTATGGTGTAAAATTATTTTTAAAACTTTATTAGAGGACTTCAGCCAAATACATTTTTTTTAATTGTTAGTGTTTTATAATTTTTATAGATGAATGTGTTTTTGTATTCAATATATAAGAGTGCGTAAAAATAATTTCATTTTAATAAAACTACATCCACATTATGAAATAATAAATATTTCTTTCACAGCCGTGCATCAAAAAGTATGGTGAAAAATTTGGACATCGAGAATTTATTTTTTAATGTATAAGATGACGAAGAAAATTAAGTATTTAATTCATGACAGAGCCAAGACGGAAATTATAATTTGTATAAAATGTTTAAATAGTGTACTCGTTTTCTAAATTAAATACGGCACATATTATATTTGTTTTTACGAGTGAGCTTTTACGGCGGATGCGGGTGATTCCTGGCACTGGCACTGGCACTGGCACTCGGCATGAGAGCTGACTTACCTCACTCTTGAACATGGTACAACAAAATAATTACGTCAAGTGTCACTGAGGGATATGAACTGCGTCAAATGTTATTAGAGATTTTTAAATGTTTCAATGGAGATTATTGGAATGCTCTCGGATGAATGGCATTTGTTGCGACACTTCGTAGGTGTGGTAAAATTGCAAAATTTGAGGTTATGAACAATTTAAAGAGTATCTTCTTTGGTCTCTAGCTCAGCAATAGAGATATATCTTATCCAACTTGGGTTGTGGGTCGATGTTATTCAAAGGGAAACATTCCAATAAAAGAGGTGCTTTAGTTTAAACACAATTTATTCAAACAGGTTATATGAAATATAATAATCAAACTATAAAAGAAATGACATTAAAATAATGCGGGACAACATATATTCAGATGAATAATAGCACGAACAAGTGTGTGTGACTTGCATAGTTCACAGTAGCGACTGACCACCGTGGCAGTATGGCGCTGACGCATAGAACGCCTCGTAGGCTACTGCCTCACACTCACTGAATTTAACCTGAATAACTGTTCAATAAGTACCTTGGGTTTATTTAATAAACCTGCAGATATGCGGAGAATGCCTGCTCAGAGGCTGTAGGGTACAGGTGGCAGCAGAAGGACTCCTAGTCGGACGATGCCAACTGGAGGATAGGAATGATGAGGTAGGCGTCAGCAGAAGCGGCTAGCATGGTTCCGAAGTGGATCCCGAAGAATTATGCGAAATGATGAGACGATGATGCGATTTGTTCGGGCTGATGCAATAGGCACCAAGATTATGCTAAGATTTTGACAATACGAAGCACGATGAGATGGTGTGGAATTGCGAGCTACGAGTGATTGTAGATGAGATGATATTGTAGTGGACCATATAATGGCGGTCGGTTGAAATACATTAAGAATAAGTTAGATACAGATATCTTTGATCACTCGCGGATTAACAGTGACAATTTATACAAAAATATGGTAAGTCAGATGGTGGATCACGATGGATTGATTCCGAATTACAGCTCTTTAAAGGATCGAGCTGAGATATATAAAAATGAAATCCAAAATCCACACGCGACGATGTTAGTACTCAGAGCTCGCTGGGGAGAGTGGCGTTGGAAATCCGCGTCTCTGGTTTGAACGGAAGCGAACGGCTAGAACAATTAGATGTTCGCGCGCAGTTTAATTATTTACGACGGTGGGTACTCAGATTTTAAAATAGACTCACGACATATGAATATTTAAACAGATTTTTACTTTTTAATTAAATAAAATTAATAGTCTCGATTCCCCGTAATTCCCGGAACTTGAAAATTTTCACTCTCAAGTCCCGGGAATTGAAAAAAGTCGAGAATACAGAATCGCTAGTAGTAGTTCTTTAAAATCGTTTTGGTTAACTATCTAATTTTACCTCTCGCTTCTAAGAAACAATATTCTTATAACTTGACTATCGATTAATTTTCTAGGGAATTTGTGATATTCTCGAGTGTATCGTGCGGCAGAGGCAACGCTGGCCAGTCCAACTACGGGATGGCCAACTCTGTGATGGAGAGGATCTGCGAGGAGAGGCAGAGAGCCGGACTTCCGGCTTTAGCCGTACAATGGGGCGTAGTCGGAGAAGTGGGTCTAGTGGCGGAAATGCAAGAGGAGCAGAACGAGATGGAGATCGGTGGGACCCTACAGCAGAGTATCGGCTCCTGCTTGAGCACCCTGGACCAGTTACTGAAGCAGGGTGCTCCGGTGATGTCCTCCATGGTGGTGGCAGAGAAACGTATCGGGAACTCGTGCGGCGGAAACATAGTTAGCACGGTAGCTGACATCTTAGGTAAATAAATCTCTTTCAAAATTAATTATCTATTAATGTTTCAACTGTTGGACTAAATATTAAACTATTTCAACATATCGTATGTGTGAGTGTAATACCACACTTGCTCGTGCGATATGAACCATTTGTAAAAAATAATTCTCGGTAACAACTTCAGACAAAAACTGTTTACAGCTGCTAGGGGACGTGGATGGGGAATCAACCTCGGTATTGATAAGCCTTTGGAAGGTATGGAACAATATATATATTGTTCGCGATATATATATGTTCATTTCAAATAAAAATATCATCACTTTTTATATTAGGAAAATCCACCATCACTTATCACTAAAATACAGGCTCTTTCAATAAGGACGCTCGATTTTAAAATGTAAATAAAACAAGTTGTGTGTGAGATATCCACTCAATTTCTTTTTCATTTGAAAGTATATTTTATGGCATTCAGTGTGGAATATAACGTCGTTCTAATATCTGCCGCGACTATGCGTGATGGCACGTATTCGGGAGGTCCAATATTCAATAACTTTGTCGCATAAATCTGGCTGAATTTGCTGGATGACGTTTGTTATGTTGACTTTAAAGACGTCAATTGTTTGCGGTTTTTTCGTAAATACTTTCAATTTAAGATAAGGTCTCAAAGGAAGAAGTCTAAAGGCGTTAAATCGCACGATCTCGGTGACCAGTTCACGTTACCGCCGCGCGAGATAACCATGCCCTCAAATCGCTCGTGCAGAATGTCCATCGTGGCATGTGCTGTGTAGCATGTAGCACCGTACTGTTAAAACCATATGCTATCGATATTCATATCATCCAGTTTAGGTGACAAGAAGTTGCTTATCGCGTTCGCCGTTGACGGTTATGGCAGAAATACGGACTGATGATTCCGCCAGACCAAAATCCGCACCAAACAGTGACTTTCTCGGGATTCATTTGGTGCTGGTGTATTTCGTATGAACTAGTATCATCCCAAATCTGACAATTTTGTTTGTTTACATATCCATTCATCCAAAAATGGGCCTCGTCGCTAAAGATGATTTTTTTGGCGAAATTTGGGTCAACTTCTAACTGCTCTAGAGGCCAATCAGCGAATACACGGCGTTGTCTATGGTTATTTACCTTAAGTTCCTGGGTTAGTTAGATTTTATACGGGTACAGACTCAAGTTCCGACGCAAAATTTGCTAAGTTAAAGTCACAGAAAGGCAAAGTTCTTGTGAACGACGAAAAATTGACTGCCCTGAGTTTTCCCGTACTTTCTCACGCACAGCAGCAATGTTTTCAGCAGATCTTGCATTTCGGTGACGTACTGATATTGGCCAATTATTTACCGAACCGGTTGACCCAAATTTAGCCACCAAACGTCGAATAGTCGACTCGGCAGGACGGTTGTGGCGAGGATGAAAATCACGTATTTCGCGGAACGTTTCCCAAACGGATCAGTGACTTTGATGATTTACCACATTATTCAACACTTATAACCTTCCATAGTGATTTGCCGTACACTACTAAACAATTGACAACAAATTTTACAGATGTCACTTTAACGACATGGCTGCTATAACCTAAAAAAATTTGAGCGTCCCTATTGAAAGACCCTATAAGGAACGCACATAAAGTCGAGATTCGGTCGAGGTTTAATTTTAAATATCTATATATATGAATCTATAGGTTGTTATCAATGATATTATTTGAACATAATAAACCATAAAGTACAGTTTGCAAATATAAAATAAAATATTTTTGATACTATATGTGTTTGTTGTTTGCGCGCGTTCGATATCCTTCGATCGGTAGCCCTGGGTTTTATATTGGTGGCTATATATTGCCTGTTTTTGCTCTGTATGAGCGGAGCGCCACTTAACTTGACAGAAATGCTCCAGGAAGGTTTTTCGGCGCATGCGAGGAATGTGTGGAGACCGACCGAGAACACGCAACATCAAGAATCAGCCAGCAATCTAGGCTAGTGGAAATATTGTGATGATCCTGCCTTCTATACTAATGTTCTGGTCAATAATCATATATTTAAAATACCAATACGTATAATTGTGAAGTAGTATTTTATTAAATAACTTTAATACGACGGGCTTTGGCGTTCGCTCGAGCGCCCCAGATTAACCCGTTCGCCTGTTGCGCACTTGCGTTAGGGTAACGGATTCTTAACCCTCGAGGCCTTGTCACCCACGCGTTCAAAATAGTTAAAAATGATGAGTTTTGATTCGACCGATGTCACAGAGAACAATATCATTTGTTACGACTCGTCTAGATGCAGCATAGTACGAAGAATAAGATGATTCAGTATTAGTCGGGAAGGGGTTGCAGCGTCTAACTATGAATGTGATTAGATTAGTAGATAAATGTAGACTGTTGAATTCTTACTCGTACACCCGCGCCCAGACTGAATCAGGACAGTGCCCGTACGAAGCCCAGGCTCGTCAAATGATGTTGATGGTGTATGAACCACAGGGCCTCGAATATTGCATCTGAATTAGTCAGGAATATATGGTTAGAATTGTTATTGTTTCTAGATTTTAACCGCTAGAGATCCTACTATCATCCTCTTATACACATCAAAATATTCAGTTCCACTCGCTGGCCGAAGGAAGTAAATAAATCAATGCGGTCCCTCGTTTTGTGGTGCGTAATATCCGAGAAAGCATTCAACAGTGGCAGTAGCTTGTTCATTCTTTTTGGGGATTAATCGTGGTTAAAACACATATCGATACTTTGATTCTCCGTGATTGTGCCAGTTTATCTTATTCAAGATCCGAACCCCGCAGCAGCCGGGGTGGCTATCGTTCAATTAGAATTTTAAATAATCATAAAGAGTCAAAACAGCAGGCTTGCAAAAGAAACTCATCCGAGATCCAATCAGATGTCCTTCTGGGCACCATCATGAGTCCTGTAACTCCGCTCCTGACCGCCTCACCTGTTTGGGAATATGTGGTGAGCCATCACAACATGTCTCACTAGAGTGGCACGGTCTCACTGTCAATAGAAAACCCAGGACTAGGATTCATCTCTGTCGAAGGTGTTAAAACGCGCATAAGTTTATAAACTTTCGTTTTACTAACGCCTTTAGGCAAAATGTATCTGTCGTTTGTACGAACCTACCATTTGTTTATTTATAATTTGTGCGGTGCTTCTAGATTAAATTAAATTATTATTTTTATTACAAGTTGACGTCGGAGATAGTTATGCGGGTTTGCTTTTTCTCTTCGATAAAAGCCGAAAATTTGATGTGTTTTGACAACGAATCCATCATTCATTGTCGTATAATGCGCGAATTAGTAAATGAGGAAGTGGATGCTTCAATCACGTGATAGATTAAAAACAGTGGCTACCAATTATAATAGCAATAAATGAATAATAACCCAGTGGACGACTACGCCGGCAGCGGTCGGTAAAATGGCGGTGGTTGCACTTAGAACTGCACAGCTATCTGCACACACTACTGGCTACTGGTACACGGCTGGTGTAAGCGTAATTATAATAAATTGTCCGTTCATAACACGTGGATTATTTCATTTGTATCTTTTCACTAACATTTTTAATAATGCACAGCATTTTTGCTCGTATGCAATCTACGTCCCTTCAGAGTACAGTCGAAAACTAATCCATTCGGCATGAATTATTCAGGTATCAAAGATGTAAAGACAATATCGCAACAAGTAACGTTGGCCGAGATGGGAATGGACTCCATGATGACCGTGGAGATTAAGCAGACTTTCGAAAGAGACTTCGAAGTATTCCTCACGGCTCAAGAGATCAGAATGCTCACATTTGGCAAGTAAGTTCGTTTATCAAATATCCACATAGTTGGCGAGAGATCAAATCTAGGAACTAGCTAAGGTTTAGGAATATTTTCTGTACAGCCCCCGTTGTTAAAACGCATATTTTCCTTTGGGAAAGAGTCCTTACACATTGTGGAGCGACACACTAGATACACAATCCTAACCCGCTTGAAATCTTTCAACATTCCAGACTGATGGAGCTCATGGAGCAAAGAGAAGCTGAGGAAAGCACCTCCGTCATCAACAGGACTCCGGAAAACCTCACCGGCATCAGGATTATTCTGAGAAACATCGAAGAGGAAGTGAGCGCTGCAGAGCCCATCGTCAACATGGCCACCTTGAATAGTGACGGCAAAGAGGTAATTGGTTAGGTAATCAGGCAGCCTGTCTGATATTGAGAAGAAGAACTAGTGTCTCGGTTTGTGTTGCATCAAACACATGAGGCTGATTGAATAAGATTTTCGACTCGAGACATGCACTTGTTCTAGCGTTTGTTCGGTTATTGAACGCTAGAGCTTAAGTCAACATTTCCAAGTCTCGGAATTACCCAGTAATCGATCATGAATTATATTTAATTAAAATTATATTTTTTAATAAATATTCATATGTATGATGTACAGTAGAAAATATCCGTATTGATGAATCAAATAAAAATTGTTTGAGAAAAATAATACTAGGTCCTTCGTGAATGCCATCTGTTTCTGTTGCCTTCAAAACTCGCCTAGTACATTTTCTTTGCCATCCTCTCTTCCTTCACACGTTCCACATGCGCAAACCGTCCCAGCGATCCTTCCTATTCACTCTTTTACATTCAGATCTACATTAGCTCCTAATGTTTCCGTTCTTCACGCACAAATATAATACACAAGCATGCTACTTTCTTGTTCCTCGGCTTATCAAATTAGATCAAAATCTAATTTAATGCAAATTCTTATTGTGTTCAGGTCAATGAACGCATAAAAACTTCTCCTAAAACAAAGAGTGTTTACGTTAAGGGGCAACTTTCATTTTTCCAGTTTGAATTTCCAGATATTTTTGCATTTTGCATACCCTTCCAAGACGAGACTAATGGTTCATTCTTTTACAATATCAAGTAAACGTAAAAGTGCTAGAGTGTAAGGTATCAAAGAAAAGGACAAGTATACAATTGTTGGTTTTCTTAAATTCCTAGGTAATGAAGCTATCAGAAAATAGCCATTTCTTCAACATTCATAATACATATGTGTTGCTATTTGAAATTATCAAGCGAAAATTAAATAATTTGTTAAAGTTCTCACCTAAGAATTGTTATGTTGATGATAAAAAAACATTGTTTGTGTCGATAAAGATATGATTATAAAATATTACAATTTTGCCCCGACTTATAAGGAAAAAATTGACGTAAATTCATACGGATAAATAATATTGATAACTAAGACAACACATTCTTATTCAGAACGGACGGTCTGTGATGTTTTAAATACTCATTTAATAAAGTTGTATCAATGTGTCCAAAATTTAATAAAAATGAATTGATAATTCTGGCGTCTGCTATCAGTTTACTCAAAGGTATTTGAGATTCTGTAAAAATAAGGTAGATGGCTCTTTCAAACAATGAAACAATTAAATGTATTAATATCAAAAAGGTAACATATAGGTTCGAAAATTGTCGCTGTAGCATAGTTGGATAATGCACCTTCCCCGGTTAGGAAAGAGATCCAGGTTCGAATCCCGTCGGCGCAACAACAATATTTTTCGATAGAATTGATTTTATATGTATATCTTTCTAATTAATATATTTAAAATATTGATAACTTTTGAAGCAGCTGTATTTGTGAAGAGAAAAATATTTATCCTAATATTATATAATAATCATACTCTGGTTGTAATAAAAAAACTGTGTTTTTTTTAAATATTTATTTATTGTTTTAATAAATTACATATATATTTAATATTAAAATATGACAAAAGTATTATGATTCACTGTTAAATAATTAGTCGTTCATCGACCATATTATCGTTCTTCAGAATTTCGTTGTTTTTTTCTTTACACGTATTCAAAACAAAGTTTGATCCCCACATACTACACTTTAAACTGAATTTATAAATCAAACCTTACGTTCTTTCACATATTCAATATTCGTTCTTGTTCACCCAAACATCGATTTGTGGGAGTAAATTTGATTAATTTGGGAAAAGAATTGGTGTATGTCGACCACTCTTTCGCCATCCAATTGAGGAAGTTCACACGAGTCCACACGTTGAATGCTCAGTTCGGGAACATGCTGAAAATAATTTATAATAATATTCTTGAATAAATAAATAAATAATCTTTGCAAAGTGTTTAATTAAAGTCTTACCTTAAAATTCAACATTACGCTGATGTGAGAAATATAATTTGCGCATATGCCTGAGTGATATTTCCACTGCTTTTAAATCTTCTTTTGCCAATTCCAGGTTCCACTTCCAAACATTAGTGTCGGCACCAGAACTTATCTGTGCATCGTTAATCATAGTTTAGGTGACAAATTGTTCGTATTGGAGATAATTACCGTATAAAAAGACAAACATTGTTAAAAACTACGAACGTCGGTAATGATGGGAAATAAACAATTTGTATTAAAACACCATCAGTTTTTAAAAAATGTCCAAAATACAAGAGCAAATGAATTTATTAATATTGATGTATTATTAAATAATTTCAGAACCACGCTGAACTGTGTGAAACGGGCCCCAGGATATTTATGATCCCGGGAATAGAAGGGGTGGCCACCGTGCTGGAGTGCCTCAGCAAGAGGATCAGGTGTAACGTGGCAGTTCTGCAGTTTGGATACGATCGCCCCAATGAATCCGTTACAGAAGCAGCCGAACGACTTTCACACGTAGGTCCACCTTGACGCTTACTCTCGCAAACCTATTTTTAAATCGACAGCTGGGATTGGGAATACAGCCGACCATACCCCCTCCTAAATTCCTACAGAACAAATTACTCTTGTCCAAAGCAATCATCCGTCCTACACTCGCATACGCGAGCCCCGTCTGGGGTTCAAGTAACACAATAATTTTAGAATCCAAACAAAACTACATCCTTAGGAAAATCACAAACTCACCCTGGTTTGTCAGAAATACAACCATTCATAGAGACTCAAACATACCCTCACTCAGACGACACATACACGATTTATCGTCTAAATTAATTTCCATCCCAAACCCTTCCATAAACTCGCTCAGCCTGTATGATCCCTCATCCGATCCCCATATAAAAAGATTCTATAAAAACTTTCACTAAAAATATAAAAATTTGTAAAAAATTCAACAAAATTAAACATAAAAAGAATTAACAAAATATATTTTTTTTTTAAATTCATTGTATAAAAAAACTTTACCCCTTTTTGTTACTACGTTATACAATTATATACAAAGTTAAAATTACCTGATATTTAATAAAAAACAATTTCACAATGATCCCCTAAAAAATGTTACGCCATCGTTGTTACCTCATATATCGGAGACAAGAGGGCTCAGCCCTTACCCCTCCCCTCTTTAACAATCGATACAGAGTCAGAGAGGGATTGGGAAACATTTGCTAGCATCAGCGTCCAACTAGTCCTGATGCACGAGACTCTTGATGATGTGGAAACCTTTGTTACAAATTCATCGTGTCACTACTTCTTCCCACAGCGACAGTACCAGAGACTGACGGGTAAAATGTGCCCACACGAAGCTGTAATTTTGTACACTAATATTTAAAAACATGAAGAGTTCTACAATCAGCGAGTTAATTGTGAAAAATTATTAGATAGCGACATCGCAGTTTGTAATAAATAATTGAAAGGTTTTTACATAATAACATATTATACGACTACCAAAAATTTGATAGGTGTGGTAGTCGAGCATGGGTAGAATTGGTGAACCATTACATTGTGTAAAGTGATCACTTAAGCCATCCGATGATAATGCCCGAGACTAAAAATGATAGATAAATGATAAAAATGTATAATGTTGCTCAAAATCCATACCCAAGAATCATAAACGTAGATAGTAGCGGTAAAGATGGATACACGCCATCTCCCCTCCGTATAAATGTATCCGTGATCTTTACTGCCGCTCTAGATGACTTAAATTTACAAATATTTAATGAAATGTTTTTGTCCAGTCCATTAGAACCCAGCTCGCCCCCGGAGCGTCCTTCGCACTTCTAGGCTACTCCTACGGAGTAATGGTGGCCCTGGAAATAGCTCGAGTATTAGAAAACGAAGGTAATGTCAAATGTACTATCTGAATACATTCTCCATTATTTAAAGTGCATGTATGGTGAATATAGCTCATTCGTTACTTTTCTATTCACGCCCGGAAAATTACCGCCAACCATTGTGACAGTTATCTTTTGATTGCTTTTGTAAAAACAATTGTGTGTTCAGTATGTGGAAGTAGTTTCTAGCGGTGGGAATGAAGTGCACAGTTGGTGCAGTGTCGCTGGATAGAACAAGGAGAATACATGTCCGAGAGTACATGAGAAAACTGTCGATCAACGAGCGATCAGGCCAGACTGAGACGACTGCTTTTTGCCGCAGCCTGCGTTCTTAATCCGAGCGTCGCTCGCATCATTTGTCAAATAGGAGCGGCGATACTAGCGGTAGATGTTACATAAATAACATTTAATGTTTGTAATTGTAATTTAATGTTAATTGTGACGTACTTAGAATTAATGATAATATACTACTGGAAATATTGACATTATTTGGCCACCCAGCTTTATTTTCATATATAAACATTATATAGATGTTTGGGGGTTAGGACGGTGGTTAAATGAAATAAATGTGATTGGCGTGTGTTGAGATTTATTATGACAAATGATAAAAACAACGAAGACAGATATAAATGAATACAGTGATGTAGGAAATGATGAAATGAAATGAATTGGCGGTCTTGCTCGGCGAAGGCGAGCCGGCAAGACCGCCATTGTGAAACGCTGAAACTGGAGAGACTGTCTGGCGGTGAATTGAGCCAGACTTGTGGCAGCAGCCGACAGCGCTGTCGCTAGCGTCGATGCCGACTGAGATGGCGGTAGATTCGAATTACGATCGCTACAGATGTAAAGGTTTCAAATGGGCGAAAAATTATTTCATGTTTTTTGATTAGTATGCCATTTACCTACTTACCTTACCATACCTTTAAACTGTTAGCTGCCCAGAAAAATCACAGGTGAAACAAGCAGCATATTGGCGCCAAAATTCTTTCGAATTTTATTTTTACGAAAAAACCATGAAAACGTTGGTATAACTAAAAAAAAATACGTGAATATTATTTCACCATAAGCGTCCATCGACGTAAAAGTTAATAGTGTTGTCAGGCCGTAACACTTATTTATGTTATATTTGTTTTTTGGAAGGACAACATCAGATTTTATTAATATTATTATATTTATTGTGATGCTTGAAACAAAAATATATTAACACCTCACATCACAAGTACGTACACATTACATATCGCACTTATATAGCACTAAAAACACGCATAAAATGGCCAAAATAATATCTTATTCGCTTGAATTACTTGGCAACAAAAACGAGAAATATCGCGAACGTACGTCAAAATCTAGCTCAAATTACTTAAATTGGACGTTCCAGATACATTCCAACTTATAGCGTTCTTCTCATCATCAGACTCTGCGGTAGTAACGAGTATATCGCAAATGACTAAAAAGTCGGCAGTCTAACGAAATAAGTCACCCTCCGCCATTTTGTAAATAAAATCAACAAAGTATTCGAAAATTCGATAATTGTAAAAATGTCAGCACTTTGACATCGACATGTGTGTTAAATTCTCAAATTTAATAAAATTCCGATCTGGCAACGCAAAAGTGAGCGCCAATTGTCAATTTTGTATGGAGGAAAAAATGACTATTTTTACACTCGATTTCAGACGTAATTTATTGTGTTCTTGAGTTGAAACAGATTTCTACGGGGCACTTTACGATATGACTACTGGAAATAATAAATTGGTTAAAGATCTGATCCGCGGCGCCGGTGATATCGCGCGTTATTTGATGGTCGGTAAGACTGAAGTGTAAAATCAGCGACGAGATTCTCCAATAACGTGACGCGTTACGAGCAACATGAGGCACGAATTTTCGAAGTCAATTGATTGTAAGCTTTTCTTTACCTTCTAGCGCCATCTTTCGATGAAAAATTCAAATGCACTCCACAACACGTATTTTATGAAAGTATAGTGCATATAAAATCAGTCAGTGATCTGCTAACTGTATATGTTGATAATACATTTCATGACAGTTTCATTTGAGAACCAATTTATTTAATAAATATTGTGAAATTTCGGGGGAGGTTAAATTAAAAGATACGAGCTGTGGTATAAGTTTTATTTGGCCGACACGCTGTTTAAAACGTGACACCTCTTTTGCGACCGCCCGCCGAGCGCATGTACGAGTATAAGAACATCACATTTTTAACTCTTTATTTTAATACCGGCTTCTTACAAATTTCAACAGAGGTCATGTTAAGAATTTATAAATAATGAAGTATAATGAAAATTAAATTTGTTACATTTAACCGCAACAATGTCACAATAAAAAGATTTATGAAAATACAACAATATTATAAAAATAACGTTACAAATTAAGTAATACACATTTTAACACAATGGTACAATAAATAAAATAATGATAATTTAGTCATTTACATTTAACTGCAAAAATATTATAAAATAAAACATTTAAAATGTGTTATTAACTTATTAATAGTCATTTAAACACAAAAATATCAACGCATATGCACATTTAAAAACACAACAATATATTATGTAAAATTAATAATATACCTACCATTATGTATATTTAAACACAAAAATATCATCGGGAATTTAAAAAAAAAAATTCCAGGAAACGTCCAGAGCACACAAACTGCTCGAAGGACAAGCGGTGACTAATTAAAATGAGAGCTGATTGATGACGCATTAGATTAGGCCACACCCCTTCCCCAAATGCGTTTCTGGGCAGATTTTTTAAAGCGCAAACTTACGTTGGTCGTACTCTACCTAATTACTTCTATGTCTACCACCTAAGCTTTGTCTCCTATATTTTTGTGTAGTTAGTTTAATACTTCACCTGTCAATGAGAGTTACCGTTTCTCTCGAAACTCGAGTAATGCTAATAAACTCTAGAGTTATAATAGTAGTGTGTGTAGTACAAAGTTTAGTTGTGAAAATTAAAATATGATATTTAACAAGTGATTGTACAGGGGAAGATAGAAGGCAGCTGAGCAGTGGAGGTAGAAAGAGATTATCTCGGCTGTGTAACCTCAGAAAGTGGTTCAATGCCCAAAATGTTGATGATCTTACAAAGAATGAATCAACATACTGCAACATGGTCGGCGACCTTCGACAGAAGGCGCCGCATGAAGATGAAATTTTGTTGAAAATTGTGCGCACAAATTTTTTCTATGTGTGCTGTGAGACCAAATCATGTGAGCGAAAACACCCGCACACGTTAGTGGGAACATTGCTCATCGCAACTTTTAAAATATTTTAACTCAAGTTTGGTTTGTGAAGGCATTCAATTATATTATCTACATTTCGAACGTCGCAAGTCGTGTTCATTTTATAAAAGATACCATTTTTATTTCCAGGATACACTGGCAGGATATTCTGCGTCGACGGATCTCCGAAGTTCATCTACACCCTCCTGAAGGTGAATTTAAATATAGAGGATGAAAATATCTTGCAGGACTCTTTCATAAGTCACATCATCAATATCCTGGCTCCCAAACTAAGAAGCAAAGTCTTGCCGATGCTGGCTGAGTGCACTTCGTGGGACAGCAAGGTGGACGTATTACTAAATCTCGATTCTCAAGATATTAAGCACTCTAAGCGATACCTGGAAGCCATAACTTGTTCGGTGTACGGAAGATTGAAGTCCATCTTAGAATATGATGACTCCAATTTCAAGAAACTCAAGTCGAGAGTCATCCTGTTGCGTCCCAAGGACTGCCCGGAGGGAATAAACATCGACGAGAAGTACGGTCTCCAACACTTCGTGGAAGACCCCATCGCGGTTCACTTCTTTGAAGCGAATCACATAACAATCGTAGACAACAAGGAGTGCGCTAACGTTATCAACAGAGCCATGCTGGACCTCATGGAGAAAGCGACTACTGGAGAAATATTGAATAATTTTGAACCCTTGTAAAATGTTTTTATATTTGATCTACTTATATTGATTTGTTCCCTTAACCTTATTTTATTCAGGTATATGAATTCCTACACTCTCAACGCTCACTAACTCCCACACGACATCATGACAGAAGCAGTCCGGGGTAGTCGCGCTTAAACCGCAATTGTGACCGATTGTAACTGATTATTCGTAATTTTTCGGGCAATCACCGATACACTAGAAACTAAGCCGCTAAGCAGATAAACCTCAGTTGTAACAATCAGCCACAATTACGGCTCAGTAGTCCGGGGAGGACATTTTTTAAAAATATATTACAACTAACAAATTGTCAGCTTTTCATTTAATTTCAAGGATACCATAATTATACTTACCTCAGGCACACCTTGAAAGGTGCCTATTAAAGGCCTATTAGAAAAATATGTTTTTGTAAATCTGATTGTAAAAGTGCTACTTTGCCTGTATTGCTCATCACTTTAGCTGCATGTATAGCAAAAAATAAAAATTAATCACACGAGTTAAACCCATTTGATGTTTATAATAAAGCGTGAATATGTACTCGGACCATTGTAAACACCCGTATCTGGATACCGTACTCACCATGGGGTCATCTACATTGACTAATCCTGTTGCACTTGATATATCAATAAAGACTTGCTTGCTGCTAGGCCCTGCGGGCGGCTATTCTGGCCGGATTTACTTAGAATCTATATTTCAATCCGGAATCCCCTTATTATATTGCTTTAACAATGCACCAAGTAGTGTACTGTCATTATATTCAGTAAGAAAAAACAAAATATTGGTAAAGTGACATATGCACACCTGGAGCAATCTTAAATCGATATGATTATCTTCAGAATGTTATTAAAAGCATAACATGAACTTAAGATCTGAAATGAATATGATATTTTGTGTAGCACTGTTTTGAACTGCAATGCTAAAATGATGGATTGATCATATTCAACAATAATTCACACCAGTTTTTAACAAATATTAGACATAAAAAAGAAAACAACCCCTCTACGGGCCAGCGCCGAATATATCCGTCGCGATAAACTTTTGAGGTATTAATTCTGATTTGAACAGCGACACTTACTGGAGATTTTAATCAATGACACAATGCGGAAAGATTGCAAATGAATATTAGTATTCATAATTATTTTTTGCTGATCTGTGCTGCCATCTAACAGATTCCTAAAGAAAATGGATGATATTAAAATATGAAGCGCAATTATAATAGATCTAAATTTCTTAATGAAAGCCAGGAAAGATCCGGGTTCGTATCCCGGTGGTAACCAATGTTTCCTCTAAAATAGCGCACACAAAATTTTTAACAAGACTTCATGTGCCGCCTTCTATGAAAGGTTGGCGACCATGTTGATTTATCCTGTATAAGATCACCAAAATTGTGGACATTGAACCGCTTTCTGAGGTTACACTACTCTGCTGCTCCGCTGCCTTCTATCTTCCCCTGCATGAGTAGTGAGAGAATGTGACACTTATTAGTTATCTTGATGAGTCTCAATACATCTTCATCGGTAATGCGGTCAACGCAGGCCGTACAGGTCTCAGACTGGTTTGGTGATGTTTTTCTTATTTTCTCTCCTAGCGCCCAAATAATAGCATTGCTACTTCAAATAGCATAAAATAGAGGGGACATCGATGGCAACTTCTATACACCTTTCTAATTGTCTAATTTGTTTTATTAATATAGAGGTGGAGAGGTCGGATAGAAAGACAGGAGTCAGAAGGTGGAAGAAAAGATCGGATGAGTAGAACCACTTTAATCACAATAATAAACAGAACCCGCTCGCGAAGGTCGTAACAGAGAAATAAAATTATTTGTACAATATGTATCTACCACAGAGAGTGCAGAAGCTTCCAGTATTACTGAAATCCGGGAAAAGTAATTCCGCAGCGTGGATTCAAATTTAAAAATGGAAAGCCATGACTACATAATTCAACATTTTACTATCTTAAACCATAATTCTCACCGAGACTCGATAATTTATAATTTTCCTTTCACTGAGAAAGTAATTTTATTTCGCCACTTAATAACTTAATAAATAGAACCTTCTGTGAAGATGATAAATCTTTGTATAAATGTTAATGTACAGGTTTGTAATTCTGTGTAAAATACTTATAAAATATGTATACTAATAAATTGTACCGCTGGGAAGCAGACCGGCCGATACCGTGACTAAATTACAACACAATCTGTCCATCGACAACTGTACTCAGTACAGCACCGCGGGATTAGGTAAAGATTATCTACACAATGTCCAGTCGACAGATCGTACCGACTGTCACTACTCGAAACAACCGAGTAACTTAAGGGTTCTTGGCCACAAAGTCCTCTCCCTTCTGTATGTTCTTCTTCAACTCCGGCAGGGCTTCCTTGAGGAGATTCTTCTCATAATCGTTCAGGACGCCGATGCCCAGATTCCTTTCGATGCCGTTCTTTCCGAGAAGGAGCGGCGTCGCGAAGAAGCTAGCCTCCGTGACGTCAGACTTGACATAGGCGCACTCGACGACGTTGGATTCCCCGTTGAGCGCACGGATGAGACTGAAGGCGAACTGAGCGCCCGCATGCGCCATAGACAGGGTCGCCGAACCGGCGCCGGCCTTGGCCTTCACCACCTGCCGACACATGTCACAATTATTATACAGATAACGAAACAGACGAGTCGTAATTGTATTGATTATTCAACGCACGAACCTCGGTACCGGCGTCCTGGATCCTCTTGGTGAGGGCGTCCACCTTGGCGGCGTCGAAGTCCACCTTGGGCGTACACTGGCTGAGCAGAGGGATGATGGTGACTCCCGAGTGGCCTCCGATAACGGGGATAGACACCTTGCGTGGGTCGACTCCCTTAGCAGCCCCGATGAAAGCGTGCGAGCGGACAACGTCGAGTGTGGACACTCCAAATAAGCGGAGAGGATCAAACACACCTGCCTGAAATTACCACAAGGATAAATCTACCTTAAGCTAAAAAAATTCAGATTAAATTAATATTAAGAGAAAATAGTGTTCAGGGGCGACAGGGGCAGGGGGGGCGAAGGGTAGGTTAGCTTCATTCTCCTCTGGATTCAGAAAATACACAAATTGTTCATTTTGTCACGAGTACTATACCAGGTTGGGAATTTGGAGTTGATGGAGTAATTTATGTTACAATATCTTTTTTTTTAATGGCAGATAATTATGCATCAACCTAATACATATAGTATTTCAATATCTGCCTCACTGGGGTTCGCTCGTGCTGAATTCTTGGAATGTTAATCAATAATCATATGTTAATACAAATTAAATGTATCAATTAGAAAGATACACAGGAAAATTCAATTAATTGAAAAAATATTTTTGTTGCTACCGGGATTCTAACATGGATCCTTTCCTATCCGGGGAAATGCATTAACCGATTACACTACACCAACATAGTAAGTTAATGACAAAGTTTTGAACTTGCATGCTGTAGTTCTTTCAAATTGATACAAAATTGATTGTAAATTTAAAAGCTATCACTTTTTATTGCAAAAACCTCAAATACCTTTGAGTAATATTCGCTACTTTTTAATTGATACATTTAATTTATATTAAAATACCAAAGAACTATGTTCTGAAAAACTGCAACTTCACAATAATAATGTGTTCTCTATTTTTTTCTTTTTTAAAAATAGAGATATGTACACGGAATACATGTCACATCGACATTCTTACTATTTTCAAACTAAGCTAAACACTCGTGCTATGAAAATAGGACTAACCTGCTGGTGTCCCAGAACGAGGCTCGAACCTCCGACCACTAGAGCACTAGATCACTACACCAACACTCATATTTTACATAGTCGGTTGAGCAAATCAGAAATATAAATTGAGAATAATGAAAGAAAAAAATTTGCCAAGTCGCCTCGCTCCGCGCTAAACACTACACTGTCCTTCATGAAACTTGAGACTAGTCTCCGTGACAAATCTCATCTGTGTACAAACGCCATTAGGGTGCACAGGTCGTACGTAATAATTAGAAATTTTGAATTTTGATTCCTCGAAAAACGTGGTGTCAATCAAGGAATGTGATCAGTGAGAAAGAAAGAGCCCAGAAACAGGACAGTCGCTAAAGCAACATTAAAAAGCTGACAACGCTTATGAATTCAGTTTGGGGAATCTTAACGACCATCCCCCCTTCCACGCCCTCCCCTCTGCCCGAATAGGGTGGCACCAAACTGTATTTAAATAACTTAATGCGTGTGCAGTACAATATTTAATTAGGTAAAAAAATTAATAATCTTTATTCCAATACTTTCCAATGTCAACGCTGGTTTAGTTTTTGTTTAACACTTCGGAAAAATATTGAATTATTTAGACATCCATTCATCCCTGCGGTTTTCGATTGACACACCGCATCGCAAAAGAGATCGGATATGCAAGGCAGAGTAACCCAGAAAAGTCAATATAAAAGTTATTCAACAGCAGTGAAAAACGGAGAACTAATTGAAATTTATAAGTAGTGGGAGATCTCACCTTCTTGAGGACCTCGGCGGCAATTGGCACGGTCGAGTTGACAGGGTTGCAGATGATGCCGATGAGGGCCTTGGGGCAAGCCTGAGCGCAGGCTTTGGCCAGGTCACGTACGATGGACGCGTTGGTGTTGAACAAGTCATCGCGGGTCATGCCCGGCTTGCGGGGAACTCCAGCCGGGATGATGACCACCTCCGCGCCTGCAATAAATAAACTGCTTTACTTCTAGCTCTAAATCCGGCATTTAGATAATCCTGCAGACTTAGAATGTCACCTGACATCGACTAGCACGACCTCCGTAGCGCGCCGCAGACCGGGTTACAGTGGAGCTTGCAGTAGCGAGTATCACTTAGGTGATTTGGTCATATGGAACGGATGAATGAGAGAATGGAAAGAAATAAATATGACGCAAGTGTTGATGTCATCAGATAAACCAGATAGTCTTGTTAGAAACTTCAATAATCAATGAGCTTGTATGAGAAGATGTACGAATGTACAAGAATTGTGTGTCAGGGCAGAAAAGTGTGGCACTCTATCCTCTCTGCCTACTGTCTTGGGAAAACGATGTGATAGTAAGTTAGTTAATTATAATATATATATATACCTTATTGTAGACATCTTTTAAGAATTATGTTAGTGCGTTTAAAGAATTACATTAATGAACATTTTAAATTCAAGGTGATTTTAAGATGGACTAATGATGGCGGATGCAAGAATTCTAAATAAAACATTTTCTTTTGAATATCGAATTCAATTCTTTGACAGAATCTCTTTTATATTCATTCATTATTTTGGGTAAATTTTCCATCATTGGTTATTGAAATAATAAAAATACATGTGTACAGGTGTTGCAGGGAAAATATTAAATTAAGAGAAATAAGTGAAGCTGGTGTGTCTTGTATCTGTCATATTAACTAATTGTATTATCAATTAATCTGCAAAATCCTAAATCCCCAATGTGACGTGTTACATAACATAGGTGCACGAAAAAAACCATTTCAAAGATAACAATATCTACACGGCTGTTATCTCGACTGCTATACGCTCTATATATTAATCAATGAAAATTAGTTTTAAGACATACCTTTTAAGGAGTCCACGAGCTGATCGAGCCCCGTGAAACCCTTCACGACGGCCGGAGTGTCGATGTGCGAAATGTCGGCAGCCACTCCGGGAGTAAAGGGCACGATATCAAAGAGATTCAGCTCCGTCACCGAAGGACTCAGCTTCAGCAACAGGGACAGTGGCTGGCCGATGCCGCCTCCGGCCCCCAAAACTGTCACCTTGCGGTTATTCTAAAACAAAGCCGCTCGCGTTGAGTACACATCACCGGACCGGTATTTTGAGAATTTAATATATAAAAATGTGAAAGAAATAACGCTACATACCTGACCGCTTGTGGAGAAGCTCTTGGCATTATTCTTCAACGCCGAAACAGCCACGGGCCTGACACAACGGGACAACATTTTAAAGCCGTGTATTTCTTTCGACGTTGAATTAAAAATACTCAAGTTTATCGGTCCTTCGCTGACCTTTACGTAAACTGAAAAACCACTTTTTTCTATGGCAAAGTGAAAACTGAGTATTTCAGTATTGCCACACGTAACCTAATTATTCCGACACATCTCGAGTGGCGAACTGTTACATAAAAAATATTATCTGGTTTTCATGGCTATTCAAAATCTTCTGTAGAGTTTTCTGGGCTATTCTACCGCACGTCTCTGATCTTTCTAACCGGTATTGATTCCACTGCAGGGTCCATCATCAGGATTTATGGCATCACCCTAATGATGGACCCAATAAGGATGTGCCTTGCAATGAGATTAGATATACACAGCAGAATACCCCAGGAAAAACTATATAAAAAATGTAACATAAAATATTAACCCTAACATTTCGTGCTCAGGATCAACTTTTTAAAAATAAAACTTGTTTGCCCGTACCTACAAAAAATTCAGTCGAAACAAAAATGAAAAGGCGAGTGGAAAATATTTCGTACGATGCAAATCGTTAAAATATAAAATGAGAAAATTCAAAAAGTTTCACTTAGAACGTAAATACTTGGCGTACATCCTATATGAATATCATAAAAATAAAATAAACTAAAAAACCTTTAGTGGGTTCATGGTATCATCTAAATACAAATTTAGCAAAATACTATAACAAAGATTTGTAGGAACTACAAAATAGTGAAAGAAAAAAGCTGTGTAATTTATGCATCTTTATGTTAACAATAAATTAAGGATAATGTTATTATTGGGATGATAACTTAAGGGGTCTATTTCTTTCAAAAATAGTCGAAGAATATTGGAATAACATAAAATATTCCTCAAATCTCCCAATTTATTTATAGCTTGGCAATTTTTATTCCATACAAGTGTTGCTAGATAAAAATAAATCTATTAAGTAGTTACTAATACAGCATTTCTAATGACAGATCTTTGAGAAACCAATTCAACAGCCACGAAAACGAAACGTCAAATACACAAATTTCTCATTTCTAGTAGGCGGTATTGATAAGGGTTCGTCGGCTTCTAAATTGGTAAGTGTAACGCGTAACGTTACTGAATTTTACGTTTTTTGTGAGACATTGACTTTATATTTTCTTATTTCTCATGTATACAGACAGCGCAGTGCGTACTTTTTTTAAAACATTTTATTTATCTTCGATTTTGGCAGATCGATGATGTGTCATGGCGGAGCGATGTTTGACACCCAATATTTCTTAATTTCCAGGATTTCATAAGCATCTCGTCCTATTGACGAAACTTTGCCGCGATGACGGACTCCAAGTACTTTACCACCACTAAGAAAGGAGAAATATTTGAATTAAAATCTGAACTGAACAATGACAAAAAAGAAAAAAAGAAGGAAGCTGTAAAAAAGGTAATTTAGTTTATTTCGAGCTGCATTTGTTTAGAACTAACTCCGCACCGCGTTTTCAGATCGAGTGTGTTGTAAGAGATATTGATTCGCAATAATGTTATTTTTCAATCAATTAGATTATTGTTTCAGTGTTTGCACAGATTAACATTATCAATAGGGATCTTCAGGGTCTGACCTTATTTCTAATGATATTTAAATTATCCAATTGCCTACCCTGAGCAAACTGAATGGTTTTTCATTCGCTTCAAATGCTTAAAAGACAATCCTGAAAAGTAATAAAAATATTATGTAAATAATATCAGGCTGAGAGAACATAACATTTTCAGTCCTTATTTACGTCCTCGGGCAGTCAACCGGCTTAATTTGGAAATACCTGAAGTACAACATAATTGTTGCATTTTTTTTATCTAATGAGTAAAATTAACACTCAAGGTTATGTGAAAATATTGCGTGTTTTATGTGTACAGATCACCGGGAAGGAAGAAAATAATGAAATTTTACTGCCATTAATTGAAGCGGCGGTTACTTTTGTGATGATGCATAACTTTGTACAACACACGCGATGGGTTATTATCACTATTATTGTTTGAAGGGGTGCAGTCTCATCATCAGGTGATAACTAAACTAAATACAGTTAGTTAATCTATTGGAGTAGAGGGGCGGGGCTTTCCATATTCTCATTAACGACTGAAACCTCCCCACCCCATATTTCTCGAAGATATTTCACCATTGACTGACATAGTGTGTCTAAAATTTGAAAAAAGGGCCCAAGTAATCGAACTGTTTTGATAGACATGGTTACTTTGGTTAAATATTAGATCTAATGATTTACACAGCAAAAAAAGAGAATGTGTTGAAATAAAAAAAATTTAAACATTCTCTAAGAACAAAGAAATGTTTGTACATTTTCTTTCCCAACATGTGGAAAGCGGTTACGACGATATAACGGTAAAGAAAAGACCTATCAGATGTTGGAGTATGCTCCCATTAGAATCTTCGACAATAATTGATGAAGTGTGACACAGAGATGTGGTGCGAGGTACCGCGACAATGATAATTTTTTGGTGAATTCAGTACCTACATTATACTTTGATTTCATAAAAATAATACGTAACTAGTATTTACCGACTCAAAGTACAATGCTAAGCAACCGTTTTATAACAAATTTAATAAATGTTAATTTTAAAGTTTTTTATTTTAATTTTCACAACTAAACTTTGTACTACACACTATTGTCACTGCTGTAGTTTGAAGAAGTCCAGTCCCTCTCATTATCAGGTGATAATTCAACTAAATACAGTATTAGGGTAGAGAGGGAGGAGGTTATTAATAGCGGAATGGGATAGTGGTGGTTTTGTTTCAAAACCCCTCAAGTGTTCAGTACTAAACGAGCCGTGTGTCTTACCCGCTTCCGGCTTCAGGTGATAGCCTCCATGACAGTGGGCAAGGACGTGTCTGCGCTGTTCCCCGACGTGGTAAACTGCATGCAGACAGACAACCTGGAGCTCAAGAAGCTGGTGTACTTGTACCTCATGAACTACGCCAAGTCGCAGCCCGACATGGCCATCATGGCCGTCAACACCTTCGTCAAGGTCAGTCTCTCATCACCTGCTGCGGTAGGACCCCTTACGGCTGGGCTTCACCGCGACATGTTCCTCAGCCCCGGCTGATCTATCCGAGGTTTCCTTTTTATTCTCTTAATTTTAAAACAGAATTACAAATTTAGTCTTCATTCAAAACCATATTTTATGAG
Source organism: Eubasilissa splendida (assembly GCA_031772225.1). Classification (NCBI taxonomy): domain Eukaryota; kingdom Metazoa; phylum Arthropoda; class Insecta; order Trichoptera; family Phryganeidae; genus Eubasilissa; species Eubasilissa splendida. The sequence continues at coordinate 22,435,654 of CM062868.1, forward strand.
ACATCGGCTGTTTCTGTCTCCATTTAAGATTTTAAATGACTATACCATATCTAGCATTTTCGAGATACACTCATATAAAATGAAAAATACAGTTAACATGAAATATTTTTTCACATTTAAGAAATTTCATGGTATATATTTTCTGTGTATCCTCTCAGAGTGATTCATCTCATTTGTTTTAATTACCATGAAATGTTCTGAAAATTTATTAAACATATCATTGAAATTAAAATAATTATACATTACAAATGTGTTGTACATACAAACTGCACTAAAATTAATTTTAAATATTTTTAAAGTGTGTTACTTCTCAAGTATGCCCGAAATATAGAAACATTTTGTAGTTATGATTTTTGTCATGCGGTGGAATGTTGGCATCCTTGAAAAGTGTCTTCCTGTCAGGTGCTATGGATTGCTATAGCTCAACCAAGTCGAGAAGTCAATGCCGGTTATTTAACAAACATCAAGTTGATAAGCTGCAAGTGGAAATTAAATACGTAAGACATTACGAGGAATTGAGTAGCTTCAGGTCTACACACGATTAACCCATTAACTGCCGGCTCTTTTCTCGAACGTTAAAAAATGACAATTATATAATATATTAATGCTTAAGCACACATCCGCCACAAAAATAATAGGTTGCAGAGGATGCCGGTGACATACGGTATCGGTGACACCTATTAAAACAACGTAATAACACCCATAGGCGTGATCGGCAGTCAAGATTTTTATTCCTATAAAAGTCTTGCCTACCTGACATCGTGGACTCCGATGGGACGATTTTATCAAAATTACAAAACATTTATAAGCGTAGATTGCATTTGTTGAACATCCTCTTCCAGATTAACATTTTTCTGAATCTGCACACTTTTCATTATCTGCAGCAGGCGAATTATCATCACACACTTCCGTGCCAGCGTGAGGGGTGCCTACCGTAGCCTTATTGTCATTACAGTATATTATTATTACTAACTCGTGACCATGTATTAGTTTTGATGATTGTGATATTATCCCTCGCCCGTGGAGAGCGTTCGAAGCCTCTCCGACACCATGGAAGCTGACGGGCAGAGTGTACTCGACAATATTATATTTAATCTCTATGCGTGACCTGAAAAGCTGCTTCAGTGAATTATGTGCAGACTTGCGAGTTGCGTTTTGCAATATTGGCAAGTTCGCTATTAAAATTTAGAAACTAAATTCAGAACTCGGGTTGGAGTGAAGGCTCAAAGGCCACAATTGGTTAAAAAAATATATTTTTGACTTTTCAAAGGCACTTTTCTTATTTTAGCACAATTTTTTTTCCTTTTAAAATCTACACTTCTTTGAGAAATTTGAAACAAGGCGTTAATATAACATATTTCACAACAGAAATACTTCTTCCGATCACAAAGGAATGCAGATTTTAAAAATGAGAATAATAATTTATAGTTATAATACTTATAATATTATGATATTGAGTGGAATTTTCATGCCATAAAGTGGTGTGATTTTGTGAATAAAACAGAATTCCTCAACTACTATTTGAAATACATTGCCTGCTATATGAGGAAGAAAAAAATGTTCACGAAGTTAGGCCACTTTCATCATAGCCTCTCGCTATGCAGGCTCCATCCACGGGAGTTTAGAGTTGAGTTGAGTTGAGTTGATTCCAATAATCTGGTGACTAATGTGACATTGTTTAAACCGCCTTGAATCAGTCACAATAGGTTCTATATTGAAAGCTGTGGATGGATCCCGTAGAGCGGGCATCGACTCATGTTCAACATACTTACATATGATGGAGCCGCTTAGTCAGAAACTGATTATATCATACCTTGTGCTGCATCACCATTCACCTTGTGTACTTGACTTGTGTATAATGCAGAGCACACTGCTGTGTTGTGATTCGTGTTTTTTATCTTTTTTACCTCTTTATTGAAAAAATGACGGGCGCAAAGGACTTGCCAACCTCCCAGCTAGTCAAGGTAAAGCATTGTTGACAGAATCAGAAGACAAACATCGATAGTGGGAGGAATAAGATACACGGTTCTCTATCGCACCCTCGCGTCCATCTCGGGAGGTGCTCTGGCTCTAGCCTCTCTGGCTCGCGTCGCGGCACGCGTGGCGCGCTCTCCCATGTTCGTTGTGAACCTAAGTGTATGTAGATTTGAATTTGGTTATTTAACTATTTATATGAGATGGTTTAAAAATATTATAACCATTTAGTAATAGTACAAATAATCTATATTTATTCAAATTGATTAGTAACATCTCTTGTAGTGCAGTTTGTAACATTACATATTTATTAATTTATTAAAATCTTAATCAATTCAATACACTGCCATGTATTGCCGCCATTTGGATGCTTTCTCGCATCGGAGTTAAGGCTCTTTTGCCACTAATGATTTGACTTTGGCTAGTTCTATGTACTGATAGTTTTCAAAGAGTGTTTTTTAAATTTCGTAGTCATCTCTTGAAAAGGCACTTAGCCCTACGAGGCACTAAAACCCAACACTTGGGACATTATACACGGGTATTATACTTCACTTCCGGTGAGGGATCCATAGGATGAATATTACGCACGTGTTGAAAATTGTTTATATAACAGTATTGTTTCATTAGACGACACTAACGACACATTTTAAATACAAATCTATAATTCCATTGCAATGAAATACTTTTCAAATTAATTTTAACTTTTTACAATCTGTTTTAACTATTACTGCTTTAGCCGTGTTCTCCGGCGATCCTTCGTTTAACTAATCAAGCATTAAATTAAACTCATGATGAGATGTAACATTTCATTTGTTACTTTGAGTGTGTGATTTCTAACATATAAGGATTTAAATTCTTGCACACCTCAGAGTGTTCTGTGTGATTCTGAGTCATTGATAATTCCCAGTGTCGTGTTTCAGTTTGCCGGTGTGTGTGAGCGCACCGGGCCTGGTGATCCAGGTGTCCAAATCGAGATCAATCAAACAAGACACTTCAGTTTCAAATGCTTATATTAATTGACGTATTTTATCCACAGTTGTGAACTAGCCGCGGTTCAGTTCTTAGCTCTCTCCAGAGATAACAATAGTTCAACACTAAATTTAGATTTAACTACAACTTACAGAGAGTCTGTTGCTTTTTATTAAGTACTGACACAAGTTGGTCGAGATTTTCTCACTGACCGTTGACATTTTTACTCAGTATAATATTACAACCATTATTTCCTGCAGAGAAAATGCAGTCCTTAACCATGGCAACGTTTTCCCAAAACCTAGTTTTGCACATTTCCATTTTGAAAACAGGGAACAACACACATTGTCATTTTTATTGATAATAGGTAACATGCACAATTAACATATCTCTTAATTCTTATATTAATCCATATATCTGTCAAAAAGATGAGTAATTTATTGAAATATTTTAAATAACCTGTGCTATTTGGTTATTTGAATTCTGGGAGAGAGTGAATTTCAATAGGATTTAAACTAGAGAGTATATTTGAATGGGATTCTAGGGAAATAGTGTATTTGAATGGAATTCAAGCTAGAGAGTATATTTGAATGGGATTCAATTAAAATAGTATATTTGAATAGGATTCAATCAAGAGAGTGTACTTGAATAGGATTCAAGGGAGAGTGCGTATTGTAATGGTATTCAAGCGAAAGTGTATTTGAATGGTATTCAAGAGAGTGAGTGTATTTGAATGGGATTCAAGTGAGAGAGTGTATTTGAATGGGATTCAAGTGGGAGAGTGTATTTAAAGCGAGATAATGTATTTGAATGGGTTTCGAGCGAGAGAGTTATTTGAATGAGATTTAAGTGAGAGTGTATTTGAATGGAATTCAAATGTAACAATTAATTCCAGAGGAATTCAAATGTGAGAGTAAATTTAAACATAATAAAGAGCAACTACAGGAGAGTGCATGTGGATGATACATCTAGATGCCAGAGTGAATTTGACTGAAAAGGCAAATAGATGAACTGTTATGGAAAATGAAGAAAGCGGAAGAGCACAGTGAGGGTTTTGGTGAATATTTTCTAAAAAACAATTTCCCGTCAATGTATCGTGTCGTTCAAGCCAGCGCCTTGTATTAAGAATATCCTAATTAAATAAAGGCATTTGGAACTGAAGCGTATTATTTGCCGGGTCCTGTACGTGAAGTAATCCCCGGGGATTGGAAGCGCGCGGTGCGTGTGTCGGTAGGGTTGTCCCAGGTGTATTCTGCCCCACAGGACTGCGAGGACCCCAACCCGCTTATCCGCGCATTGGCCGTGCGTACCATGGGATGCATCCGGGTGGACAAGATCACCGAGTACCTTTGCGAGCCGCTGCGCAAGTGCCTGCGTGACGAGGACCCGTATGTGCGTAAGACGGCCGCCGTGTGCGTTGCCAAACTGTACGACATCTCCTCCAGTATGGTGGAAGACCAGGTATTAAAATATTGAATGCTTTATTATTATTAAGGTAAAAAATACATTCACAGGATCATTCTAAATACACTTGTGAACATGGTTTTAGAAACATTTCACCCATCTTAAAATGTGATGGTCGTGAAAGTTGTATATGGCAATACAAAAAGAAGAAGAAGATGCGGCCGAATTTTATCTGTCACCAAAAGCTCTTCATTTCATGGAAAAAAGCATGAAAAACAGGAGTGATAGAAAAATGATATGTAGCGAAATACTCCTTGAGAGAGCTTGGTCTATTTTTCAGGGCATAATTTGTCAATTAGAGATAGTCAAAATATTGATAGAACTAGGTGGTTCTAAACCTTGGACTTCCCGGTGACCGGCCTGCGTTCACACCGCAGTGTAAAGTAAATTCATCTGTACAAGTATAAATGTGATTTGTATTTTATCTGTCCGTGTAGGGGTTCTTGGACCAGCTAAAGGACCTGCTGAGTGACTCCAATCCCATGGTGGTGGCCAACGCCGTGGCCGCACTGTCGGAGATCAACGAGGCTAGCGTGAGCGGGCACCCTCTCGTCGGTATGTCCCCCGTTTCATATTATCTATTTTCTCTCAAAAATGCGAGTAACCCATACAATGTTAGATGTTATCGAGTTTAAAGCCGGGTTTTAAATAATCCAGTAGAGCGACAGAGAATTTTGTGTCACTGGAACGATAATGATACATATTCAAATCATTTTCAATATCAAAAATAGTTTTTACCAGTGTATCAGTTTAAGGTGGCAATATTAAATATCAGATTTCAGCACCATTTTTTCACTTTACAATGCAGAGATGAATGCCCCAACGATAAACAAACTGCTTACGGCCCTGAACGAGTGCACCGAGTGGGGGCAGGTCTTCATCCTGGACTCGCTGAGCAACTACTCCCCGGCGGACGCGCGCGAGGCTCAAAGCATCTGCGAGAGGATCACGCCTCGCCTGGCTCATGCCAACGCCGCCGTGGTTCTATCTGCCGTCAAGGTACCGCTTTCATTTACTGAAAATAATGTAAACTGACTGCAGTGAAGATGTTATCTAACGGTCAATTAACCTTTTAACTGTCAACCATACTTGACAGGGGAGGCGGGGGCGGATGTTGACTTAAAATGTCAATTTAAATCTGGAAACTACCGTTTGTGGACAATTTTCAAATAGAGTGAAATCTCGATCGATCATTCCTCAAATAATCGTTTTCCCGCATGTGTCGTTTATTTCTTTCAGTCCCGAATTAATTTCATACTAAACACTCAAAAATAGATAGCATCTATCGTTCTTCTACGCATCATTTTACCGCATTTATCGTTTAAAATACGCAGCATATTTTGTTACACTGGCTTGTTTTATAATTGCCTAACATTTTAAAAGAGATTTAAATTTCCATTTCTTTTCTGAAATAATTTGAATTTTATATTATTTAAGCGTGGTATTGTGGCAATTTTAAATTGTAACATAAAAAATGACAATGTAAGTAAATTCAGAAACATCTTAAGTGGGTTTCACCATAACCTGACTAGGATATCTATTTTGTTTTCTTTTAAATTGAATAAATATTAATTTAGTCATTACCGGTGCTCAAACCTGCAACTTTATATTGCTGATAATACAATAAAATGGACTGAAAGTCCTGGCATCACCTAGCAAGTTCCACTCAAACGTTTTTGAAAAACATTGCAATTGAAAAGTTAATCACTTCCGGAAAAAATGATTATCTCACTTAGCAAACATACATATAACGGATAAAATTTGGCAACTACTATATGTCATCATAGCTTAATCTGTTAAATTTTAATTAATATGTTCTCTTCAATTTGGAAGAATTATTGTAACCTTTTAGAAAAGCAGACAACTGTGCCCGAGGGACAAGCCCCGCCAACATGTAGGGCTCAAGCTGTCACGCTAGACAGGTCTTGACACCATGGCTGTGGAATCATTTAAAAATCTGCCAACTCCGGCTTTACCTTGCAGTCCGACTCTGAACAATTTTATGCGAGCGAAAAACAAAGAAACACTTTTCACACAGTTCTCAGATGCAGCACCGATCAGCTTAGCTGCATGCACTAGACCGAAAAAGCAATAAATGTATCCGATATGCATATATACCCACTATTGATGATTCACTCTCGCCCCAGACTTCTGAAGGATACACATTTGTTACTTTATAAAATCCCCGTGACATACATTATTGATTAATCAAAATAAAACATAATTTTTTTTAAAGATGTCGGAGTTAGCCGATTTCTAAGTTCGACTCCACAGCCCTGCTTAAGAAGTGTAGAAGAAGGTTGGTACATTTAAATTAATACAATTCGTCCTGGCAGGTGCTGATGAAGCTGATGGAGATCCTGGCGGGGGACACGGACTTTTGTGCCGGTCTGTCCAAGAAGCTGGCCCCTCCGCTAGTGACACTGCTCAGCGCAGAGCCAGAGGTGCAGTACGTGGCACTCAGGAATATCAATCTTATCGTGCAGAAACGCCCTGACATACTCAAGCACGAAATGAAGGTGATTATTTATTAGACTTCGCACTTTTAGTACATTGGAAAAATTATAAGTATTATGATGATAAAAAAATTGGTAATTCGTCTTGTTCAGGTATTCTTCGTGAAATACAATGACCCCATCTACGTGAAGCTGGAGAAGCTGGATATCATGATCCGGCTGGCGGCGCAGGCCAACATCGCTCAGGTGTTGGGCGAGCTCAAGGAGTATGCCACGGAGGTGGACGTAGACTTTGTGCGCAAGGCCGTGAGGGCCATCGGCCGCTGCGCGATCAAGGTAATTACTTTTCACTGGGATTTAAGAAGTTTATTATAATGTACAAGTAAATGATATCTTTGATTGTGTATTAGACTAATGAACCTCTCGAGTATTTAACTGTCGTTAACAAATGTAAACATTTGGCATTATAAACATTTAACAATGTAAACATTTGACATTGTAAACATGTGGCATTGTAAACATGTGGCATTATAAACATTTAACAATGTCAACATTTGAAATCTTAACTTTTGGCAACATAAACATTCTGCATTACAAACATTTGACAATGTAAACATTTGACAACATAAACATTTGGCAATGTTTTAGACAATGTAATAATTGAGAAGCTATTTCGCTTCATACATTTGTTTGGTTAAGCAGTAAGACGCTTCCATAGTGATCAAGTTTTCAGAGGTTCCACCCTCGCCCTAGGAGACCAGCAAATTAATTATATTTTCATTGAACAAGTGTTTAGTTTAAATATGTAGTAATAATATTGACATGACCAAGTAACCATATCTTTTTTTTTTTAATTTACCAGGTGGAGCCTTCGGCGGAGCGCTGCGTGTCCACCCTGCTAGACCTCATCCAGACCAAGGTGAACTACGTGGTGCAGGAGGCTATTGTGGTGATCAAAGACATCTTCCGCAAGTACCCCAACAAGTACGAGAGCATCATCAGCACGCTGTGCGAGAACCTCGACACACTGGATGAACCCGAAGCCCGTGCCTCCATGGTGTGGATTATCGGAGAGTACGCCGAGAGGATCGACAATGCCGATGAACTGCTGGACTCCTTCCTCGAAGGGTTCCAGGACGAAAATGCTCAGGTGAATATTACTATACTGACTCCGGGTGGAAATTAATTAATGAAAATTAATAATACCTACTTTTCAATAAATTGTATTGTATCATAATAACACACACATCTCTTTGTATTTCAGGTGCAATTGCAACTCCTGACTGCCGTGGTCAAGCTGTTCCTCAAGCGGCCGGCTGATACTCAGGAGTTGGTGCAACACGTGCTCAGCCTCGCAACTCAAGACTCGGACAATCCCGATCTCAGGTTACTTTCACCGTTCCTATTAACTCTGCGATAACTCTATAATGATATATTTTTCTTTCGTATGGTCAGTGGTTACAGTTAAATGTGGATCTGATCCAGTTTGGAGTTAATTATCGCGGTTATATCACCACACCCGCATAATACACGCGGCCACTGATACAGTTGATAGATCTCCGCAACCTTTGGGGTAGTTAGTCACGTTACCAACAATTGGATCTGTAGCTAAAATGTACATTTAACTCGACTGAGGGTGAAAACTCTCATCATCGTACCGACCTTCACGCGCTCGCACATCATCCCAGAGATACACCACAGTTAATATTGGATATGTTCAGGGATCGCGGCTTCATTTACTGGCGCCTGCTGTCTACAGACCCCGCGGCCGCCAAGGAAGTCGTGCTGGCCGACAAACCGCTCATCAGTGAGGAGACAGACCTGCTGGAGCCCACGCTGCTGGACGAGCTCATCTGTCACATCAGCTCGCTGGCCTCGGTCTATCACAAGCCGCCCACCGCTTTCGTCGAAGGCGAGTGCCATTTTGTTTTGAAGCTTATTATAATTGTTTTGTCGTAGGTGTCTTCTGGCACTTTACAATCATATCTATCCATCATCAGCAGAAGTGGAAATTGAGACAACTGATACAAAATTGGAAGATTACATTCTAGAATATACAATTCTGCTTAGGTTGAAGTACAGAACTTGTATAAATGTCAAATAAAGATGCCAAAAACTGCGTAAAATTAAAACAGCCTGTCCTTGACCAGGTTTCGTTCCATCTTGCAAACTGTATATTAAGGAAGGGGGCGGGGTGCCCCCTGACATCCTCAACATAGTTCGACAGCTGCTCACTTGGCACTAGAAGTAGATTATGCAACACATTCCATAACATTAAGCGTCTCTTCCCCGCTGACGATGGTGGGGTATGCAGATATTTGATAAGGACAGATGTAATAGTGTTGTTCCAGGGAAGCTCACTTAGGACCGGTTGTATGATCAGTAGTAATTTTTTACTATTGTATAAAAAGTTACTGAAGTAAATTTAAGGGACATTTTTGCGAAAACGTGTTGTTTGATCGTTAGTAAAAAAATATTAACTTCTCGAAAGTACACCCCGTAGTCAATTCATTTTACTCTACGATATCCGATAGTAAAAATGAGAATCGATAATTAAATATGGCGGACTTTTCACAACTATTCCAAAAGTCATCCGACACATTGATACATTGAAAGTTGCAGCAATTACGACAATTAGTCATTCCATATCCCACTATTTTATTATTTAGTGATGAGAGCTCGTCTGATGATGATCTCCTTGTTTCATATATTAATTATACATTAGCACATAATATTAAAATAATTCACCACCAAAGTGACAGATTTCGAATGTAGATAATCCGTAGATAATGCATAAAATAAAGCATATCTATGCTTTGACAGTAGTAAATTTGATGTTTCAACAAGTCTCAAAGCATATTAACTACGGGAGTTAGTAAAAGGAGGCTACTGAACACACAACCGGCCCCTAGAAATGGTGTGCAATAGTGCTTTTATTTATTTAATATGGTTGTTGAATAAACCATTGGATGGCCAAGAAGCCGTACAATGTTGTGGCATTCATAATTCGGATCTGCCCAAATCCGATATACAGTGTTGTTGCAGGGGTGGGCTCATATGTTAATAACAAATATTTTGCAAGTGACTATGAATACATTGTGCGGTTGGTTACAGGGCGCGGGGCCGGAGTCAGGAAGTCGCTGCCGACGCGGCAAGGCTCCGCCGATGACCACCAGCAGGACCGGACGGCCACGGTCATACCTAACCAGGTTAATACTGTCAACATGTTCCGCGATGTGAGGAACCCTTTCCATTACTACCTTACGTCCGCCAACTCCTTCTCGTAACGACCACCATGTTACCGTGCGCCGCACGCTAGGAGGCTAGATATAAGTCTTGACAGGATTGCACAGTGCGGACGGCATTCAAAATTAACATTGGGACTCAGTCCGGCCATTCACTACGGCAATACAAGGCCAAACTTCTGGCCTCTCCCAAAATTTTGCTTTGCTTTGAAACACCAGCCGGCCAATCTAATTTCCGCACCGCACGTCACTCGGTAATATAACCGTATGTCATTTAATGTAATTTGAATTCATTTTAATTATGTTAATTGTTCAGGAGTCGCTGATAGGTGACCTGTTGTCCATGGACATCGGAGGTCCCCCGCCTGCCCCCGCGAGCTCCGCCCCCGCACCCTCGGCGGGCCTGGACCTGCTCGGAGGTGGCCTCGATGTTCTGGTGAGTACGCCCGACGTTATCCTAGTGGTACATTATATTACACAAAATACAGATGCACGAGATGAATCATCAATGCCAGTGTTCAGTCGATACGGAGAGGAGGCACACAACTACACTTTGATAGCTAAAACTTTATACTCAGTGTTGTACATAAGAAAAATTGACAGAATCCTCGAAAACTTCCAACAAGCCCTTCACTGTGCCCTTAGAACCTTTCATTTCACAGGGTGTCGCATTGATATATAAATGTAAACGAACAAATGTCTCCATTCATATATACTATGCATTAAAGAAAGGCTCTCCACGACATGTAGGAAAATAATTATTTCTTTGGGCACATCGCTAGAAGGGATGGAGACATCACATGGGAGAGGTCGATCTCCAGTAAGATAGACAGAGCAGATGGACTAAGAGAGGATGGTAAAGAAAGTATATGAGATGAGTATTAATTGTATCAGGAACGAAACGAGAGTACCGGGTCAGAAGAGTGTGACATTCTATCCTCTCTCCTCTGCCTATGTAAGAGACTGATATACGAAGGTGTAGCAAATTCGAGATGCCTAAAATAATGCAAATGAGTTGTTTACTTCCAAACCCCTCTATAGTACAAAATGAAAACAATGTATATTTTAAGGCAGTTTTGCTAAGAAAAAATATTATTTGCGATTCGTTCAAATACTTTACCAAACCCTCTATAATTGAGTACTTAACATCCAAACGGCACAAAACACAAGCCAGTGGCAAGAAGATCAAATAATGTGAGTGGCAAACACCTCTAAAATTTGCGTGTTGAGTTTCAAACACCTCTATAAATGGTATAGAGTGGCAAATTCCTCTATAAAATATAAATTTCGTAATTTCTCAAAATCAACAACATATTTGTGCTTTTTTTGCATTTTTCGTGATTTCTAGGTTTTGTTAAGAATCCATTGTAGAGGGGTTAGGAAATAAACAACTAAAATAATAATTGGAACCAGTTAGTTTAGGAGAAGCCTCGGTGATTCCTCCCGATGATATCCAACTGTTTTTTTCTACAATAAACCTTCTTCCTCCCTTATGAACACTGCATCTTCCTAAAACAATTAATTAGACAGTGAGAAATGTACATATTCGTCTTTTATAGTTGGGCGGAGTTCCGGAGCCCTCGACGTCATTCCCCCTGGGCGGAAACTCCGGCTTGTTGAGCGACATCTTCGGAACGGGCGGCGGTGCGACCGGAGCAGGGCGGGAGGGCGCGCCCGCCCCGCCACGGCATTGCTGGTTGCCCGCCGACAAGGGCAAGGGGCTGGAAGTGTGGGGCAGCTTCGTGCGCCGCGGCGGCCAGCCCTGCATGGAGTTGCAGCTCACCAACAAGGCCATGCAGCCCATGAGCGGATTCGCCATACAGCTCAACAAGAACAGGTGACAAGTGTATAATGTCGGTGGGAGAATGTAATTGTATATTATGTAGATCCTATGTTCGCACCAGACTCTGTAGAGATATTTGTATTTTGATAGAAATACGCAACTGCAGAGTATTTCCGTTTGAGTACAACAAGCAGATCTCCAAACTATCCTCCATTCAAGTATATTATATATGACCATTTTTGTGGACGCAATAACTCCTTTAGTTTATACCTGATTTTGATCACTTTTCTGAAAAATTAGCCTGGGAGATATCTCAGCCAACCAGCCTGATCTGCATCTTGTTTTAAAGTGACTTCAAAAATTATACCCACGGATTGATGAATGCAAAGATGAAAGAGAATGGGCCCCGATACTCTGCCTTATGGGACGCCAACATTAATATGTTGATATTGATGTTAGTAACTCTGAGTTGCGTTGTCAACAGTTTCGGCCTGGTGCCGGTGAGCGGCCTGGGTGTGGGGGTGCTGCAACCTTCTCAGAGCACCGAGGCCAGCCTGCCTCTGGCCGTCACCGGGCCCGTCCAGAGAATGGAGCCACTCAACAACCTGCAGGTAACCACTGACGTACTGTTTTATTACATTGGATCGGTATACACCGCATACATGCCGTCGTCACCATCGGCTGTCACTTCTGTCCTTCACCGTTGTGGTCCCTGAGATGGCTGAAGAGTCCCGGAGTTCTCGCTTGCTGACCGACCAGGTCTCTTATTTCCATTAATAAATTGACTCAGTCGATACCTTACTTCTCAGTCTAAATAACTCGCCTCTAAATAATTATTAATGTTATTAACTATAATGAATAAACTTACTGACCTCTCGTTCACTGGTTCACAATAAAGAAATTACTGACTTCTCACTCTCACTCTATAACCTCTCTCATATATATCTGTTATCCTTGGACAGGTGGCGATAAAGAATAACGTGGACGTGTTCTACTTTGCGTGCGCTGTCCACCCGCAGGCATACTTCACAGAAGATGGACAGGTAGACAAGCGCGTGTTTCTGGCCACGTGGAAAGAAATCCCATCAGCCAACGAAGTGCAGTACAACCTGCGCGGCGTCACAGCATCAGCAGATGCCATCACAGCCCGCATGACGCAGTACAACATTTTCACTATCGCCAAACGCAACGTGGAAGGACAGGACATGCTGTACCAGGCGCTCAAGCTGACCAACAATATCTGGGTGCTGCTGGAGTTGAAGCTGCAGCCCGGCAACCCGGACGCGACCCTCAGCCTCAAGTCTCGGAGCGTGGAAGTGGCTCCCATCGTGTACCAAGCCTACGAGACCATCCTCAAATCGGCATAAGTGTAGATCTGTTTATCGTTAGTGTTGTATTTTACGGAGACGTGTTCCATGTTTCGGAGAATTATGCACATCACAAATTAAGGCTGCCGATTACAGTCGGGCCAAGTTATTCTGTGCTAGTAATACCGCCTGTATATTGTTCTGTGACTTATAGGAGTTTATTTTTCATCTTTGGATTTGTTTAACACGAATATTAACTTTTCATCGTGAAATGAATTTCTTTAAATACCTCTTTAAGGTAAAAGACGACTGAAAATTGGCGTACCTTAAAAAAGTCCAGTTTTCATTCAGTGTCGCCGAGTAAGTGGTGTCTCAGTATATTATTATTCCAATTGTATGATTTTATTATACAATTTTTGTTTAAATCGTTCATTCACTGGGAACGTTATTAGAATAATATTGAGAAACGTAACACACGTGCACACACGAAGCTGTGATTAAACTTAGGACAAGAAATTGACTACGCTTGATTGTAATTCATCAATAGATTATAATTTGACTGCAATACATAATTTGATTGCAGTACATTTGTTGATTATTATTTGATTGCGATACATCCGTTGATTACGATTGAGGCATTACTACTTTTAAAAAAGCCTTGATAAACTTGTGAATGATTTCTTGAATATTGTATCATTTTTACATATTTTCGAGGAGTACCACACTCACATAAGTTAGTTTCAATTTCAGTTAAAATGTTGGCCCCGCCCCGGCTGCAAAGTCGACTGATGCTCATTGCTTATGATGAAAAAACTATTTGTTTCCTTCCAATTTGTGTGTTTTGAATTCACAAAATGAGATAAGCTATTTGTGTAAGTTAAGTTTACATTGTATAAATATGTACTTTAAGGATTATTAAATATATCGATACAATTTTATTTTATTTTATTTGACCCATGAAGGAGATTCTCTTAACTGCATTCATCACAATTGGCTGTACACTCGCAAGCATTTGATGGCCATTTTTTCATTTTGTAACTTCAGTTGAGCAGCCGTCATAACTCATTATTCTGTTGATATTTGTTCCCTCGTTTCATTTACTATGATTATTTTATTCGAATACTTGATTCAGCTGCTGCATTCACATTGGCATTGGATTATGATAGTCCGACAATGAAGGTCTCAATAGTGTTGCTTTTAAATGTCATCACCGATGCTGCTGCGTTGTGTATTCTGATGGTGCTTGGAAATAAAACGTGAAACTCCAACCAAATCTGTTATTTATTCTCATTATCCAATAACAGTCTACTTAAGTAACAGCCTGGACTGCTTCCGAGCAATACTCGGCTTGCCAACAGGTTAAATAACGCTGCCTTTATGTCCCTGGCAACTACCTTCAGCTGTTCCATCTCCCGAGACCTTGATTCAGTCTCACTTTTATTTTGTTCCTGGAGGGAACGGGGTTAAAACCAATGAAAATGTATGTTGAACTGTTGTACATATAATTAAAAAATCCTAGGTCAATGTTTTTTTATATTAGGACTTTTTTTCCATGCCATTTCTGGCAAAAGAGCTAAATGTGAAGTATTCTCCATCTTCACCTTACTCTCCGTGAGAGCAGTCGCGATCGTCGTCCCGCAGCTGGAAATTGTACAGTACAAACCGTGTCTTAAATGCGATACTGTCATATTTTTGACAAAAAACTAATTAAATTGAATAGATAGACAAATTGAATTGATCTCGAAGCCGATTGGGACTTTTCTCAAATTGGTGGGGAGTATGAAATCAAACTAAAATCACATTTAAACACCTGCCTACTGCATATTTATTCTGATTTAGACAAAACACATCTGAGTAAAGGAGCAATGGGACCATTACACAAACAAACCATGCGGCCATACACATGTACGCACGCTACATTCTGCGTAGGACCACCGTACCGACAAATTTCTGATAAGATAAGATACCATATTTTTCATGTTTCTATAAATAAATATAACCAGGGTGTGAATGAAGGTATGTACATTTAAAAAATTTAAAATTTTGACCAAAAATGCTATTAACATATTAACGAAAACTATCATTTGAAATATGGTTTTTAGAAATTCTCACTATTCGATGAACAATTTGTTATAGTACATGACATACTATGACAACCATAGCAAAGATAAGATATTATTCCACATTGGTCGAATAAGCCAAAAAATCATTAATTTAATCTCAATTATCAACATTTGGACTAATCATAAAATATTGTGGAATAAGTTAGTCACACACAGTGTAAAGCATTCATGCCAAATATTATTGTATGAAAGAAAAAACTCAATGAGTACCGTAAACCCTACCTACTTTGACGGGCATCTTAACATTGACCGAAAAACCAAAACGTACATTACAAAAGAGAATGACAAATGCTAATCATTTGCAAGTAACAGTTGAAATCCACGTGCGGATCATTTTTGAAAAAAACATTCCAATTAATCCGTTCACATCTTCAAATAGAGATTTCAAATAATGAACGGATAAGTTGACTGATATTGAGAATCAATAACAAGTTTTTATGAATTGTAGCAATATTTTGTGTAATTAATTATTGTAAGATTTATTCGGTTAACTGAAAATAATCACTTTTATACAAACTTTGAATAAATATAATATTGACCTTAAATTCAAAAAGGGAGCTAGAATGATATCGACTAAATCTATTCAATTACATTAGATGAATTTCTTTTCATGTTTATGATTTCTTTGTACTTTATAATTCCTCTTCTATTTATGTCTTAATACGACCAAGCTTGTTTTTTGATAAAATATTTTTTAAGCAATATTAATATCATCATTTAATCAAAATGCTACTATATTACAACAAATATTAAATTAGCCTTATTAATTTATAAATTTTGGTTCATGAATTTGAAAATATTGGATATCTACTGATTTTTTTTAACACGAAACGCAAGATTATTCCTTTTGTGGTCAAAGTTCAAAGCAGTAGAAGTATGTGGTAACTTTGATCACCCAAAAAAATACTTGTAACTACCTTATTTATTTGAATTTAGTCTGTTTTTTTCACACGTCTAGTTGCCTACACTAACTAAAATATGTTTTTAATATCTCTTGTACTATTATGTGTACGTATATTTGAAACCGGTCAAAGTAAGCATGGTTTACAGTAAATTTCACACATGTTTTTCTTTTACATGAAAAAAACTGACTTCATGTCTTCCTTTATAGTTCAAACCGACAGTTTTAAGCAAATTATTAAAAAAAATACAATCCACATACACATCACTATTATATAAAACAATGAAAATTCTCAAATCTTTTAATTTTTATTGTGATGGTAGTAATGGGCAAACAATATGTTTTAAATATAATCTATGGAATTCAAAACACTGGAGAACTTTGGAAAAAATACAACTTTATTAATTTACTTCAGCTTCTACAATAAACTAGTATAGTTTGTCGGTAAGGTATCCGCCACGCGCTCAATTATATATTTATATATATATATATACAACACAACACGGTTGCCTGCGAGACAAGATAAAGCATATAAAAATATTCATAAAAAATATATCCACACGAGTACAACATCTAGTGGGGAGATTTGTTTAAATAATACATTTCGTATTTACAGGTTAACTTATACTACATCATATTATTCTTCATCATTTATGAACGGCAATATTACAAAACTAATTTTTACAACAATGTAATTTGTCATAAGAAATAATCTACCGCAACGGTCAATGTTGAGCCATATTATTACCATTTATTAGTTCAACGAGGACACAATGTGTTTGTAAAGTTTTGGCAACACTTATTGAATGTAGATTGTGTTTTAAGTTTAGTTGAGTTATTTAATATACACACAAGGGTTGCTCATTAAGTTCCGGTGAATTATTCTTTATGGTGATTTCAATTCCTTTACACACTATTTCCTATTTTAGTTTTCTAGGTCCACACAAATTCTCGTGATTGGTTTATAAACAAAAGAATGAAGGCTGTGACAAACAAATGATTCAACCATAAGATGACACTGGCCGGATTACTCGGAATGAAAACTCGATGAAGAGATCACAGGAAAACTTGATAAAGACAGCTATCGACAGCAACATCAGGAATGTCGCCGATCAAGCAAGATAATTAGACAAGCAACTGCCGTGGAAATAATATTGTATCGGTATGACCGAGACCACGACCGCTCTGCCATTTAATGTGTCCTGCTCATTCAGTAAACGTTGTACTTTTCGACTATCCTATGGCTTTGCACAGAAAAGGAACAAGACAGAGAGGACTACAATAAGTGTGTTGCAGCGTTGTGAAGCATCTCGCACAACCGACGCCAATTGATAGAACTTGTATTTTGCATTGGTCATCATTTTTAATTATATATAAATAAAGATGCCATTTAATATATTCAGAAAACTTTTTAGCTATTTACTAAAAATTAAAGATTCATCTAACACTTTTTACTCATTAACGGTAACATATCCAGGCCAATGTGTGGCCTTGCACACGAGTGATGGTGTAATTAGTGACTGCCAATTTATTTACATATTTACATGAAAATAGACTCATTAATAAAGAAGGAAAAATAATGCATCTAATCGAATGACAAAAAATCCTGGCTTTCTGCTAAGATGTACTGATCCGGGATATATTCCCTATCAGATTTTTTTGCTGAACCATTAGACCCAAAGTCTACTGTTAAAGTTCCATGCTGACAACGCAGTCATTTGAAATTAATTAACACAAAATATGCATAGTTTGTAAATTAGGAAAGTTGTTTTAAATATTTATGTTTATGTCTGTGATTTTTATGTAATTACAAACAATCGTTTCAATCAAATGTAATTGTTGTTTTGCACTATAAAAGCAGTATTTTGAATGACAAAACAAGGTTTGAATGCAAAAAAATCTTCAACACATAAACAGAAAGAGAAGTAAGCAATACAGTAAAACCTCGTTATTGCGAAATCCAAGGGACCAAAAAATAAAAATTCCTAATAACGAATTTCTACATATAACAAAATAAAAATTCCTAATATATATTCTAGGCGCTCAGTAGAAATAAACGTATGTGGCTTTAAAAAAGTTTGATTTGATTGTTTAAAAGATCCGCAAACAAAACACCCATTGTCGGTTTAATATGGGATATAATATAATAAGGCATTCTGCAAACAAAGCAAACTCTGAATAATCTATTTAGTTTTGTTGTTTCAACAGATAAGCAAATGGATAATAATTAAGAAATTAAATTAAAAACATTTTACGAAACAATATAAGATAACCTAAAACTCGGCGATATTTTTGGAAATTCCAAAATGTCACGCAAATATAAAACAACATTCAATTTTAACCGTGTTTAGAGCGTAGAGCCGCTACGAGCATTGAGAGTTTTGCATCGGTCAATAGATCTTCCTATTTAAGAGAGACAAATTCAGAATTATAGTATTTTATCGAGGGTTAAAATTTTGCGGGAATTATCACGACCTGAAGCCATTTTAGGTTCCACAAAATATTCAAAACATACTTTAAAGAATAAATTATGGAATGCTAGTAAATATAAATGTTGGTAAACACACACGAAAACAATTGTCAAATAAACACATTAACAAAAATGTCGTACATAATATTACCGTTCATTAGAATCAATGTAAATGTTCAGTTATAATGTAAAAAGTGATGATGTGATGAAGATAAAAAGTAAAGATTGAAGATAATACCATACACATAAGACTGACGCGTGCATGCCCTAAAGTGTGACGTGCCAATCGCGATTTCAAAGGGTTTTTATTTTCTCCAGCTGGTCTAGATAAGACCTGTTTTTAGAGGTGTGAACACGTGTACGCTTCAGAGCGTGGGAAGGGTGCCATTCTAACCAATTTTGACAATCACTAACAAATCCAACCTTGGACAACGTGGAGATTATCCCAAATAATATATAAGGGCCAATTATGATCCTAAGGAGAAGTTTTACAAGGACGCAGCAGGCCGCCCTCTGCACCAAGGCAATAAAACAATTGACAAACATGACTGTAAACGGCTGAAATACAACAAAAAAAAAATTTCATTATACATATTAACAAAATTTCATTATATAAATTCATTTTTGTATGAAATATCGATTGTAGGGAATTTTGAAAAAAAATTAGATATACGTCGTTTTCCAGTGCAGCGGGGTTCGTTTTAACGAGGTTTTACTGTGTATTTAAACCTAACGTACCACTGTAGAGTGCTATGCTACGTAACACTCTACAGTGATAAACTTCAGTAGAGAAGTGAAACCCAAAGCATTCGAGTTGTGGTGCTGGAGAAGGGTAAAAATAATTTCTAAACCGAGAGAATCACTAATGAGGAGATCCACAATAGACACAATCCAAAGTTAAAGGGACCAACACATTATTAAACATAATAGAACTGTCATCGAGGAAGGCCCAGAAAAAAAAACATTCACGGCAAGGCGAATGCAGACACTTCTAGATGAGATCCGGAAGAAGAAGCGAGAAGAAGTTACAACAATGTACAGGTTAAATACAAAGTTTATTCCACATAAATGATTAAAATGTCTAACCACAAAGTTGCTGCTCCAAACATTAAAAAATACACCAACAAGTGACACGACACTTGGAAACAAAATAATGGTTGAAAGCTTTAACGAAAGGCATGTCGACGTGTAGTTCTCGAGATTTGATATCATTTTAATGCATTGCATTAATTAGCATGTTCTCTCCTCGTCGCACCAAACCTTGGACTTGTGATACAGAAGATAGAAAATTGAATTGTGACGGCACTAAAGAACCAACCGCCAATCTTGAGAGAGAGAATCTTCGATGTTTCTGCAAGAAGTTCATATAATTATTTTGAAATTCTCATTAAAACAAATAAATAACGCGCCTTAAGTATTCATATGTCCCCACGTACTTGACAAAATAATTATATAAATTTATTTCAATATATTATAAATAATTTCTTTTAAGGAAAAGACAAAATAAAAATGTGACAATTATTGGTGAGTCTGTACACTTTGCTGAAGAATTCTTATCATATTATTCTTAACATTACAATAGATATATATATATATATATATATATGTGTATATTTTTTATTCCACTCGCACTAACAATTCAACAAAATATTTATTATAGGAGTTGTCCGTATTATTACTATTAAGGCTGCGCCGATGCCTTTAGTACGCCTTTTTGCAAAAAATGATACCACCTCATATATTATTTCAAATTGTATTATTAGATTTAATTAAATGTATTTTTGGAAAGAAGATAATTAAATGATACAGAGTCCGATCACCCGGACAACTCTGCTCCTTGCAGCAAGTCCTCAATAATTCTATTACACCACGGTATACGTATTATTGAACCAAATTATATTGATGTTTAAAGGGCTGTTAGACTGTCAGGACGCGTGGTTCACCGCTACCTCTATAAAGAAGTACTCACAGAATGAAAAATTACATCAGTTTGTATCACATTTCAAATAAACTACTCTTCCTCGTAACAATATATTCAGACAGGCACGGCCCGGTAGAAGAAATGACCGCACCGCACCTATACAAATGTGCGTAAAGGAGAAATTAGTCCACCTTCACGAGGTACTGCTCCACTTGCAGCTCGTGCCGCATTATAGACGACATCACAAGCTCTGTACTGCACACAATGTTGAGTTTCTTCTCGGCCTGCAGCAGGTAGTACACAAGATGCAGGTCATTGGGCACAGTGAGCACCAGGTAGCTGTTAGGGCTGTCGCGGTGCAGCTCCTGGATGGCCTGCAGAGACTTGCGGTTCTTATCGACGCGGCCCCCGCACAGCTCCACCATGTGAGTCAACACGGCACGACCCGGCTGCACTCCCGGGGTCATGTAAAAGGTGAGGCCGCGGAAGAGAGCCCGTCGCCGCTCGCCGAGGCCGAGGAGTGCGGGGAGGTCGCAGCGGTGCTCGCTTTCAAAGCGTTCGTCCCGCAGCGGGAACTCGGCCTCGTGGGCGAAACGCCCCATGCGCTCGCTGCTATCGAGCCACGCGGGCGTGAGTACGTGCGACACGGTCACCAATGCAGCCACTAGCTTGGGTGTGCGCACCAAGCGAGCCATCACCAGGTGAGTGGCCTCAGCGGCGCCGGAGACCACCGAACCGCCCAGTTTCCTGCGAAGAACAGAGATGATTATTTTGCACTAACTAGACTCCTACAATTGGCGGCTCAAGTCTGACAGGTTTGCAGTAAGCCAGACGTATCGATCTTACTGTTAGGAAGATAATATACAATATAACCATCGACTTCATCTCCCATTTCTTCATCCTTGAATATTAAAAATTAGGTTACCACTTCAACATACAGTGTGCCCTTACTGACCTGACTATCTGCGCGTACGGTTCCGGATCCCTGATGGAGGAGAACAGCACACGAGGCGGTGGGAGATCGGCAGGCCGCGGCGGGCAGGGTGGCGCGGGTCGAGGGGAGGTCGGGCGCGGGGAAGGCGATGCGGGCCGCGGCCGCTTGGGTGCGCGCCTCGGACCGGGCGGGGCGGGCAGTGCGCCGCGCCTCACCCGCTCATGCGACTCTTGCGTAATGTTGATGGGCATCTTCCACGCATCTAATGCACATAAACAAATGGGACTGAATTATTAATCCCCTCACAGATATTCTTAATGACCCTGAATGGTATTTAACAATGAATATTCAAATTATTTTATCCAATGAAAACAGTACGGTACAATCTGACTTCATAGTAAACAGAGCACTCACTCATGAGGTGCGGAACGAGGGTGTAATCCATCCTGAACGGGTTGGCAACGTTGAACTGCTGGTACTTGGCATTCTCAATCTGCAATCAGAAGAGACCCAACTGTTAAAGTATTGTCGCCAAGTGAACTGCGCTCATTCACATTGCACTACTACTATTCACGTAGAATATTCAGCATCCGTGAATATTTATCCTCAAAACTTGTTAAATTTACCATAACACGCAATAGAGTTTGTAGAGAATTTTAAAAGTTTATTCAACGGGAACATCAGTTAAATTTGAAACAAAAAACTTTATAACATTTATATATACCGGAATCAATACTAGGCACTTCTGAAACCTTTCTGAAGTTAATCCCAGTACCTCTCCAACTGTGGTGTCAAATTGTCTTATACGTACACCTAATTTTCAAATTCAATTTCGTACACAGTGATGAACGAAAATCCAGTCTACTACTACTCGGAACCATTAAGGGCTATGCTGGCCAAACATCAGTACAAGTGAATGTCTTCAATTTTTCCAACGCCTTTTCAAGGAAGGCCCACCACTCGATCAGTATTTAGGTAGTTCCACTTCGTGTCAAGTTCGAGACGCATCAAGCTCGAGCCAATCTGCACCCCGTAGTACGCCAATACAGCAACGATATGCTGTCTGCAGCCATGCCATTTACGCCCCCGCAGAGCCAAACCACGCATGCCACGAATGTTTAGCGGAATCACCGCGGATCCTGCCATAATATTTAATTGTTCTAATTTGTGTTTAATTGAAAACAATTCTCATTACATCACAATAAACTTTAATTTAATATTTCTGTCCATTCAATGAACTGCCATGCGGGTCTCTCTCCAGTCCTTCAATATGGTTCAGGGCTCAATGTTCTGCATTCAATTGAAGACAGGGCGTACCTGAGAAAGAGCGCTCATGTTGCCCAGCAGCAGATCCGTGACCCACTGAGCGGACACCACCGGGATTCCCCAGTCCCGCGCCCGCTGGTACTTGACCCCCTCGGGCCGGCGGCACACCAGTACCGTGTTGTCCCTGGACATGTAGGTAGTCACCTGTAACCGACCAAGCGTTGAGTATTACGTTAAAGTCTTAAAATTAGACACGTGAATACGAAACAAATTGTGATTATTTCAATGAGTTGTACATACCTAAGAGAAAGAAAATATCCTAGACAAAATGCGGTGCGAACAACGCATGTTACATATACTGCGAACAGACTATTCTGCATCACACATGTTTAAATACTTGGGCCAGATACTAAGAGACTTGTTAAAGGCTTCCACCGACAATGTACCAGAAACAGTCATGTCAAATGCTGCTAAGATAGTTCCGGTGTCTGCAGTTCGCTGTGACGTACGGTCACAATGCGATACTCTGATAAGAACGAGATAAGGAAGTACATACCTTGGAGCCTGTGTGTTGCAACATGAGCCGCACGCGCTGACGCTCTTCCCCACTAAATCCGGACAACGAGGCACGGTGGCGCGCAGCGGGGCGCTCGTGCTGCGCATACATAAGTGGCAGATGCAGAGCTTGCCAGGGGGGTGTCACATGGCGGCGCAGCATCGTGTCGGACAACCAGTAGGCCGTTACACACCGTTTAGCATCGCGCAAGGCCTGTAACACAACAGGAATGATTTAACTGGGTGCTGCTGCTTGAGTGTTAGTTTAGATTCAATATTACAGGCTCAAAAACGTGTATGTTATTTTTGTATACATTTAGTTTTGCGTACCCCAGTAAAACCCCGTTAAAATGAACCCCATTATATCTAAAAAAGACATATATCAAAATTTTTTTCAAAATAAATTCCCTACTATCAATTTTTCATACGAAAATGAATTTATATAACGAAATTATTTTTGTCCGATCATATATATCAAAATTACCTATTATTTGCGTAAATATATAACGAAAAAAATAATTTTACAACGAAAATATTTCAAAATATATTCGGCCGTAAAACTTCATGGGATCATAATAGGCCCTTATAAAGCCATTAGGAATAATCTCCACTTGTCCAAGGTTAGATTTATTGCCCATTGTCAAAATAGGTTAGAATGGCACCCTTCGCACGCTCTGAAGCGTACACGTGTTCACGCCTCTAAAAACCCCCGAAATAGTGATCGGCACATCACACTTTCACATCACGGTTACAGGGCACGCACGCGCCAGTTTTGTGTATGGTATCGCCCGCAATGCTCAAGATGCCTAGCATACAATTCTGCGCATTATTATCTTTGATCTTCATTTTTTTATTCATTATCATCGTCAACTTATGTCACTTTTTACATTATTACTGAACATTTACATCGATTCCAATGAACGGTAATATTGCGTACGACATTTTCGTTAATGCATTTATTTGACAATTGTTTTCGTGTGTTTGTGTACCGACATTTATATGTATTAGTATTCCATAATTTATTCTTTAAAGTACATTTTTTAATATTTTGTGGAACCCTAAATTGGCTTCAAGTCGTGATAATTCCTGCAAAATTTTAACCTTTGACAAAAAACTATGATTCCGAATTTGTCTCTCTACGATTTAAAGAAATATGAAACTTTCAATGCTTGTAGCTGCTCCACAATTAAACATTTTGGCCTTGGATTTCGCAATAACGAGGTTTTACTGTATTAGTTGTATTATACCAAGGATCAAGAAAGGATGTCTTTCAAGAGGGCTGCAATTTAAATTTTTATCTATTTTTTAATTTTTTTGATGCTTTGGATAATAATGGCAAACCGTGATTTATAAATACACCAGAGATAAAAAGAACACGTAAATAAATATTAAATATACTAGCTTATAAACATAAAGGTGGGTTAACAATGAAAATACAACATTGATCTAACCCATCCCATGCCATGTAACACAGGTGTATCGCTCCAATTAAACCTGTAGTATTTCCGTAAATATGGGCAATATAAAATTCACTATCAAAAAGTGGCTATTGTGGCCGGACCGTAGAATCTATATTTCAATGCAAAAAACTCTTAACTTTGTACAGTAAATACAGTGGAACCTCACTTAACGAGCATAATTTGAATCTTACTCGTAATGCGAAACACTCGTTAAGCGAAACAATTTATCAAAAATACAATAATGCATTCCATAACAAAAAAAATACTTATAAAAATGTATAATTAATTTATTAATAATAATAATAATCCGTTTTTAATAGAAAACTATCTAGAGACACTTGTTTTTGCCTACGCTTCAAAATTTGGCGTAAATGCGTCACAGCATTATAATTAAATTAATTTGTAACGCGCATGGCCACTGTCTTATTAGGGTGATGCTTCTCAATGTACGCTGCAACAGTTTCCCATCTCCCATATTGCGCTGGACGGTTATCGCTCTGCTGAGGCTATCACCTCCTCCTCCACAACTTCTGGCTGTGGAACAGAATGCACACGCAATGCAATATTTTAAATCACGGTGTGGTAAAGGTTAATTAAAAAGCTAACAAAGAGTAATGAAGGGTGACCTGCATGACGACTCCGTGCTTCTGCGTGACAGCTAGCACGTGCGTAACGCGCGCGCAGTAACAAGTCTCCACCTCGCCGCCGTGCCGCCACACGGCACGCTCCCAGCCCGCCACCAGACCTTCCCCGCAGTCCACGGCGTGGAAGATGCAGCCCAACAGGAAGTAGTGCGGGGGGAGCTTCAGATTGGGGTTGTGCCCGTAGAACTGCGCGCGTGGAGCGGGAGGAGGCGCCGGCACAACCGGGGGCGCTGCCGCACGGTACTGCTGCAAGGCAGAGGTACAAATATATACAGAGGTCGCCAAAGTGGCCAAGATTACGGGCACAAACATACCGTTGCGTAAAATAGGGCTCCTAAAAGTTGTAAAAACACACCTGGTACCGACGTCAGGTGCAAATAAGCAGGGGCGTGCACTGCATACAAGCAAAAAAGCTGTGCATTACTAAAAAATTCTGGGAAATAAAAATAAATGAAATGATCTTTATATTATGAAAAGACCCTATAAAATTCTACCCATTATTATCTGGATTAGCATAAACTTGTCTATGACTTTATGTTATTTATAAAAATTGTGAACCATTTGCAACAACTTCAGAACTTTGATATTGTATGAACTTAAGTTATTTTTTCGATCCTTATAATAATTGTACTAAACTAAATATTTTCTTACTGAAGCTATGTAGGAATCTTTACCTCTGCGGATTTTCTATATTTTTCCAATGTCTTCGAAAAGGATTAATCCTTACTGAAAACTGCGTAGAATGAAATTTCTACGTATTTGTTTCACTTGACAGACTAAACGTTTTGTTTTCATATGTTTTTCGTTTGTTGTTTTCGGTGTAAAATTCATAGGTTATAATTTATTATACATCATGCGAGCTAATTTTCATTTTTCAAGATATTATTATCAATGTTAAATTAAATGTTGAAATAAAATTATTTCTGTTGAGTTTTGACTATGCTAATTTGTAAAACTAGTTATTTAAATAAATGTTTTTGAACACCGTTAATGAAACATTTTATATCCGTTGTCCGAAGGAGAAATCATAGAAAATATTTTAAGCAAAATCCAAAGCAGAGTATGTTACCGAGCAATAAAAAAACTTGCCTGTTTTAAAGTAATAAATTTACAATTATATTCTAAATTTAAATTAATAGAATTGTTCTCAAAATTAGAAGAAAAGATTATAATTTTTTTGATACCTATTGCATCGTCAGTAACAGCATAACCTAAATTTGTACCTACTGCACAGCCTCCGCTAACGAATAGGGCGAATCTGTATTGTGCGGTCAAATTTCATCTCTATTTCAGTAAAACTGTGATCAACAATACTCTAGTGTCGAGTAGTGTAAAAACCTGCTCTGGCCAAACACACACACAATACATACATCTCCGCGATTAATCACACATCCAACACGCGAGTGTCAAATGAATTATTGGGGCGTTCCTTCCGATCCACAATCATAATAATCTTTCCATTAAATCCCTTACATCTGCGTATGTTTCAAAATGATTAATCTAATTTGTTTCAGAAAAAGATGTCGTCGGTACCTGGTGGGGCGAGGCTGGTAGCTGCGGATGCAGTAGGGCAGCGGGCGGTGGGGGCGGCCTGCGTTGCTGGAGACCTTGCACGGCCTCGGCGGGGGCTCTCGGGGGCGCATTGTGGGCCGCAGTCATCAACCTGAAACACCGAACTGTGTTCAGGTTGGACCATAAAACACGACACAAATGTTTTCTATTCGAATTGTCGCCTACCTTAGAGTGCCGGCTGCCGAAGGTTCGGGGGTGTCGGGGCCCAGCCCCGGAGGGCCCTGGGTGCCCTGCAAGCGGATGCTGAGCATGTTGGCCAAGGCTGTCTTGGTGCGCGCATTCACCACCAGCGGAGGAGCGCCTCCAGCCTGCAGTACTATAAATGACAGAATAAAAGGTTTTGGAACCGTAAAGCTTGATTTTGATTTAGTGAAGTTGCAACTGGTACACTTACTACAACTTCAATATTTATCTCTCATATAGTTATTATTGCCTGAAATGGATGAACTTTGGTGATATTGTGTCATCGGAATATTATATTTAAAGAATAATCTATGTTTTTGGAATTGTAAGTATATGGGCCGGTTGTTTGATCAGTATTAAACTTTTACTATAGAAAAAAAATTACTCTAATAAAATATTTTGTCAAAATTATTTACTCATCGTTACTTTATCAATCATTAGTTAAAAATGGCGGACTCTTCACAGCTGTTTCAAAAGTCATCCGTCACATTGATACTTAGAAAGGTGCAGTATATGACAATAAATCATTCAATATCCCACTATTTTAGTGATGAAGAGTTTGTGCGATGTTGTGATGATGTCTCCCTGTTGAATCTATATTAGCACAAGTAAAAATTACTATGGTAAAATTACCAGATCTAAGTAGATCTTTACAAACAAAAAATTGATGATGTAATTAGAAATACCTTGCTGGTCAGTGGGTGGTCCCTGGGGCACGCTGGCCGCCTCGGGAGACGGGGGCTCCACCCGCGCCCCCGTCACGCCGCTTGCAGCACCCACACCCGTCCCGGCAACCGTAGCACCCTGGAAACCCATTAGAACACATGAAGCAGTGAAATAGGCAGTAATTTTCAGTTTTCTGGATTATTTGCTGTGTATCCGACCTCTTGCAGCCGATGTTTCGGATTTCAATGCGGGATCCATTGTCAGGGTTGATACCACTGATGCTCAGAAAATGGCAATGAAAACATAACAATATATTAGGAGGTAATTCCAAAACAGTTCCAGGACCACATAAAGACTAGAAAGGAAATCAAGATATCTGATGCAATGTTCACCAACTTTGTCCGCTATACTTTATAGATGGAACCCGGTCAGTGATGGCCTTAGTATACGAACAACTTTTCACTTATTAAAATTCTTCCGCTCGCAGAATATGTTCTGGTTCAGAAAAGTCTAAATAGTCTAGTGAGTAGAATGTACAATGTATGCAAGGAAAGCGACCTCATGATGAATGTTAACAAGTCGAAAGTGATGGTATTCGAGAAGGAGGAAAGCAAGACACCGTGCTAAATACTTGTAGGTAATAAATGTTTAGAACATGTAGATGAGTTTGTGTATTTGGGAAGTATGCTTGATAGAAACCTAAAGCGCCCTTGAGGTGAAAGTTTTTAGGAAAATGGCGCTATACAAATTATCAAATATTATTATTAAACGGAAAGGCTGACAATGATATCGAAAGGAGGGTGACTGCAGGGAATAAAGTGAATGGTGCTTTGAATGGAATTATATCTAACGGGAATTTGTCAACCGAGACAAGACTAGCGGTGCACAATGGAGTCCTGGTACCGACACTGATGTATGGAAATAAGAACGAAAGTAGACTGAATGCAGTTGAAATGAGATCACTTAGGCGTATATGTGGAAAATCTATTTATGACAGAGTAAAGAATGAAGAAATAAAGAAAGAATGTATAGTATAGTGAGCAAGATTAAGAAATGATCACTTAGGTGGTTTGGTCATATGGAACGAATGAATGAGGAGAGAATGGTAAGAAAGGTATATGACGCAAGTGTTGATGACACCAGAAATAGAAGACGTGCGGAAGACTTGACACGACCAAGTAAATCAGATAATGGAGGATGGTTCTGTTAGAAGCCTTAACAATCGGAAAGCTTGTACGAGATGTATGAATGTGGATGAGGTGAGAAATGTGTGTCAGGACAGAGGAGTGTGGCGCTCTATCCTCTCTAATAATTATTTATTCCATACGTTTAAGAATACCTTCGTAGCCCTCATATGTGAAACGACAAAACTATTGTTAATTAAAGGCAGCCCTCATAATTCAGCGGTTCCTCCTACCGGGCTTCGTGATGTGTTTCACTTCAGTAATTGCACCTCGTGGCCTGTTGTAGTGGTAAAAAAAATACGGTGAATACGCCAAGATAATGAAATGGCAATGAGTGGGGCATTTTGCTCAGAAGATGGATAATCGTCGGATGAGCACAGTCATGCAGTGGTATCCGAAAAGAATGAAGGGGCCATCTATACATGAACAACAATTTGCAACAAAATAGTATTCAATTAACGCAGCTTCCTGGCTTAAATAAATAAACACAAACCACCGATAATTAAATTAAATACCTATTAAACACGAATCAAACTATTAGTAACCTGGACGGCCTGCTTCTGCTCCCGCTGCGCCTGCAGGCGCTGCAGCTGCTGGTACTGCTGATGGCGTTGCAGCTGCAGTTGCGCGTACTGCTGGCGCTGCTGCTGGGCTGCGCTGGCCGGCTCGGCAGGCGGTCCGCCCCTCGGCGCGCCCCCCGCGCCCGGCACCCACTGCCCGCGCACCAGCGTCACCTGCTGGGCGGCCGCACGCTGCACCGACAGCTGGCGCCGCTTCTGCAGCTGCGCCACAAACAGCGCACGCTGCTGCGGGTCCATCTGCTGCAGCTGCGCGTGCGTCTGCGCGTCCAAGTGGATCAGCTGACGCCCGCCGCTGCCCGCACCCCACGACACCTGGAAAATATCACAATACATATATCGCTGGGCTGGAGTGCTGTCGGACGTTTGAAAATGATTTTCAAAAGTGATCTTCCACTAGCTCTAAAGCGAAAAGGGTTCAATCAATGCATACTTCAGTGCTCATTTATGGCTGCAAAACGTGGACTACCAACAAAAGAGATGTCTAAAAGCTTAGCGCGATTGAGATTATTTTTCGCCAATTCTAAATTTCCCTTTTGATTCTTTTTACTAATATGTGTTGTTAAAATGTTTTTTTTTGAAAGATTGATAACTTATTGTACATACAATACATATTATATATACAATATTGTTAACTTATCTTATTAATTCATACATATACAGTAGTAAAATTTGTATTAAGTGTCAAAAAATGAGACAAGGAAAAATATATGTTTTTTTTATTTCGAAACATGCCTGACAATTAAAAATGTTTAAATTTGTTCTAATTATAGTTATTCTGTATTTTATTTGATGATTATTTAATTTCCTGAAAACATTTAAAGGTAAGTCTTTACTTATTACGAGAAATAGATCTAATATTCACCCTAATTAGTTTCAGAAATACATTAAATAAATTACATCAGGATTTTGTACGAGTATAATAAATACTGCATTTTCAAGATGATTTCTCTAAATATGCCAAAACATGTATGCAGAGTTTTTCATGACTCTTGCGATTTTTTATGCGATCGCATCGCGAAATATGTAACAATTGTTTGAGCCCTTGAATTTCTAATTAACACGGTTCTACTGTATTTTGTACTTGAAGTTGCCTTCTATTGCCCTTCGAGTGCTGACTTTATTTACAATTTAAAATTAAAATACACCTTATTCTGCTTTATTGGAATTGGAACAGACGCTTATTTGAGCAAAATCTCAAGGAACAGAAACCAAACTGAGGAATTAATAGTAATTTACATTATTTGCTAATCGAAACACAAAATTTAAGATCACAATACATATTACACGCATAACTTCATAATTCCACAACAGCCAGAGAGATTATTGCAAAAATGTCCATTCTGCAAGCAACACAGTTGGCGAGCCATAAAAACCAACACCATACAAAATTGCTGTGCTGTTTGCGGCTTTACACCTTTAGACATTTCTGAAATATTGATTAATGTGAAAATGAGGACATGTTACAAGTTCCTATTGTTAATTATCAACAAACTTCAATAGATGACGATTTACCATGTTACGGTGAAAATGCAATAATAATTTAATTTTCACCCCGAATCAAGTTGATGACAATTAATAGTAAAATTAGAAGGCAGTAGCAACAACTGATAAATTAGTTTTAATACACATTAAATTAATCAATTAGAACGATATATAGAAAAAAACTATGCATGGAAAAGATATTTGGTTGCTACCAGGATTCAAACCTGGACCTTTTCCTATCCAGAGAAACGCGTTACCATTACGGTGTATCAACCGATTAGGTTTTTGACCAATTTTGAACTTATATTCAATAGAATTTTTTATAATTGATACATGTCATCTATTATTCCATTTTTAAAAGCAATCAACTTTATATTGCGATGAATCCCTTTGAGTGATAGGCGCTAGGAGATGCCAGAATTAAACAGTCAACCAAATATTTTTCAATTATTTAGATAGATTTTTTCTGTATATCTTTCTAATTTATTAATTTAATTTGAATAAAAAATAACTGAACTGTGTTCTGAAATTGCAACTTGACAACAAAAATATGTTTTCATTTAAAATAATAATAAAGTGTCAAACAAATAATGATGAAGTGGCATAAAGGGAAACCCACCCTCGGACTGACCGCTCCCGGCTGCCCAGTGATGAGCTGCTGCTGTCTCTGTTGCAGAAACTGTTGTTGCTGCCAGTTGATCATCTGCTGACCGCCTTGAGTTATTATCTGCTGCCCGCCTTGTGTGATAATTTGCTGGCCGCCTTGCGCTATAATCTGCTGTCCTCCCTGGGCGATTATTTGTTGTCCGCCTTGACCCATTATTTGCTGCCCCCCTTGAGCCAAAATCTGACCGCTTTGAGTCATTATCTGCTGTCCACCTTGAGCCATGAGCTGCTGTCCGCCCTGAGAGATTATCTGCTGTCCTCCTTGGGCCATCATCTGCTGTCCGCCCTGCGAAATTATCTGCTGTCCCCCTTGAGCCATCATCTGCTGTCCGCCTTGAGAGATTATTTGCTGTCCACCCTGAGACATGATCTGTTGTCCTCCTTGACCTATTATTTGCTGACCTCCCGGAGCTAATATTTGCTGTCCTTGCGTTATGATCTGCTGCCCTCCTTGAGTCATTATCTGCTGTCCGCCTTGAGACAATATTTGCTGCCCCCCTTGAGCCACGATTTGTTGTCCGCCTTGTGACATTATCTGCTGACCGCCTTGAGACATGAGCTGCTGTCCACCTTGGGTCATCAGCTGCTGTCCGCCTTGAGCTATGATCTGCTGACCGCCTTGAGTCATAATCTGCTTTCCCCCCTGATGCGTGATGACCTGTTGAGTTTGCCCCTGTAACACTTGCTGCATTTGTGGTCCGCCCTGATTAAGCTGATTGCTTTGAGTGATGATCTGCTGACCGCCTTGCGTAATAACTTGTTGGCCAGACTGAGGAATAATTTGCTGATTTATTTGCTGTCCTTGCGACTGTATTATCTGCTGCCCTCCCTGAGACAAGATCTGCTGTCCTTCTTGTTGTGCCGCCTGCGCGAGGATCTGACTATTCCTCTGCGATGTGATCTGGCCACTTTGCAGGGACATGTGCTGGTTTCCTTGCACCAGTATCTGCGGATGTCCTCCGCCACCGCTGACTTGCTGCTGGTTGATGATAATTTGTTGCTGGTTTGGGTTTATTTGCTGCTGCCCCAATATTTGCTGTCCACCTTGCTGTAATTGTTTTTGTACCAAAACTTGTTGCTGTCCGCCCTGAATAGACTGCAGCTGCTGGGCACCGGGCTGTTGGATCAGCTGCGGGTTCTGTTGAGTGATCATGCCATGCTGTCCAGGTTGCTGATGGCTATTCAAAAGATTTTGGTTTTGAAGCATTTGCTGTTGCAGAAGCATTTGGTTCTGTTGTATTTGTGTTCTCTGCTGCAACATGGGGCCGCGTACTATCTGCTGAGAATTCTGTGGTGAATTCTGACTCAGCAAGTTTTGTTGTTGATTAATCTGTTGCTGTCTCCAGTTCTGTGTTGCTATATTGGAAATGTTGGGTGGCTGATTGTGCAGCTGCTGATTGATAGTGTGCACCTGCTGCTGCTGGCTGATACTTACGTTGGGAGAACTGTTCTGCGCACTCAGCGAACTCATGTTCTGATGTTGTTGCTGACTTAGAATGTTCGCGCCCAAGGTTTGTTGCTGGCCAACAAGGCCCTGCTGGCTCAGCAAATGAGATTGCTGACTACTCACGATAATGCCCTGACTGCCGGGATGAGACTGTCCTTGATGTTGGGACATCTGTACGAGGTTATGCCCCTGTTGCTGGGCAGCGACACTTTGACTGGTGGGAATATTCTGATTCATCTGTTGGCTCAAGCCTTGAACTTGATTTCCCGTAATTCCTTGCTGCTGCTGATTCCCCAATGGACCGTGGACCTGCTTCTGATTCAGAAGGAGGCCCTGTTGGTTAATGTTAGGAGTTTGCAATTGCTTCTGGTGCAAGGCGTGGCCATGGTTCATTAACTGGTTAACACTAGCGTTCAGGCTGGAGTTAACGCCAGAGGATTGTTGCGTCATGTTAATGTTCTGAGGGTGGGACAAGGGCGGGCCCTGGACCTGACTCTGGGCCAAGCCCTGAACCATGCCGGGAGCCTTGTTCTGCTGCTGTATCTGTATCTGCATCCTTAATTGCTGATGCTGCTGCAGAATTCTCTGCTGTTGTATCTGGATTGCAGACATCGCCTGGGGTACCTGCGGTTGCGCACCCGGCGGGCCGTACTGCTGACCGCTCAGAATCGCCTTGGTCACTGGCGGAATACCAGCGGCCGTACTGGTAACTGGAGCGGGATGGTTCCACGGCATCCTCTGCTTCAGCTTGTCAAGCAGAGCCTGCGTGCTTTCCAAGTCCTTATTGTCGCTCATGCTTTGTGTGGGAACCTCCGATTTGGCAATCCCTTCCTCAAAATCGAATCCGGTAATAGAGCTAATACGGCTATCAGAGGAGTAGCTGGAGGGAGCCACCACTACGGGAGGAGGCTTCAGCAGTCTGGGATGGTAAGCGTCGTGGGCACACTGTATCTTAGCTTTTATACTCTCAGTCACCCAATCCGGAGTGACGACCTTCAACTTATCTTGAGAAACATTCCCCGCAGAAGTATATTTTGAACCGGAGGCCGTTCCGCAGATCAAATGCGTGCATTCGGAGTTAAGACTGAGCTTGGCTCGCCCGCCATAGAACGTGACAAGAGCAAATATCGTTTTGGTGTCCCTGGGGCTGACGCGGGCCACGCACGCCACCACCCCGGAGAACAGCTGGTACCTGGAAGGGTTATACGGCTTGGTACTGACAATCTTCTTGAGCCTCACGCAGGCCACGACCCAGTGGTAGGTAGCCGCGGGAATCTCGTACAGGTCGCTAGCGTCCGTCAAGTCCGTCTCGGGAGCGTTCAGGCCGCAGATCAGGTGGGACACGAAGTCGGAGAAGTACTTGGTCTGCTCTCCGCCCCCGGCCCTCAGCAACTCGGTTATCTGAAATGCGCGTGAATCGGGTGAAACAAATGGTCAGGAAACAGCAGCGAGCTTTACAACATCCCATCATAACCTGTCATGCGAGGGTTAAGGAAAAGTTACCTTTTCCGGTACCTCCCCGGATAAATAGTATTTAACATCTTTGAAAATGGGTTCGTGTAAGGTTAAAGAGTCCAGACCGGCTACCAGCGTCCCCATATTTGATGAAATTCCATGTAAATATCAACAAAGAACGTCAACATCGAGACATCGAAGGCACAACAAACCATAGACAATGAACGCCATTTAATCTAATGCACCATTCTCCTTACTTTTTTTTTTCGCAAATCCGAAGTGCAACACTT
Organism: Eubasilissa splendida; assembly: GCA_031772225.1. Classification (NCBI taxonomy): domain Eukaryota; kingdom Metazoa; phylum Arthropoda; class Insecta; order Trichoptera; family Phryganeidae; genus Eubasilissa; species Eubasilissa splendida. The sequence goes on from CM062868.1 coordinate 22,470,652, forward strand.
TTGCAGTGAAATAATTAATGGAATGAATTATGAATGTCTACCTTTTTAAAACTAAACAAAGCATTAACAAATTTTTAGTTTAAAATCACAATTTGCCCTTTTCGTAAATCGTTTCATCGAGCCTTGAATCAGTTTAACGTTAAGTTTAACAATGTTCCCTCTAAGATGTGGGGGTGTACATTTGCGCACGATTTGGCATCACAGGGTACACAAAAAAATATAGCGCGCATACAATTTTTAACAAGATTTCTTCATGTGCCGTCTTTTATTGAAGGTTGACGACCATGTTGCTATATATATATTTGGCATGTTCATTATGATACAAATGGGACAGGACGTTGTGCGCCATGTGATTTGAGTCGGGGTTCTTCAGGAGTTATAATTCGATTAATCCGTGATTAATCGAACATGTATCATGCTCCTGCCCCGCACTTAAATGGAATGTTCGCTTCGCGACCCATCCATCAGGTATCACACCTTCATCAGTACCATGGTTATAGGAAGAACACAGGTGAATATAAACATACGGAAGATGCACAAATTAGACATTTATTATACACACATTTACATTCACGGGCGGGTGGAAATATTTATATCTAACTTAATTTAAAACTATGTCTACCTCGGATTATTTGGCGACGTATCCCGAATCTTCGTCCGTCTCAGGCCGGCGGAGTGATGCCGTTAGCACCCGGAGTGAGCGGCTACCTGCTGACTGATCTGCTTGTCTGCGAACTGGGCAGCTGCTCCTGGGTGGATTTCGATGAACTGTGGCTGCCTCTCCTCCGATTCTCTGGCGACGTTAGGTCGAATTCCCAGTGCTGGCTTCCACTTTGATCTCCACTTTCGAATTCCTTCGACTTCCGACTCTGATTCTCGTTTTCAACTGCGTTTTCAACCAATGTCTGGGATTCAATTAAAGTCTGGTATTCAACTGGCATCTGGTATTCAGCTCACATCTGGGATTCAACTGGCGTCTGGGATTCAACTCGTACTTCGACTTCCGAATCTCGTGTTCGACTCTGTGTGTCTATCATTGCGTGCTTTCAACTGACGTCTTAGACTGCTCGTCTTCGATTTTGGTTCCAACTGTGGTTTTCTTAACGTCTCTTCTAGATCTTGTTTCCAACTAACAGGACGACCTCTCGCCTCTAGCCCTTACTCCTGTAGCGATTGGAATTCAAATCCACCGCCATCTCAGTCGGCATCGACGCTAGCGACAGCGCTGCCGGCTGCTGCTACAAGCCTGGCTCGACCATTCACCGCCAGGCAGTCTTTCCAGTTTCATCGATTCACAACGGCGGCCTGCGCTCGCCGAGCAAGTCCGCCAATTCGCTTCATTTCATTTCATAAGACGCGTGCACCTTCTACATCTTCACTCATTCATTCTTTAATTCTATCTGTCTTCATTGTCATTGTCATAATAAACCTCAACACACGCCAATCACATTTATTTCATCTAACCACCGTCTTAACCCCCAAACTCCCATTCCCACCGCTTGTCTACAACTCGTTCTCATCGCGTGTTTACAACTCGTCCCTCCGGACTTCGTGTTCAACTGGTCCCTCCGGACCTCGCTCAACTCGTCCTCCTGGACCTCGTCTCCGACTCACTTCTCCAGATCTCGTCTTTCAACTAACTTTCAAAATGGCGTTCTAGCTTTTTAAAGTAACCGTGGCGATGGCGTACTTCTCGCTCGGGAGTCGGTCCATCCTCACAGGATTGGCGATGCCTCATTGACCCATCCGTTGACAGCGGCGTTTACATCTTTGCTTGTAGGCCTAATTTTCGGATCCGCCCACCTTCTTCATGATTGATTACATTTAATTGAACAATTTATTCGTGTCCGCCAAATCACAGTCACTTAATCTACTTAACATTGACCTGGTATTTTCTTTATTCAGCCTTACATTACACACATTTAAACCTATTATATATTTTTCCTACTTGCCCAGTTATAATTACATTCTTATTTATTTATATCGAAATCTCCTTGTTCGCCTCCATTCTTATTTATTTTAGTTGACTCGATTATTACTAGTAGATTAGGAACGAATGCAGACTGCATACTGCGGAAGTGCTACTACACCGGCACACTTTGATAGGTACATTGTTACCAGGCCGCCCCCGAGTGTGACATTTCTCGGAACGATTTATTCTCGGACAAAAGACAACCGATTGACTTCATAACGTATTGCGTAACGCGTGTGGTCATCCCTCGTAATTGCGGAAGAGATAAATCTTCCCGATGAATGGCCGAGAAAAACAAAAGACGGCTTTCCAATGACGGAAGAAAAGGTTCTCGTGTGACGTGGGTCCCTACGAAATATACTTCCAAGAAACCCAAGTATCCGCGGATGACAAATAACGGTAGGTCAGTCCGAATCAAAATCGACTCGCGACACAAATTTCTATTCAGGCATATCAATTGTAGAGTAATTGTGAGCATAAAGTGCACTGTTTGGAGGTCTAGAGACATATTAAGGACATTTATACTTTGCACAAACGTTTCATTTTCTTAGTTACTTTAGAAACAATCAGCGTGGTATTTCTAACTTCCGTATTGGATTTAAAAATAATTTTACGAATAACTATACCAGCAATATTCATGAACGAAAGATAATCGTTAACGGCAATCTACAACCAAGTTGTGTGCATTGATGAGGATGTAACTCTAGAATCTGATTATGCTGCATCATTTATATTGATACGTGTGGAACATAGTGATAAGAAACACCGCCATCGTCGCTACCTTAAAATCGTTTTAGAAACGCCATCCGAATTATAATGAATGGCCTAGCGAATTGAGATCCCGGAAGCATAAACATACAACGTTCCATAAAATTGCTAACACTTCGCTCTGGTAAAAGACCACTAAATAGCAGCAACAGATATGAGGAGGTTGCGGGGGGCGACTTAAAAGCAGCGATATGCGCGCCTATCCCCGCTCTACCGCCACAAGATCAGCTAACAGACCGCGTGCGGCGGGCATAAATAAGGTTGCCAGTGCTACAGAAGAGGCTCCCAGCTCTGCTAGTGGCTAAAACGGCACGGGTCGATTCTGGATAGGGATTATAGCGACGGATTGCTGCAAACCTGCCATTAGTTGCCACCGCCCTAGAACAAACTTTTAGGAAGGATCGCCACCTGTTGTCGAATTCCCTATTTTTTTTCTGGCCCTTGGTCGCGACTTTTAACTCCTCGCCTTTATCATTGAGAGCGACCCAGTTCGAGTCCGTCAAGCTCATCCTGTCGCCGATCCAAGCCATTTACTTTCTCTGTGTCTCACTTGCTCTTTTTCTCTCGTTCTCTTCCCCTTTTTTCAGGAGCTTCGCGCCGCCTACCTACCTCGCCGGAACACTTAGCCTCTTCTCCAGCCTTCTTGCTGCCATCGCCGAGCCACCTATCGAAAAGTCCACCATTAATGTGTGCGCCAGTTTCAAGGCCACCCAGTCGCTACGCAGCCACTGCCTTTGTTGAACCCCCCGCCCCTCGCCATCCGCAAGCCACTGCTATCCACGGCATCGAGCGCGGCTATTACTACGTCCCGTTGAAGATTTTGTTCCATATCTCTGGTATGCCTATAACAATAAAAAAAAATTACAGCAGAATTAAATCCTAAAAAACATTTCTAATTACAGGTTTTAAAAACATGTCAATTAAAAAGGATCTATATATATTGACACATCTCAGAAATAATAAATAAGTTATATTTATTACACAGGTAAAATAATATTAAACTATTTCAACATTTTTTGTAGACATTATAGATTTTTTTTAAATGTATCATTTGCCTTAAAACAGAATGACCTATTTAGGCAGAATATATTGTTAGCCACGAGATTTTACACCATATATATAAAAAAAAAATGATATCTTTTTATGTATGAATAGCTAATAATTAAAATAAGATAAAAAGGAAATACTTCTGTGTAATGTATTGTTTATGCGTTAAGACTTTGTTGTAAGGTGGATTTAAATAAAATACCTAATTAATTAGGTAATGATCGAATGCATTTAATAAATGTATTCTTATGTGTGCGCTTACTTACTTAATTATTAAAAAACTATAGACAATCTGGTTTCAGGGAAAGGAATAGTGAATAAAGATATATATACATATCCTAGTTGATCTAGTTTAATATAAAACGTCAAATGTCAAAACATTTGCCGGGAATATTAAATTGTTTGGAGAAATGTGAAATATTAATATTGAATTTATAAAATGAAGTGCCTTATACCAGGATTGAACGTTAAAAGTTTGTATACAATTTTAGTTCACGAATGTGTTTTTCTCTTCTTTTGGGTTATGCTATTGAGGAAATGGAGAACCTGAACGATTGAAATTTCAAAACAAAAATGTTGATTCAGCAACAGATAATTTCTGTTATTTTTACTAAGGACAACGTCGAATGGACCAGTTTAGTATTATATATTTCGTTTCTTAGTCTCGGTTATTTGACGGTAAAGGTCGGTTTCAATACTAAATAATAGCCAATAAATGAAAAGGCTGAAGTTTAATCTGCGTACAATGTACTCTAACATTTACAATAGTAACTAAAACATTTAGAATTCTGTAGTCACGCGCTTTATTCACAGTCCTGGGTCGAGCCATCCACGCCATGTCCCGCGTGGGGGACGAGCTGTACGTGGAAAGCGCTCCACACGGACTGGTGCTGAAGACCATCAACAGCTCCGAGTCGGCCTACTGCTGCGTCACCTTCTTGCGAACTTTCTTCACTTTCTACAGCCCTGAGCACCGTGCCACCGCGCCCACGCAGTGCAAGATCAGCATGAGGTCCGCCCTCGGGGTCTTCAAGTCTCCGACCCACATGGATAAGCAGGTAGGTCTCACACTGCATTTCTCTCGATGTGCGGACTGAACCACTAGGGCGATGTCAAGACGAAGATCTTAAGAAAGAAAATGGTGTAATTATTAGACATATTTTCCAACATTACACTTTATAATGATAAATTATCCCGGTAGAACATTCATCATTAAATTAAAATTTAATAAAATAGGTAGGAAATTAATTACTACAATTACTACCGTATTGACCCGAATATAAGACGAGGTATTTTTCCCCAAAATAACATTGAAAAATTATTGTTAGTCTTATTGTCGGGCATTTTATGATGTGATTTTCAGATGTCATGGTCAATAAATCTTTTAAAACATATTTAAAGAGCAATTATACTAATTGGTCGCTTGCAAATGATCACGCACTCGCTCCAAGCTGTCACTCTTCTATGCGAATGGGTAATAGATGCATGGTCTAAAATTGACATTTAGATGATATTTTCTGGCTGAAAGAAAATACTAGTGATGTTTACTCAAGTGAAGAAAGTGAAATTGAAAGTATTGCAGAAGGTCCATTAAACAAATACAAACTTTTTATTACATTACAGTTTGTTATTTTAATAATTTTTTTAAGATAATTTAAATACTGTCGACTGTCCAGGTGGAGGTATGCGAAATAATATTGGACCCGGAGAGCTGCAAGCTGGTGTTCACGCTCCGCTGCAAGCATGCCATTGTCCGGACTCACTTCCTGTCTATCCTGGACTGCAACCAGATGGGTGCTGTGTACTCCAAGGACATGCTGCCCAACAGGTCTTTTCTCATCCACTAGGGCTAATGAGTAAACATAGTCGATTCACAATACAAATATTTTCACTAGGCCACCAGCTATGACAAATTTAACAATTCTGTCAACAGATATCAGATGACAGAATTTCTTCCTAGATATTCTGCCATGAGGCAATGCATATATACTATGTAACACAGACATTACTTATATGTATATTTGTGGTAAAAATTGAATAGGTTACGAATTATAGTACATTGTGTGTAAATCAAAAGGATTTGGCAACATAACATAATACTTCACCTTTACTGTTCATATTCCCGCTAATGACCAAAACCTTCCCTCTCTTCTCAAGCCCCGCCCCATTACCCGAATAGACTACAATACTACTATTTAGTTTAGTTATCACCTGATGATGAGGGGGTCTGCACCTCTCCAAACTAGTAACAATGTGTGTATGGTACAAACTTTTGTTGTAAAAGTTAAAATTAAAGATTTGGCGGATTGAGTGAATGATGAATCTGCTCATGTGTGAGTGGCGGGTGCCCCAATAATCACCCATCACTCACGTGTAAGTGTATGGCCAGTACAGGTTATGAAATGGATAGTACTTATGTTGACACTTAGTTTATTAACAGGCACAGTTTATAGATTTAGAAAAGTGGTTGAGCGGTACAATAAAATCTCTACACGTGAAGAATTACAGAGGCATGTCGGTGGCGAGAAGAGTGGAGCTAGCAAGTCTTCCAAATGGCTGCTGGTCGCATGGTTGCGTTGCTTGGCGTTGGTACCGGATGTGTTTATGACTGTTAAGAGCTCTGCTTTACGTACCAGTATATGCAGGGTGCGTTCAGAGTACTCGGTGGTGATGACAGTAGAGGCGATAGACCTCCACATAAATATATATGCATATGTAGTTAGATTTCACAAATGAATGTAGTTGAAAGAGCCTTAATAAGAAAAGATTAATCAAAATCAGTTGAACTTCCATAATACAGCTTCACCGGAGCAACCAATACGAAGATGATGGTTTGCAGTTGGACTGTGAATCTGTCGTGCACTTAGTACTGGCTTGACACTGTCCCTAGCTTTACTAAGCTAAACAATAATTTGAGTAGAATTAAATATCTCATCTAGAGTTATGATATACATATGTACCTGATATCAGCTGGGGACATTTTATTATGGAAAGTGAATTGACAGCTAGTTGTGGTGCATTTTCAAATGAAGAAAGCAACTAATATTATATATGTATATTGTTGTATTTCAGATTATCCACCCACTACAAAGTTTTGTCAGATGCTGTTAGCAATTTCCAGACAACCGAGGATAAGGTGACTGTCCAAGTGGATCCACTGGCATTTTACTTGAGGAACTACGCAGATTCTCTGGATCTATCCAAAGTCATCAGGACTCAGATGTCACTAAAGCCGATGGAGTTTGATTGTTATTCCATCGGCGTAGACACCTATATTACTTTTTCGATGAAAGAATTCCGGGCGGTTCTGAGTTTCGCAGAGGCCGTCAACTTGCCGATCACTCTTCAGTTTGAAATAACTGGGAAACCGGCTGTTTTTACAATCGAAAATAATTCCACATTTGAAGCAGATTTTGTGATGGCGACCGAACCCACGGACTCAACCACGCGAGGAACAGCTTCGACGACACAGGTCAAAAGATATTCCAGCATGAAGAAAAGGGCAAGCAGCAACAATTTGGACGAGTCGAGGGTGGCAAAAAAACCTCACATCAACGACAAGGAAGATTATTCCAAATGTTTAGATGATGAATCAAATTTATTCAACTTTATTGAAATGCCGGATGAAACCCTTCCGGAGGATAATAATAAGATCAAACTGAACGGTGACATTCCCGCTAACGGATGCCAGGCGGCTACTGCGGCTGACGACGGGGACACCACACTTGCCAGGGATCACCCTATCCCTGATTCCCCCGAGCGCACTTCGCAAATGAAACGTATAAGAACAGTGTTCAAGCGGTGTTTCGATGCAACGATAGACCCGATGCGAGTCTTGGGTCAGCACGCTGTGCTCGCCCTAGACTCGGACTGTGAGGAATAGTTGTGTTCCTAATTGTTTTACCGATAAACGCTCTCGTCATCAGTTCCTCTAATGACAATTATTTATGAACTGAAATAATATTAATTTTATAAGTAAATTGAATTCCATTGGGATTTTTACTTTGTATCTGCCGGTCATCACGAAATAAAAATATTTCAGATGGCCCCTTACCGCCGCCTGACCCACCCCTGGTAGTGGGTTTGTATCCAAATGTTTCGTGCAAGTGGCGATGCTGCTAGAAGCACGTCGGGTGGTCGGCGTCTTCTCAATATGCACATATTAATTACAAAATAACTGTAATATATGTGTACACACGCACCTCAGGTTACATCGTTACAGGTTACAATACATAGTTGAAAAATGGCTTAATCTTGATTTACCATCACCCGTACATTTTAATTATTTAATAAAAATTGTATTTACATCTTAATGTATGTAAAATCAATAAAAAAATTAAACACTGCCAGAAGGTTGTATATATTTTATAACAGATTTAGATAACTTTACATATTTATAGAAATAAGTCAGTCACTGGATAGCTGCCTTCTTTTTTTCATCACATAAACCTTTAGAAACTATCTTCATCATTTGCTAATAATTGAAAAGGTTCTATCTTTTACTTCAAAATTAATGTCCTTTAATTTTCATGTGTTAGATCCGGTGTAATATCATTGTCTGTGTCTTCAGTGTTTATTTAGTGTGCACGTAACTCTTCAAAACAAAATTAATATTATCTTCGTGTATCTCCATTTCTAAATTCTGTTGCCACCCCAGTTGATGCATACCTATATCATATAAGAAGTCTCGCTAGCATCTACATTTTCTTTTATGAAACATGATAGGCGGGAACGGACAGAGCATCGTATTGGTGGAGATAGGTAGTCAGATCATCGGTAAAAATATTTGACAGTCGTATCTGCAATTTACTTTACCGTGTGATGGTTGGGTAACCTGGGGTACGCCTGTGTATTTATTAATTTAAAGTGGAATAAGTATATTTACCCAGGAAATGTACTATTCATTCTTAATTATACAATGATATTTATTTCTTTAAAATGTTATGTGTACATATAAATATCTGATATCAATAAAACTATAATAAGTATCAAATATTTATGTATTTAATGGCTTGGCCCGTGTTGAGGTAAATATTTTACATGGCTTATCAAATAATCAATAGATACAGGTGAATATTATGTTCCAGGTCGATTTTGTTTGGCCGAGATTTGTCAGTTTGCGTTTGGTAGTCGTAGGGAGTAGTTGGTTACAATTTATTATGGAGCATCTAATGCCTCAACAACGTGTTCAAGTCATTAAAACATGATCGGTGATCGCTATTGTCACATGTTGGGAAATTTCTTGTTGGCTGAATTGGGCCAGCAACGCATATAGTTTCAACAGGACGGTGCCACCTCACACACAGCCCAAGCTACGCTTGAAATTTTGATGATGTCGATTGGCTTCCTCGATCACCTGATTTGACGGTTCCCGACTATTTTCTGTGGGGTTACCTGAAAGGAAGGTCTACACCAATAAGCCAACAACAATTCCGATGCTACAGGACAATATTCAAAATAAAATAGCTGAAATAACACGTGAAGTGTGTGAGAATGTTATAAAAAATATGGTTAAAATAATATTATATTATAATTATTTGATTGTAATAAGTATAATATGAATTATCATCTTTCTATAGAAATAAATAAAACTTAAAAAAAATAGATTTATTTAATCAAAATAAGCTCAACCTACTTCTATTGCTTTTTTCCAACGTCCATTGAATGAGGATCTGCCATTTTTATAAAAAACCTTCATTTCTAGAGCCTATAAACACTTTAACCCTTAAGGAGGTTGTGGAAGAATACTTACCACATCCAAATTAGGGATCCACAGACAGGCAGCAGAAGTATATTTACGATAACATGTAAAAATTATTTGTCAATAAACATGTCTACCACAGAACATGTGTAAAATTGTCGATTTATAACTCATTACATCCATCAAATAAACTATGCGCGTCGCTGTACCGATATTGTTATTAATTGTTTGTATTATTGAAAAAAAATAGTCAGAATGTAAAAAAAATATAAGTTATATTATTTTTGTTTTTAGAATATGTAGTTTGTAAGTTTTAATAGGCCAAAAATATGCTATATTATTTAATATTTGTTTATTTATAACATTGTATAATGTGTGTATGAGGTAAAGATAATACCATAACACGCTTCTACAATGCTCCATGTCTGGGAATCAGAAGACGAATACAACATCGAATGTCCAGAAAAAGATTTTAGAGCTGATATAAATTGCCAGTTAGATCGTTTGAAGGTGTTACTATTACTATTCACATAAAAAATTAAAACTTGTAAAAATTAAAAATTAAATTTTCCAGTTTCAGTGATAAAATGGAGGGATACCAAGGTGTTCATATTATGACCACTGCATATGATCCCAAAGAAATAAGTATAATCAAAAGAACACAAAATAATAGTACCAAAAAAGAAATGTATTGTCCTTTAGCAGTTGTGAAATACACAGAAAACATGGAGAGTGTCGATCACTTCGATCATTACATTCCTCTATTCAATAATTCAGGACGTAAATCAATTTTTTTTATTGGAGTCCCATGTGATAAATTCATATATTTTGTTCATCCAATGCCATGATATAAGATGCAATACAGAGAGGATATTCCAGTTGCGCTTAAGAAGAAGCCTCATAGATAATTTTTCCACATTGGTGTTCAGCATCTTCATATAGGTGTCATTATTGCAGCATATGGGGCATAGACAGAAGATCCAAAATTCAATGCGGAGTATGCAAAGTCCCATGGTGTGCTGCTCCTTGCTATGCCTACTTTCATTATAACTCATTTTTTTATTTATGAAGGGTGTGCTTTTAAAAATAATTTATATTTTCGTGTTTTTTACGAAAATGTCGGTTTTTATTATTCATTTATATCAGAAGTTATACAATAGGTTTGATTTTTTTTTTAAATATTAAAGCTCATTGAAAACTAATAAAAATATTTTTTTTTACAATAATTAAGACGCTTGTTATGCATTATAAAAAGACCGCGACATACATTTTCCGCGTGCCACAAAATTGCCTTAATATGAAAAATTCTTGGATATATGAAATATATTTTCTTTTAATCTTGAAGCCAAGCTAACGGAGATAACTCTACATTTAGACAAATTAACAAAATAAATATAAAACTAATAAACTGAATGTTATTTGCCATAATTAAGAAAATACAACCATTATAAAAAAGACGATGGCCATTAAATACATTTTCCGCGTGTCACAGAATTACCTTAGTATTTAAAATTATTGCGTATACGAAATATATTTTCTTATAATATTGGAGCCAATATTACGGAGACATCTCAATTGAAACAAATTGTCAAAATGTTAAAAAATTAATCGAGTTATTATCATTCAATTTGTAGAACATATTATTAATTTTCGACGTTTTTAAAATACTTTGTTTTAGTGAAAACATATGTTTTTAAATAATATATTGTATTTATTCACATGTTTTGAGGCTTCAGCTACCATTTAAAATAAAGTTTGATATCAAAAACGCAATAATTTCTTAGTAAATAATATTTATATCGGTCCTAATAATGTATATTTTTTTATTTTCTTTATTATTGCCGATCGACAGCGGCCGTAATGACGTATAGTCCGCGCTCTCGTAATTTTCGCTAAAAAATGCCGAAAATACATGTTTTCGCTCATATTTTACCCACGGTTTGAGTTAATATTCATAACATTAGTAGCAAATTTCATAAAATATGTTTTTTTTTTTACTGACTTTAAGGGAAAACAACGTTTTCTTGAACAAAGTAAACTTTTTATGTATGTCGCAATTAAATTAAATTAAATTTATGTATTTCGTTTATACATATATAGCACTGTTGCATTTTAAACACAAGCTGTCTGTTTCATAAATAGTATGTCGTTATGAAACAGACATCATCAAAACGCCAACGTGGCGTTTTAAATCGATAATTTTAAACAAATAATAAATTGAAGCTGTCATCAAAATTTTAAATTTAGAACATTGATTTAAGCGATCATCTAAATATATGATGTAGTTTGTCTGATTTCAAAACATATTCATATATGAGTTAGGTACACCAATAAATTATTTAAATTTCCATTGATTAATTTAAATGGCAACACACTTTTTTATTTCATTCCATATATTTGATATTAATATGAAAAACTTGAATAAGGCCACGATTAGGTTCTAGAAACGAGTTATGTTTGGCATTTGTGTCAAATGCTAGCGACATATCGTTGCCGGCTGCCGCTACAGGTCTGGCCCGATTCCTCACCGACGATGTCTCTCCTGTTTCATCGTTCCGCAACGGCGGTCTTACCGGCCCATGGGCGCCGTGCGAGACCGCCGATTCGTTTCATTTCACAATACACGAGCACCTACGATCTTCATTGTTCTATCCAACTCAATAAACACGCCAATCATCACTCTTTCATTTAACCTCCGACCTAACCCCGAAACTTGTATCGAATGTGAGAAAATCAACAATTTTACTGTCATCCCTTTCTATTCAAACCTTCCTCTCTCGCATGATTTATGTAACAAATAACGTTATTAATTATTTATCTTGAACTTATAAGAATTTAACTATTAAACTCATCTTGAAAACATATGTAATTCGTGTAGAATTTCTCGAATTTCAAACTGAAAAAATGAAGGCTCGCCCGTGAGTGTTTTATTTATAATCTGATGTCAATAAAAACGAGTTTTTTTTTATTATGTTTCATTCATTTTCAAAGTCGTAAACGATAGGGAGTATATTTTTACCACATCATTTTTCACTAGGAGGGGGGTGGAATTCATTTTGGAAAAAATAAATTGCCAATATTTTTCCGACATTAACACCTATAGACTTTTAAAATTATAAAAAAATTGGCAGATTTCCGGAGCCCGGTAAAGGGATAAAGTCTTTTAAAACATCTACTCGATTTTTATAAACCTTGTACAGATATAGTTCTAGATAATAAATCCAGACTATTCATATCCTGTGTTAATATGCCTGACAGTATTGTGAAGTAGGATAGGTCCATGTCTGTTTACTGATGATGGCTGCATTCACTTATTTATTATGACTTAAATACAGAGAAAAACTTTTAGCAAATTCTTTATTTAATACACTTGACATCTAATTTTGCATTTTAACTAAAGTCACATTTATATTACGATCATTTAAGAATGCTTTATTATTACGAGTGGCAAGTAAAAAATAAGGTTCCTACATTTTTTTCAGGTATAAGGTATTTTTTATTGCAATAAATAAGTAAACCATCTGAAAGCTTGTACTTTATTCTATTTTTCTACATAGTCTCCTGATTTTTCTATGCATTTTTCCTGACGAGTTATCCACTTCTAAAAACCCGCTTCGAAGAATTCCGCCGCTAGGCCGCCGATGAACTTGGTGACCGCTTCTTTCACCTCTTCATCTGTATTGAAGCGTTGTCCACCCAAGTGTTGCTTCAATTTCGGAAACAAGTGGAAGTCGCTGGGAGCAAGATCAGGGCTGTAGGGGGCATGGTCAAGCAATTTCCAGCCGAATTTGTCCAGTAGGGCGGTGGTCTGTCGAGAGACATGCGGGCGAGCGTTGTCGTGGTGCAGCCTAACGCCCTTGGTCAGCCTTCCTCTCCGGCGATTTTGGATGGCTCTTTTGAGTTTTGTCAATGTCTCGCAGTAACTGTCCGAATTGATGGTGGTCCCTTTAGGCATAAACTCGGTCAGCAAGACGACTTTTCGGTCCCAAAACACCGTAGCCATCACTTTCCCTGCGGAAAGCGTCTGCTTAAACTTTTTCGGCCTAGGCGATTCAGGATGGCGCCATTGTTTGGACTGTTCTTTTGTTTCTGGAGTGACGTAGTGACACCACGTTTCATATCCCGTAATAATGGAGTCCAAGAATTCTTCGGTATTCTCGGCGCATTCTCGAAGAAACCCCTCGGCACACTTGACACGATTGTCTTTGTGGGTTTCTGAAAGCATGTGTGGAACCCACCGCGCGCACACCTTGCGACAACCAAGTTTATCGGTCAAAATGTTGTCGATGGTTTTTTCACAAACCTCAGGAACCTGGACAGCAGCTCCGAAGCATTACTCTCCGATCTTCGAGGAGAATGCGCTCAATCTTCGCCACGACTTCGTCCGACACCGATGGCCTCCCACTCCTTTGCTCGTCGTGGACGTCTGTGCGTCCTTCGGAGAACTCCCTGCACCATTTGCGGACGTGTTGGACGCTGATGCAAGCTGTGCCATAAACTTCTTCCAACTGTCGATGAATTTCAACAGGTTTAAGCTTCTTCGCGTTTAAAAATCGAATCACCGAACGGATTTCACACCTGGCGGTAACGGCGATGGCGGGTTCCATAGCGGATGGCTGTCAGGCCTTTACTGAGCGTCGCAGCGTTTGCTCCCGGTAGTGGGGATGTAGTTAAGGGACCAACAATCAAGGCGGTGTTGCCGGATTTCGCCTAGCATCTCGCGTGGCGAGTGTACAGCGTAAGGAACCTTTTTTTTTTACTTGGCCCTCGTATGTTTGTAAAATATACATAAAACTAAGTAAAAAGGATGGCTATCCATTTAAACTGCAAAAGAATGCTAGAAAGTATCAAATAAATAATATTAAAAGAAAAATAAATTAAAACAGCAATTTAAAGTATTTAACTACCTAAACAAAATAAACCGACGTAGCAAAATATAATAGAACAAGACAAAAATGCGAAATTGATTGTAGAATTCTAATTATTCGGCGCTTATCCTATCGTAAAAGATAGGTCTCGCGTAATAGGGGATAAAATATGACAAAAGATGTCATATATAAGTCGGACATTATTTTATTATCTTGCGTTAAGTTTATTTCTTTTTACAAAGTGTAATTTTTTTACTTGTCTTAGAGAACGTACTGTGTTTCCTGCTGAAGAATGCATATATTTTTTAAAAGTACTGTTTGTAAATAGTTACTTGTTTGACTTCATACCTAAAACTGATCCTTTTTGGTAATTTTTACATAATTTACATATTCATACCCTCAATCAATGAGATGCTCTTTGTCCTCAACGAACACGTAACATTCACCTTTACTGAATCTCATTTACAGTGCATTTTTGGAGAAGTTATTGAAGGCGGCGAGGCATCGAACATTGGCAAGGCCGAACTTTATGCAAAAATACATTATTGTATCCGTAATTAAAATTTTTACTTACAAATATGATAACAATATTATTTTTTGTTTATTTTATTTTGTATTGACGTAAAAACATAAAAAGTTCAAACAGACAAAAAAATCAGCTGGATAAATTTTTTCAGTCAATTTAGTTATTATACGCAATGATGAATATGGTAACATCTAAAAGTTGGTTTATTTGCTATTGTACCAATCTATTATTATACAAAATCTAATCATACAATTAAAATGTGTTATTTAAAATTCCCGAAACATAATGAAGGTTCAGTTAATGCTGAACGGTGTACATAGAAGTCAATGCATTATTTTGAAAGGGTAAGCTCGCCATAAAACGACCTAATCTAAGCTATTTTAAGAATTGGGTTTTTCGGCCAGGAATTTTTGTGTAGTTAAAAATAAAACAAGATATTAGTATTACCAATGAGGCTCTCGTATTGCTAAGATTATCTGCAAATGCAAAATAATGATTTACGGCGGCGACGGCTATCCTTGTTTTGTCGAAGCAAGGCAATATTGGTCTATTCAAATATAACCACTTTTGTCAGTGGATGATCTCTTATGATGGGGCAAAACTCAAATTTTATTGCACCCATTGAAAGAATACCACTTTCATTTATAAAAATGTCAAACAAAATTTCTTCTGCTGGAAAACGTATTACAAAGGTTTTTTTGTACGCATAAATTGAGTTATCATGAATATTTTAATTTCTTAGGCGGGAAACTTAAGCATAAGAAATACGCAACCTGTACACTTTTTTCGGGAACGACGAATGTGACCTTATTAGGCGGGAAAACTTATTAAGAGGGTTTCACTGTATATAGGTTTAATAAAATTGATTTATTTAATTCTGGCTTCTCCTAAGTGCATTACTCAAAGGTATTTGGGATTCATCACAATATAAAGTTAATTGCTTTTTAAAATGGAATAATGTATGTATATGAATAAGGCATCAATTATAAAAAAGACTGCAGAATATAAGCACAAAATTGCCCTAATTGATTGATATGACGAAATGGTAACACATTCCCCTGACAGGAAAAGTTCCGGATACATACTCCAGTAGCAACCAAAGCTTCTTTTTTGTATATCTTTCTATTGATTGACGAACATCACAACAAAAATGCGTTTTTATTAGAAAATAAAATAATCACTAAAAATATTAAATTCAAATAATTTTAAAAAAGGCACGGCACATTAACAATTTTTTTCAAAGTGTGTTCTACACATTGACTGCCGATCACACCCATGGTCGCTATTAAATGTCTCGCTAGGTGTCGCCAAGGGTGGACCATTTCCATACATGTTTATTAGCATCAGTATGTCGCCGGTATCCCCTACGACCTAATGTTTTTGTGGCAGGCGTGTGCTTCAACAATAATATATAATCAGCATTTGCTAATGTTTCAAAGAAGAGCCGAGAAACTAGCCTGACATGAAAGAAAGACAAATGGCCAATCCTAGAGATGAGTGAAGGGTGTGTTCAGTGGCAAATCTAGTCACAATTGTGAGGAGTTCCACTTTTCAGAGGACTACCGAATCACCGAGTCAAACCAGGAGCGCCAGAAAAAGCGAAAGTAATTTAAAAGACAAGGCTTAGAAACATTGTTTTAGCTTCAAAGATCTGATAGTACACGGCAGATCTTTGCGAAGTCTGCTCGGGAGCTCTGGCTTATTTAATATTGATAGTTATTAGTAACTTAAAACATTGTCTAAATTCGCATTACCATTCATAGTTCACATTGTGTCGCAATATTATAATTTTGGGAGCTTGTCTCAAGACAGGGGATCCCTTAAGTCAGCGAGACAGGCCCGTGGTCTGCATCTGTAAATAATAAAGAAACAGAGCTGTCACCTGGCTATTATCCCCTCTGCTGCTTCTGCAAAGATATGAGGACTAAGTATATTGTTTATCTACGAGGGACTATGGCTAATCCAACTGAAATTAAGCTATTGCCCCTTCTTCTCATTGCCGTAATTAAATTTTATGATCACCAAATTTTGTATTTTTATTGCGCCGGAGACCTCATTGTTTTAAGATGATTAAAGTTTGATTTGAAATAATACTTACACAAGATGGAACCGTCCAACACTAAGATAGCAGAGCGGCACAGCGGTACAGCGTGAGCTCCCTCTGATGTCCCTGCTGTTTGTTAAATCTGCTTGACAATGTTCTATTGTCGATATATCCATGAAGATTTCGAGTTCAAACTGTGTAAAGATTCAGTAATCTTATTTGGTATGCACGTATCAACGTTACTATTCCTCCAAATCATTACTAAAATGCCAGACAAAAGAACAAGAATTTATAAAAATCCACTTTTGATCTGTAATGTTATTTTTTGTATTTGAAATCAAACAAAAAACTCAGAATATCAACAATTTCTGTAACATTTTTATAAAATAATGTTTAAAAGGCAGATTTTGCGTGTACAGCTTTAACACTTTCAACAGACGTATTGTTTTTTTAGATTGTAAAATTATATAGTTGTCCTTTTCTACAAATTACCCATGACATTAAAATACCATTAGTGCCGAAACTGAATGGTTACATAGAATAATTAGAAGCATTCAAAATGTATGGAAATCCTCGGAATTCCAATGAATAGTGTTGTTCCTTTTCTTAAATAAATTGTATAGCTGTCCCCTTATATTTATAAATACAAATTGTCATGTTAAAATTGTTAGATTGATAATGAACCTTACAAGGCGAAACATGTCTCAAGTAAATGTAATGTATTCACATAAGTGACTTTCGACAGCCTGTTACATCTATATAGTTGGAGAACCCCAGAATCTTATAATAACAAAAGTGATTTAACTGTTTGTATATTTGTACATAATACTTCTCGGCCCTCGTGCGAAATGGCCGCCAGCCGCGAGCGAGGCGAGGAAGTGAAGTGGCTCTCAGATACCGCAGGGAAATAAAAGTACCAAGTTGTGTTTACAAAAAATTTACTTATATAAATAAACGATGCAGTCCTTATTGGATATTACAAAAAAATTTAAGAATGAAACATTATTTTTAAGTGTGTTTTTCTAAGAATACATTTTAAATCGCAAACGTGGCCGCGATTGATCCGCGGACACAACAGAGGAGCGGCGTATCTTATCCAGAAGTGGTAAACCTAGGTCTAAACTTGAGTTATAAAATAAAAGCAACAATCCGTAATAGTTATTCCACATTTGTATTATATATTTTTTGACATTATTTTTAGCTTACGTCCATTTCTACCATTTTACTCTTAAATTTTATATTACAGTACCTGCGCACTGTGCGGCGCGGTCGCACCCGGCATCCGCGCGGGACGAAGCCGACTCCGCAAGGATCGTGCGGCCCACTATCCTATAGACTAGAAATATCTCCGGCGACCGCCGAGTCCTCCGCCCGCGCACGTTACGCGGAAAGGATCGCACTACATAACACAATGCGTTCTCCAATTCGCAAACAAATTATACAAAGTGCACAATTAGTTCAAAACCTCTTGAATATTTTTAGAAAATTACCATATACAAATACATAGCGATATTCCTTCATGTCGTACAACATACACTAATATTCATTTAGATCTATATTTTGTCATTCCTCAGCGGAATGCATAGGAAGTGGGAAGGAACTCTGCTCCCGAGCGGCCCAGCTTGTGTTGTGATGACGTAGGTATCTTAATAGATGGTGACGAAGCGCGCTCCACTCTCCACCCGAGCTGGTAAATAAATACAAAGTAAAACTAAATACAAGTGCTGTTTATAGTCAAACATTTAGGAGAATCAATAAATAAGTTACACGACGATTCGTCTCACTGACATCCATATTTCATTTAAATAAATACAATGCATATTAAAATTGCGTTCAAAGAACAATTGTTTAATGGGGGTAGGTGATGGTGGATGATGACCGGCGGCTGCGACTCGTCGGCCGGCCAGATTCAATGCAGGTGGTGATGTGGGTGTAGTGGCGTGGGGCCAGCACAGGTGGATGGAGATGAATACAGTCCGTGCAGGGTGGAAATGCGTGATTTGTCAATGGCCGTAAGAGGAAGCGAGGTTAACAAAAGAGGCGTATATATAGAAAGGAAACATCCACTTTCTTCAACTTCCACTGCGCAGTGGAGGATGGTAGAAATTGTCTTTTTCATCATTTATATTTACTTTTTATTTATATTTATTATTATATATATGTGTATCACTTCTCCTCCGGGTAATTTCAATATTGTCCGCGCGCAACACCTGCGACACACACGCGCACTCCGCTAGCACGACACCGTACCGTCTTCCCCGGCGGGCCCGGGAAGACAGCGCGGGCGGAGACAGCATGAGGTGATGGATCACCTGCGCGGGAGGCGATGTGTCCCGGAGTGCCGTGTGCGTGCTGTCTCCCGGCACTAGTTTAAAAACAGTCTTCTTGGCTTTTCCGCACGCACCGAGCTACTTTCTTTTTAAAATCCGCATATCGCTCCCTCCATTCTTTCTGTAAAACAGGGAGACAAACAAAATGTGATTAAATTGGAAATGTGATATTAAATGAAGACCACCATTCATATCTATTTTACGCACAGTCAAACTACTCGGCATTCGTCCGACTTTTGACAAGACATTCCACTTGGCATTCATGCATTTGTCCGGAACCACACGGTCCGAGTTAAGCGGTCAGTCTCGCACTGGCCCTAGTTTTGAAGCACAATTTTTATCAGCTCTGCGAAACCACGTTATTTAACAATATATCCAAAAGAGATGCCTCCTTAAAAGGAAAGCGGAGACGCTCGATCCATTTGATTTAAATTAATCAACTCACCTCACCCCTTCTGCAAATCTACAAATGTTCCTCTTTCAGGAAGATGTTGAGGTGCGACATGCTCCGAATACTGTAAAGTTAGTGAAGTACATAATGACTGACCGCGGCATCCACGTTGGCGGGACTCTCGTCATTGGGGTCGGCCAGCATGGAGATGACGCTGATGAGGATGGTCTCCACCGTGTGCACCGGCAGCCAGCGCTCGGATGCCTTTTCGTAGCCCCACTTATCATCGCCCGGCTCGTGCAGGATAGATATGCACACGTCTCCGTTCTTCTCGACTGCAACACCAATCAGCACATTTAAATTAACTGATGGCTTAAAGGCTGGAGGACATAATCGACATATAATAAAATTCAAATAGAATTACTCAACCATTCTGGAATAGAACACAAGTTAACCTCCAAAATATGGGGATGGGATTCACTATAAATATCTCAAAGAATGCGATGTGCAAAAAATAACAAATAGTAAGAAAATAATGATTCTGAGAATGACTTATAGCCGATTATTTGATCAGTAGTCAAATTTTACTATCGGCCGTGGTCATTTTTTTTGCCGGTTTCTCGAACGTTAGGTTTACTATTGTTAAAGTTAATCCGCTTAATAGTGTGGCAAGGCGAATATAATCATCCAGTATCTGAGAATGTCATCAAATTTGATTTATTTTAAATATTTTGCGCATCATTTATGGCATTTCATTCATCTATCGCTTTGCTGGGGAAAAATCTTCAGTCTATGTGCTAATATAAATTCAACAACGAGATAATCATTGGATGAATTCTCATGGCTAAAATAGGGGGATTTTAAATGATTCATTGTCGTATACTGCAACATTCAAAGTATCAATGTGACAGATGACTTTTGAAACAGCTGTGAAGAGTGCGCCATTTTTAACTAACAATTTACAGTTTTTAACATCCGATTTTGGATGGGAAAATTAGTTACAATTACGTGTACAATGTACTTTCGATGAGTAAATATCGAATAACCCATTTTCATAATTTTTTTTACTATAGTGAACATTTATCACTGATTATCAACTGGCCCTTAGAATTTGAATACCTGACCCCAAATGATATTTCAGATTTCTTTATGGAAATTGATAACACATTCAATGTTGATGAGAAAGCAATGTACAAAATGATGAGTCATTTATTATTTTTAATTCCTGAATAATCCTATTAAATAAAACAAAGTCTCCACTACGAGATATAATATGTATAGGTACTTTGATTTTAATTGATTTATAATTTTACTTCCATATAAAAAATTAAATCCCTTTTAAATGATTGTGAATATGAGATATATTTTAATACATTATTTAGAGATTAGTTGTCATTGTAGGTTAGTCTTTTCGTCCATGAGAAAATTGTAAACCATCTTAACAGTTTACGCTTAACAAGTTTTCATTGGCCGCTCCCTTGCCAAAATACGTACAGTCACTATGAAACTAACCGTGATTCATGTCGGTCTATGGTGCCTATATACAAAAATAAGATATGCGGCTGTGTTATTTTCCAAGGCCAAAGTAGCGAAACATAGTTAATCAACCATGTTAATTATATAATAAGCAATATGAAACGAGAGTACTGACTATTGGGATGCCATATCTCGGTGACGAACTTCATCCTGGGCGGCCTCAAAGGGTACTCCTTAGGGAACTGCAAGTGGGCCTTGAAGAATCCGCCTTCACTGTAACAGGATACCACATGTGAGTCGAGCGGTACTATTAGTATCAGCTTGTTTGACGACTAACATATAACATAATATCAATGCCCGGGTTGCGGTCTAGGTAATGCATGGACGTGGCAGAGTTGAAGAACATTTGTATCATTTTACTAATAATAAATTGAATTGCGACTTTTAATTTTCACAAATTGACAAAATTCAGAATTTGATATTCATTCTATAAGGAACAGAAGTACCCCACCTTTACAAATAACATTTGTTAGCATCAAGGTATAAGTTATTAATTAATATTTTATTTTAGATATAACAGCTCCCGTAACAATCTCACTTCTAGAGAATTCCTAAAACGAGCTTTTTGACAACTTTTTCAATACATGTACTAATTATTTAATTTTTCAAACTTCTATGTAACCCCAAAAGTAGCCACAAATTATTCTTAGGCAATCTTCGCTTATCAATATTAAATTAATAATTTTTTTTTATTGACTTGAAAATAATTTTACTTCAAAGTGCAACTTTACACATAGGCCTGCCTCACGCCTGTGTTTTTGTGATTTAAAAAAAAAAAACCTTTTGTTTGATATTTCCAAATATTTTCAGAGTTGGGCCCATATTTTGTGGTGAATTTAAATATAAACATTTAGCCGGAGACCCAGAAAAGACAAAAAAAATCCTATGCTGAAAATGAAATAATTACAGTTTGGAGTTATTATGTCTGCGGGCAGTTAACCGGTTAAACATAAAATAAGAAAACTATTGAGAATGTGTTTCTCTGGGGGATGATCTAACCCAACCTCTTCGTAGTTCTCTCTTCGAGTTTACTACCAGACGGAGCATCCCGGATGTCATTATCCCACCATTGGACTCTAGCTGTCAGATTATTTATTTTCTTCATACCTTTTCATTTTTAATTGTTTGTTTACGACACAATAAATAATGTTTTGAATTATATTCTCAGAGTATCCACACCGCCTCCCCTGTGAAATAAATAATTGAAAAAATATTTTATCTTCAGCAGATAATGTGGACCGCCACATTCACCACCAAGATGAGTGCCGAGAGCGAGCAGTCGAGTGCATAGCGATTAGCGGAATTAATACAATAGTGAATTGACAGTCAAGGTTCCTGCTTCACGATACTCGGCCAGTTTAACATTTCACCCTGAGCCCTTAAACTTACGTAAATCTGCCTTCTAGGAATGAAAATCAAAAAAGAACAACTTGAATGGTAATATAACTTTTGCCTGGGCGAATACAGCACTTACTAAAATACAGAGTTACAAGAACTTGTTTATTGGGACATGGATGACAACAAAAATCGAGCTTGTAGTATTGATTGAAAATACTAAACAAAGAGATATTCAATCAATATAAAAAGTAGATTGTGTGGACACTGTCACTAACGTGGTTATGGTCACCGCTATAAATATTAGTAAACTTCCCGACAAATCGTTTTAATTAAGCCCAAAAATAAATCCAAAATAAGCGAAATATCAAAATGAAGCGATGGAACTCACTAGAGCGTGTCCGGAGGTCCGATGATGAGCACCTCCCACCTGTAGATGTCATTGTCGTCCACCAGCCCCGCTGAAAATCCTTCCACAGGATTCTTGTTCAATTCTGAAATCGTAAATCAAAATGTTTCAGCAACATTCCGTCGGCGTCCATCCCGCGGCGGACAAAGACATCGCCCGAAAACTTTCAGCAAATTCATTTAATAGCCGATATTCGGATCGCTAAATCTGGCGCGGCGTAAAAAACATTTATCGAAATAATTTTGGCGTAAACTATGAACCCACGTAGGGACATGTCTAAAAACACAAAAAAAAAACGAACGGGTCTCGGGATATTGATTTTAGGAAAAAGTGAAATTATGAATCAAATAGAAAAATGAAAATGCGGAATTTAGAAAAGCCCGGCGAAGAGCACGTTCCTGCTGACATATTATTTCGGCTCCGAAAACGAAAGCAGACGATTACAACCGACCCTTCTACTGAGGTCACTCGTGTTGCTTCCATCGCCGTCGGTCTGGGAATCGCGCTCGGCGACAACTAAAATAATTTCAGAGTCCTTCCTTACCTGCGAGCTGCTTTTTTAATAAAAGCGAAGACTGTGGCTCTGACATTAATTATAATTGTGAAATTTACTTTGAACACACGAAACAAATGATTTTCCTTCAAAAGATGGCTGCCCGCTGAGCAGGTTGGGAAACATGTGTGTTGTTTCCGGCATTAAGCAGCCAGCGCCTCCGACGGACGACCGCAGCACTAAGGAGACGAAGGAAACTACTTTATCCATCTTTAAATGTCGTTGCTGCTGTTTATCGCCATTAATAGATGGCGGAACCATCATACTACGTAGGAAATGTGTAATAATGTGTATTATAAATGTTAGATACGAAGTGAAGAATAAATAGAAAAAAACTCGTCTCATGTCCTCAGAAACCACCCCTGGATAGAATATATGTTTGCCTGTATATTTCTTCCTCGCTAATTCTGAACCCATATCCGTAAAATATTCTTAAATATTAGAGAAAATGTTCCAATGTTTTTTAAGTGCTATTTATATCGTTCAATTTATAACATTTAAGATTTTAATTATCATGTTTTTTTTATTAATAATTAGTTTAGCCAAGCTACAGTGTACAGCTTTACATTATTTTAAATGATTAATGTAATCTATCGATGCCGGCCGAGATGGCGGTGAATTTGAAACCTGATCCCTACAAACATAATAAATTTAATTTAGTTTAACGTCCGAGTGTGAAGTGAGGCGTGAGACGACGAATCTCCGAGACACATTGTCTCAATTCGAAAATCTTCTAAAAATCTCTTCTGTTGTCACGGATCATTTGGCGAGTAGCTAAGTTGGTAGAGCGCTTGCTTAGCATGTATGTGGTACCGGGATCGATACTCGAACGCCCTGTCGAGTGTTTGGTCCTCTAACCCTCCTAGAAGGGGACTGAGATGGATGACATAATGTTATGTATGTATCTACACCCTAACCTTCACATTTCAGTAAGTAACTAGAAAAGTTTTAAGGGAGGTAATGAGTTGGAACCATTATTTTGAATAGTTTTGTTTACATATTTTGTCTAATCATTAATTATTTCTATGATTATCTTTTAAAATGTACCCAATTTATAGCATCTTGTTAACTTATGTCCCCTGTAAATGGATGTGCATTGAAACATTTATTTGATATCATTCAATTTATTGCTATGTTTACCCGGCACAGAACCCGAATTTAAGCGTATTTAGTTCTAATGTAATGATTCCTAGAGCAGCACTATCTTCAGAATTATGTTTATAAACCTAATTAATGTAAAATCCTTCAGCAGGGCCGTTTCCAGATGTTTTGCCGCCCTAGACGAGAATTGAAAAATGCCGCCCACTCCCTTTTACTACCATCACTGTCTCCCTCTATCATCCAGGCTATAAGAATATATATGCAGTAGATATAAAATAACTTGTATTTAAAATGTATCAATAAAATACATCAAACGTTAAATAACTTAATAAGCGCAGTTCATGATATTTTATTTCGTTTTTAAATTTCTCTCTTCTAACTTCAATGGTGTTTTGGATTCTTGGAAGTCTTTAATAATATCTCTAATATGAAAGTGGTGAGCCATGTCTCTTTCTACTGTAGCGATCGTAATTCGAATCCACCGCCATCTCAGTCGGCATCGACGCTAGCGACACCGTTGCCGGCTGCTGCTACAAGCCTGGCTTGAGAATTCACCACCAGGCATTCTCTCCAGTTTCAGCGTTTCACAATGGCGGTCTTGCCGGCTTGCCTTCGCCGAGCAAGACCGCCAATTCATTTCATTTCATCATTTCCTACATCTTCATTCACTGTATTCATTTCTATCTGTCTTCATTGTTTTTATCATTTGTCACAATAAACCTCAACACGCGCCAATCACATGTATTTCATTTAACCACCGTCCTAACCCCCAAACTACTGAAATTGTCTCTCTTGGCTAATTGAACTGCACAGATAGGTTTTTAATAATTCGAGTTTTGAAAAACTCCTCTCCGCACTTGCCACTGACAGAACTATGAACAAATTAGGAAAACCATTTTCTGACTTGTTTTGGCACAGATATTTATGCATGACTTATTCCTGAAAGTTCAGAGTAGAGAGCTGCCGCGTCAATATCTTTTACAAAATATGGGGCTTTTCCAGAGCTGGGTCAGAGCTCCAAAAATTACAATTCCCAAATTCACGAGTTCTTTGGAAGTTCTCATCTTGAGGATTTTAATCTCCTAATTTGTTCAATTTTTTCTCTGTTTGATTTGATTTTTTTCCCCCGCCTTTTGCTACCCCAGGCGGCCGTCTAGTCTCGCCTGATAGTAGAAACGGCCCCGCCCTTCAGTGGTCAGATCGTATCTGAAGTTTAAACGAGAAAGAACTGAAAGTCTGCGTATTTCAATACATCTCGAACACGTTATCTTATATATTTAGAACATGTATTGTAGCAATAAATCAAACTCTTCACAAGCCCAATTCTTCCTTGCTGGGTCATATAAACATATATTTTTGCACTGATAATATGTAGCTACAATTTTGCTGCAATGTTTTATTTGTGTGAACCGGCGAAGTCGGCATAGCTGCAAGGATATCAATATAATATCCATGATTGAGATTTTGAATTATTTCAGAATGTTCGCTGTCAATAGTTATATATAGTTCTAGATCATGTCTGTGGCATGTGTCGCGCTCGCTGTCTATTGACGGCGGTGTTCTGAAAAAGTTCTGTAATCACAATAATGTGGGGATAATTCGAAGTAGAGGGGGCCGATTGTGTATTGTAGACTATAATTATATTTAGTACAAATTTTTGTTAATTTTGGTTAATCTGTAATTGCTCGAAACTCTGCTAACAATTTTATGTTCTTTTTCATTTTTATAAACTGTAATATCAAAAATAATAACCATATATAATAATGTCGCGGATTAAGTTTAGTTTAGTCGAGTGGAACAGGCAAAAAAGTTTTATAACGGTTCCGGCAAAGGGCGGGTCCTTCCAGTTCAAATTATCAGCTGGAAAGATAAATCAATAGAATGTATTTATCAAAAAATATTTAATTGGTACTTTAATGTTCCAATCGAGAGGTTTTGAAATCACGACTCGGTACTTGTGAAGAGTTCGTTCATTGATACGATAAAGGTGTAAAAATGTATAAGGTAGCGTGTCCACGGAGATGTATTGAAACGAACAGATTTTCAGTTCTCTCTCGTATGAACTTCAGATACGATCTGACCGCTGAAGGGTTGTAACAGTTTATAAACATGGTTCTGGAGATAACGCTCCTCTGGGAATAATAAGTAGATCAGCTCCAGCTAATAAGTAATTCCGGCTCTGCCGTTATCCCTCACACGTACACAGAGCTCTTCCACCCACCCCTGACGAGTAGTGTTATCCTCCATGGGTCAGCATTACCGACCCGGTAAGGTATCTCGCTTCGTCCTGCGGATGACTAAAGAGCAGGCCGACCGGGCGGCACGGAGCTCGTCCTGCAGGGTCAGCCTCTCTGATAGGGACGCTAAACCTTGCCGAACAACCCCCCACCGCCGGTAGGCCCGTCAATAGACACAGCGCAGTGAAGCGAGATCCCCAGTCCATCAGGAGGCCTCAGAAGGCCTATCAGGTCGGGCGCGTCGAAGAGATCGGTCGGAGATTCGTCCACCGATTTAAACGTCTCCATGATAATTGATTTGTTTTTTTTTAGGACGTTGCTCCCTCTGGGTGTTTTGGGTGAATCAGCACCGCAGGTGGCAGTGATCCAACCTCTCTAGTTGCGTCATTAACCTTAATAGACTGCCACAGCTGCCGCATAGTCCATCCACACACGCTCGTACTAGTGTGTGTAACATTTAGATTATCCGATATTTGATTAAGATTATTTAAAATAACTTCGATCGTTCTTATGTTGCGGTGTTCCTTTAAGTCTGGCATTGTCCAAAGTTAGTTAATCGCCATAAGATCCGTACGGAAGCTACCATTGCGGGCCTGGGCCCCGCCCCGACAACAATTTTTTTCTCAATACCTAATGTGATACTGATTAATTCATCAATATACCAAATATGTTACTAATTAATGTTTCAATGTTAAAATGAATATTGGATTACAATGTAAAGTTTGCGCTATATATTAAAAAAGCTAGTATAATATTTAACTTTTAGCTTAAAAATGAATCTATACCGCATTCAAATTATGGTCACATCAGACCCGCATTGCTTCGCTCGGTCGAGAGGAACCGGCAAGAGAGTGACCACTCCTGTAACAGTACCGGGTAAGGGTGGGTTTCAAA
Organism: Eubasilissa splendida; assembly: GCA_031772225.1. Classification (NCBI taxonomy): domain Eukaryota; kingdom Metazoa; phylum Arthropoda; class Insecta; order Trichoptera; family Phryganeidae; genus Eubasilissa; species Eubasilissa splendida. The sequence continues at coordinate 22,498,364 of CM062868.1, forward strand.
AGCGTCCGAAGTTTAATGTGGGAAGTCGCCGTTAAAGCTGTGTGACATAAAAAGAGGAATTTCACTAAATCTGTCTGACTTCCGCTACTAGATATTGGGTCTTCGGCAGGTACGACAAGATCCGGACGATCGAAACAGTCGAGACAGATTGACAGATTCATTCACCTTGACCGGAGATGAAGAGAAGCGCGAAACGAAGAGGCTGCACTTCGGTGCCTCGGTGGGCGGAATCTAAGTTTATTTTCAGGTCGCCAACATTGGCGACAAGCGCGAATAAAAACTCGTTTTTCCAGTTGGCATTTTGTCTTAAAAACACACACTCGCTTAATATTATTATTATATCGGCGATTTTAAAAGTGTTCAAATGTTTATTGGCTGACATTCCGACTCTCGTCTGATCAGAGGCCATACGTGCGCGCGCACGGTTCGCAGCGGTCAAGTGAACTCGCTCTGGGATTTTGAACTGTCATCGAAATTAATAAACCATGTTTCGGGCTGTGCTGGTGATGGCGCTCCTGGGCGGCGTCCTCGTGTCAGTCCTCGCCCAGAGGTCTCCCTGCCCTTCTGTCTTCAGTTATGTGGTCGCCGATGATCGCATCGTCGGGGAGATTGAGATACCTGGCTTTTCCTACGGAGAGCATATTTTGAAAGTGGGCATGTCTCTAAAGATTCAGTTGACTTCGGTGAGCAACATTATTAATTATTACAGATTCTATTTTCATACTTATATATGTAACACGGCACCTATAAGTAAGACCGACCTTGTCCTTGTCCACATCGCGTACGGGCAAGGTTGCAAGCTTACAAGGAAGAACTGAAAAGTTGAGAACTTTGCGTTGAGATGTCCCATCTAGTACGTTTGACCTCCTTGACATTTGACATTTTGAACACTCGGTAGTGGGATGTTGACAACTAAAAAATAATTGAAAAGTTGATCAAAAGTATAAATCGTGTCATAAACCGATATGGAAACGTCTATCGACTTCGACATTACACGCGACATGCAGAGTCAGTCTTCGCTGAAGGGACGAGAACTTTCGACATGGAAATTGGTAAACGGTATCGTCCCATTTCCTATATTTTTAGATGTTTTGGACTCTTCAATCAAACATTAATGATTTAATTGAGTTCGGTCGATCCATCTGGATATATGTTAGTGTCATTGCCAGTAAAAAAGTATCAAAGTATTCCTCACAGTACAGTACAAGGCAGTACAGATAATACTAATTATAAGTCACAACGCAGTCGGACATGTATTTACACTTACCCGCGTTTAAAACAATTAAAAAATAATAAAAATATCCTAATTTTAATAATATGATCACAAATTATAAATATGTATAAATAACAACGTTTTAATACATAACAGCCACTCGCAAGCCTCAAGGAGGTCCGGTCATTTTTCCAGGTTGTAATTACACATTTTTTACATTATTGCATACTCTTTCAAGCGGAGACTAATATTTCAACTACTTACACGGTTGTTTAACCGCAAGTGTCTCCCACAATTGTTCGCCCTCAATTTTTCGCCCACAATTGTTCCCTTATAATTGTTCGCCCACAATTGTTCGCCCACAATTGTTCACCCTCAATTGTTCGCCCACAATTGTTCGCCCACAATCGTTCGCCCACAATTGTTCGCCCTCAATTGTTCGCTCTCAATTGTTCGCCCACAATCGTTCGCCCACAATTGTTCGCCCACAATTGTTCGCCCACAATTGTTCGCCCTCAATTGTTCGCCCACAATTGTTCGCCCACAATTGTTCGCCCACAATCGTTCGCCCACAATTGTTCGCCCTCAATTGTTCGCCCACAATTTCGTCGATAATGTTGAAGCTGCATGTGTCTAATTTGAACCATGCAGGAGATATAATAATGCGATTATTTCCATTAATTTAAATATTTTAATTATATATCGAGGTTCGGGCGGCTGGACTGCTTTGTGTTGGTTGAAGCGCTGGGTTCATTTCCAACTACTGAGCTTAACGTGATTTTATACATTTCATACAATAATGTTTTCCGTAACGGTACACAATGTGTGGATACTTCTTGAACATTAATCAAATATTGTGTATTGTGTAAACTATTACACCCTGTGGATATATATGTCACCCCCTATGGTCCCTCATGACTGAGGGTCGCGATCTCCACGCACTCCCGCCTTCTTGACTCTACTCCTCCACTTTTTTCGGCATCCTGCAGATCTTTGCCTTTTCCATTCGGTCAGTACGACGGGTGACCCACTGCAACAAGCTTCTCCAAGCTGTTTCTGTTTCTCGCGAGATAATAAAATAGTTGATGGATTCGTCTCAGGCAAACGTCTGTCCTCGACGTTCAGTTCCTGCAGAATGAGAAACGTGTGTGTCCAGCACCACACCTCGAAGGCATCAATTCGTCTTCTCTCATATGAATTTATAAAAGAAAGGATGGAAATCAAACACCTGTTAATATAATAAAACAAAGTTGAAATGAATGAATCGAATTAAGTATAACGTATCCGGATCATTATTTTAGTTAATATTCGGAAATATTATTCGGGCGGGGATGGTTTGTAACGCCGTGTCGCGATCATTTCGTAGTTTTAAAGAATTTTCCTTGTTCCTTGTTATTCAGAGGTCACGGGTGTCCGTGGTCCGGGGCCGACTGCTCCATGTGTGATGTGCACTAGTGATGAGCTAAACGTTATTGCGACTGTGATTGTGCTTTTTGTATTTCTTTTATAACGGTGATTGGTAACTGATATTTAACTGTTAGAGGCTTAGTTTCCGGTATATCAGTGATTGCTCGCTGAATTACGAATAATCAGTTACTAATTATCGTTACAATCGAACACAAATTTCAAAATCACAGTCACAATAACGATTAAAATAGCGGTATAGCTCATCCCTAATGTGCACACTGATAAAACTCTTCTCTCGGGGGTTTGGCGGCCATGGCCCGTGTCCACGAGTAGACTTTTAACAAATTTCCGACTCGAGACAATTTCCGAGATACAAATTCTTTCAAGACCACTCTCAGCTTCCGCAGTTCCCGTTACACGCTCAGAGATTCCCTGTCTCGCGCCTCACTTCACAATCAATCACATACTTCAGACGTCAAATGTCATTGTCGTTCGTCAGTTGAGTAATTTTGAATCTCCCCAGCAGCAGTTAAAACTGTAGGTATAAATGTTTGCACTTTAAAGCCGTATATTAATGTTTAATGACCTATGCTAACTTATCCGAATAGATTTTATACAGATATATAGTGGTTTTCACATCGTGGACACTGGTTTGAATTTTTGTCTTTTTCTACCAATCTTAAGCTGATCTCAGAGTTTATCTCAAAATCAAAATCTCACTCTGAAAAATCTCCCTCTATATAATAACATTAATTAATTAATTACGATTTCATCATGGAGCGAAGAGAGACTTTTTGATTATTTTAGGTTGCAATCCTGGATATGAAGAATTGCGGTTCATAAGTGAAAAATTAAATGAGTAAGTTATGATGTTATTATTCGCCAGTCGGTGTTCTCTTTCGTTCGCGCTTTGTTTCAAAGATGACATTTAACATCAAACAACACGGTATCATTTAGTTTAACTAATTTATGGCTTATTTATTTTATTTATAACTTATGAAATGAATAACGCGCTTGATACGAGCACGTGCTCCAACTATCTTCCTTGGCCCGAATATAGTATAATATATAGTTATACTATTTGTATTTTCACAATGTTTGGAGAGATTATTCAATTTCTAAATATTGATGTGCAACATGGTTTCGCATTTCAGTCTTACAAAGGAAACATCGAGATGCTCAGACAAAAGGATCTACTGGAGACCATAACGAGCGGCAAGAGTGTCTTCTACAGGGTGAACTTCCCGCTGCAACGTCCGATTCCAAAGATCACCGCCATCTCCTTCGACGGTAATTTAATCTGCAGCGGACCCCCCGGTGAGAAATTATAAAATGTGGCGAGGGATGTCGTCCGCCAGCGCTGATACAATTTCTATCTTTAATGTGTGCCTTGTTCTCGGCAGACGTGTTCGATCAGCCCGGCCAGTACATCACCAGCATTAACCTCCAACACACCGCCAAGGCCACCCTCGTAGAAGTCCCCAGTTCGGGTTATGACGATGTCATCAAAGTCAGACCCCAGTTCGTCAGGCCTCCGAGTCGCGTACCACCGACGGGAAGTTTTGACGTAATTTACTCCAGACCTGATGTCGCGAGTGCGAACGGGCCCCAGAAACCAGCGAGACTTCCAGAACGCGTAATCACGTAAGTCATGACCCAAGTAAACCCGCAACAGTACGGATTCTTCGCGGGGCGTTCCACCTTTATGCGTTACGTGTTCTCCGCAATGGATGAACGGGCGCACGCCGATGGAATTTACACAGATTATAGTAAAACCTTTGATAAGGTAGCCCATCGCGAGCCGATACAAATAGTAATTCGCGGAGACTTACTAACATGACTTATCTCCTACACCAGCCACATAAATCGAGCCTGCAGAATGCTACAATTCATACATCGAACCTGCAAACATTTCAAAAATCACTATCGCTTTAAAATATTGTATTGCGCATTTGTTCGCAGTCACTCAAATCTGGAACCCACAGCAGATTATGTAGTACATATATTGCGAGATTAGAAGGAATACACAATATGTTTCTTCGACACCTTAACGTTACATCTAATCTATGATTTAACTTCTATTTAGATGCAGCAAACTTCCACAATATGACATATTGACTGTCCCAGCCAATTAGAACTAAAATCCTCCCATATTCCATTTGGATCGACACGGCAGTCCGTACTCTCAGATTCCTAGAAGAATAACGTATTATGCACTAAACTCATTCACCACGAACCAGTCATTCTAACTTCAGACATATCTCGCTCTCAGAAACATTATAATGCACTATGTACTATTCTTATTATTCATAGACTGCATATCTAATTTTAACGTTGTCGGGTGACTCTTCTAGGTTAGTTCGCGTTTTTTATAGATGGTTATAACCTATGCCGAAGTTTAGGTACGGTAACACGTGCCATTGTCGAGGCTTTGCTTCCAAAAGTGATGGTATAACGGGAGATATAAATCCCCAACAGTTAGTTCAAATTCAAGCCACTACTAACGGACTGTGCGCCAGTAGAGAATGATTTTAGCGCCGTGTTCGTAGCGCTGATTTCAAAAGTTCATTATTGCTCACGACAATTCGGTTTGCAAGAATCTCTGTACAATATATAATCACTCTCTATATTCAGATTTGTAAAGTATGAGTAGCATTGATCACGTGATATAATATATAACAGAAGTGTATTACCGCTCGAAGCGGCGAATTTAATCGATGTTTCCATTGAAAAAATGAACTGTACGATATATATTTGTTTATTCGCGCAGCACAAATGCAGGCGGTCATAGGTGCGGACTCGCTCGGCTGGATGCGAATGCCCTGGTGGTGGGAGGAGATACCACCGAGCGCGGAGACTGGCCCTGGCTAGCCACCGTTAACCTCAAGAAGAGCTTCCAGTACATCTGCAGTGGTAGCCTCGTATCCGAAAATATTGTCATTACAGGTAAGTCTTGTCTTATCCTATCCTATCCTGTGTAACTAGAATCTACTTCTTTTTGGATTAGTTCCAACTAATTGACGATTGTTCTCCTCACATTTACCAACTCGAGGCTCCACGCTTTCCCGAAACTGCTGTAGGCGTTGGTATTTTAATTTCAGTTTCACTCGGCAAAAGCAACGTGAATTTTACCAAACTGATTAAATTTAAATGAAATCAATCATATTGTTGACGTTTGTAGCGTTAAGGGCGAGCTTCCCTTTTCCCAGTTTGAAATTCGAAAAATTCTACACGAATTAGATATGCTTTCAAGATGAGGTTAATTATTAAATTCGTACAAGTATGAAATAAATAATTAATGACGTTATTCGTTACGCAAATCATGCTAGTGAGGAAGGTTTGAATAGAAAGAGACGACAACAAAAATAACTTATAAAAATAATGATTTATTGAGTACTTAATCAGACAAAATAACTACATATATATCTCAATGTTCTAAATTTTAAAAAAATATGACGGCTTCAATTTATTATTTTGTTTAATATTATCGATTTAAAATGCCACGTTGGCGTTTCGGTGATATGTCCGTTTCATAATTACACAATTTATGAAACAGACAGCTTGTGTTTGAAATGCAACAGTGCTATGTGTAAACAAAAATTTAATTACGACATGCATAAAATTAACGCACATAAAATGTTCACTCTGTTCAAGAAAACGTTGTTTTTCTTTAAAATCAGTAAAAATACATCTAATTTATGAAATTTGCTACTAATTTTGTGAATAAGTTTAATATTAATTCATATTATGGATAAAATATGCGTGAAAACATCAATTTTCGGCATTTTATAATGAAAATAATGACAGCGCGGATTTAACGTCTGTCATAGCCGGATAGACCAGTGTACTGAAGTTCGATGGACAATTAAAATTATCGTCTTTTATAAGACTGAAAAAATATTATTTAAAAATTTATTATTGTATGTTTGATATGCACCTTGCCCTGATTGGAAAGAGATCTCGGTAGCAACAACAATATTTTTCGATAAAATTGATTTTATATGTATATCTTTCTAATTAATACATTTAATTTGTATTTAAAATATCACAGATCTGAATAATTACAACTTCACAATAAGAATGTGTTCTTCTTAATAATTATTTATACGTCAACAGGTTTCAATACTAACGTATCTTCATCAGGACTGACGTACAACTGAACTATTTCATAAAAATTTTAACGACATGACACCCTTTGTAATGATTCATTGATTTTTACACACGCAGAACTTACTTCGTATAAGCTTACTGTTTACCCTGTAATCAGAGACTACCTTCACAAACCTTTCTCTTGTAACTCTATAATACGTTTGTTGTAGATCTACAATGGCACAAAAATGTTGTGAACTTTTCCGTCATCACTCAAAAAGAACAGATCTGATCCATACATCCTCTTCCATTCAAAAAATGCCCCCCTTGCACATTCCATATTTCTTTTTTTGTCACCGTTCTTGCTTTTCCTTCCATACAGTTTACCAACCGAGCTCAGTAGGCTAATTGCCTTATCGCATTCCATACCCGGCCCTTTGCCTTTGTGGAGAGGCATAATGACAGCCCTCCTCTAATCTAACGGGGCGTGGCTCTCCTCCAAACATGCAGCAACGTGATCATACCCCGCAGTCTGACCATTCTTCATATGTTTTATTGCACACTTTATTTTATCTATGACGAAAATTGTAGGCGATGTTTCTAGAATTGTATTTTTGTTTTGAATAACACTATGTTGAGATGGTTTAAATATAAAAGCTCGCATCTGCTAATTTCCCGTGAGCCGTCGCGGTATTATGTCGGTAAAGCTGGCGTGCCAGGGCGACAGCTGGCGTGCACCATGTTTTAACTGATCGCGAACAATGTGGAGAACTTGTTTGTTCAAATGTGAATTATTCAACGTTATGGAAAATAAAGAGACACCAGAGAACACACTAAACTATGAAGTCAAACACATCTAGTTATCTAATTATTTGATTTGTCTATTGTATTACAATTAAAAATATATATATATTTGCTGATGAAATTTTAGCTTACTTTAATTGAGTATGTTAATTACTTTAATTGAAGGGCAACCCTCGCTGTAAAACTGCATAGCAGTTTGGCAAAATATAAAAATTGTTATATAATATGTAAGAAATAAAAAAATAAAAATAACGCGATTTGACGGCTAACACAATAACAGTGGTCGCTGTGCACCAGCAATGACGTCATAGATTACCACTCGACTGAGACCTGACTGACCGAGACCGGACAAGGAAAAGTACTAATTGTAAAACCATTGGAACTATAGCCAAAAAATGTAAGATAGAACAAGACAGTAACAGCGTCTAGACGTAAATACTCCTAAATTGTAGGTAATATTTATTATCTTTCAGCGGGCCACTGCATGTCACTACAGCGCAGGAGGACAAGGGTGGCGAGTGACGTCATCGTTCAGCTCGGGGTGTACGACAGGGTTAATTACAACGAGGATGGTGTTGAGACGAGAAACGTCAGAAGCGTGGAGTTTCCTCGCGGCCACAACGCTTCTGACGTCTTATTTCGGGACATAACGGTCCTGGTGCTCGCCAAGCCGGTGGTCTTCAACCAGTTCATCATCCCCGTCTGCCTGTGGAGTGGAAACACCGATCTCGAGGACATTGTGGGAACATCAGGATCGGTGAGCCGGAGGCGAATCTACTGAAATAATTTAGACTCAAGGAGAGAAGTACAAAGTACAATAGATAATTGCTATTATATAATCTACAAAATTGACCTACAGTCTGTGAGAGATTGAAACGAATTGATCGTTTATCCTCAATACACCGGTCGATTATCTCAAGTCTTTTGGCTTCCCGAGTTAGGGCGGGGCGGGGCGGGGCGGAGCGGGGCGGGACGGCGCTCTCATCCTACGTCACCCTTAATTCTGCGACTGTTTCAGGTGGTGGGATGGGGCCGGGATGAAACCGGGAACCCCTCTACTCCGGACCCCCGGCTGGTGAAAGTGCCGGTAGTCTCTAATGACGAGTGTAAATTATCATCTTCAGAATTCCAATTTATCGAAGATCCGAACGATTTTTGTGCAGGTAATTTTTTAAAAATACAATACCTTTCTGTGCGTCTTTAATATATATCTATAAATTGTATACAGACAGTACATATATATGTAGCGACCATAATTCAAATCTACCGCCATCTCGGTCGGCATCGACGCTGGCGACAGCGCTGCCGGCTGCTGCCACAAGTCTGGCTCAATTCACCGCCAGCCAGTCTCTCGAGTTTCAGCGTTTGCTCGGCGAGGTCGAGCCGGCAAGACCGCCAATTCATTTCATTTCATCATTTCCTACATCTTCATTCACTGTATTCATTTATATCTGTCTTCATTGTGTTTAGCATACCGACAATAAACACCTCAACACACATCATTCATTTATTTCATTTAACCACCGTCCTAGGTTAGGTTAGGTTATTTATATATATGTAAAGAAAACGTAGATCCCGCGCCATACAGGATCTACTGAACGAACCCGATCATCGAGTCGCGCATCCCGCGGATTGGATTACGACGATTCCAGTCGTAAATGGGAATCGCCGAAGGAGGGGGGCGGTAAAGGAAGGAAGGAAATAACTTGGATGTAATGGATAAGGGTCGATGATGGATATATATTCCTGTCGAAGGGCCAGTGATCTCGGGGAATCGGTAATCTGAAGGACTGCTCGCCTTACCTCGTGTATGACGCGCCTCCGCCACCCCGCAATGGCACGCGGGCGGATCTCCGCTTCCGATCGAAGACGGCGATAACACTAACTTCCCGCGGCACGCAAAAACAATCCATATCACTGTGCACACAATTCGCATAATATCCAAAGCAGTGCTGGTGCACCGGAGTTGAACAACTCCGCACCGCTAATGCAATCGCGGTGTCGCAACCGAATAAGTATCGCGTCTGCGTTAACATCAAGGTCACTATTCACACTGAAGACAGTTAGGAAAAAGGATGGGTGGGAATTTGAACGTGGAAAGGTATCAATAGCACAATTCGAAACGCGGCAAAAATGTGTTTTATGAATATGGAACATCCCACGCCCAAAAGGACGAAGTGCCTTTAACCAGGTACTTTGTTATCGATAGGTGTCGCATGGGTTTTTATAACAATATACCAAACGAAATAATATAAAAATGCCGAATTGATTAATGCTACAGAAACTGCTAAACAAATATTCGAATCCCAACGAAATATTATCGCGAGAGAAACATCCAAAAGGATAATCGAATATGCCAATGATTACCACAATCACACACGTGCATGAAACAAACGAAATGATAATAATTAATAACGAAAGAATGGCAGAACACCGTGACGTCGATACGGTTGGAATTCCGAGTGAATCCAATACCTGTACGAGACTTAACGAAGCATAGATGTCATCAGTTCGACAAGGGGTAGGGGTACCCTAGCCAATGACCACACATGGAGTTGGATGTGATGCATCTACAAGAAAACAATTATGGTAATATGTTGTTACCAACTATGGATTTGTTAACATGAAACCAAAATAAGTATTAACTAAAACATAAGACTCTTTGTCTACATTTCCATGCTTCATGAATTGGTTATTCACTGGATTCCAGGCCACGCGGCGAATCTTTACTACCAGGTTGCCTCCTGGATCGAACGTGAGAGGCACTTCACGGTTCAAATAAGGTAGGTCCAACACTAAGTCCGGACGATTAGTCGACCACCTCCACAACATGCAACCGAAAATTGACATATTTACCTGATGGTGACGTAAAATATCAACACGAATTGCCATACAATCTGAAGACGATCATTACAACTTAATTCTAAGCATTCTACCTCCTGGATGGTCACGAATTGGCTTCAGTATGAAGTCTACAGTGAAGACAACCTCGCAAAGTCTAACACGCAGACCTTCATCAACGAGAATCGTCTTGGCCCTTTGACAGGCGAGAAGTGTATCATGCAAGGTTCTGGTGTATGACACGTGATACTCTGACGAACAAATCGTCCTTTCAATATTCAGGTACAAATTACCTAAATTGAGTGGACCGGGCTTAAAAAGCAGCCGCACACTGACTCTACCACACTCGTTTTGCTCATGAGACTCTGCAACGCAGCGCTCACACCAACGATCATCAGTAGTTGTAACATTCACTATTGGAGTCTCTTCAACCGTACAATGCTGAAGAGTATTTTCCCATGAAAACTCCAAAGGAAGCACAATTAAACACACCGAAGATGGCGCTTCGCTACCTATCAAAAACATAAGAAACCAATCCATATCCAAACGAATCGAGTTAAATACTTTCGGGAACATATGTGCCTTTACCGAGATGATAACGGGAGGATTCTTCGGGTTGACCATTTTCACAATGGGAACCAACCCCCACGCCCGTGCGTCCGCTTGACATACGGGTATGTTTGAACACATGTTGCGTAACACATAGATTTCAAATTCGCGAATGGATCGTTCTTCGATACCGCTTCATCTTGCAACATGACCAGCACTCCGCTGATTGTGATTGAAGGACTGAAGATGTTATGTGAATGTGTATGGCTATTAAACTTCATTACAGCAAGTGACGAAATACCGAGATGGTGCATTGGTGTATGTGCTCGACGTTTACTGTTGATAAGTGTATGTTAAAATGTGATGATGTGATATACCTCGATTGATATTCACGAGAAACGGACCGACACCGACCGATACGGAACAATATATATGTTAAGTTTGAGGTTTCCACAGGTCGAGTATAATGTGAGAAAGGAAGTTTCTTGTTTATCGGTTTCGGGTAAATCTCATAACCCATTCTTAGGGGATGCTTATAGGTAAAGTGCCGCTCTGATGATCGATCGTGGATATATACACATATTTCAGGCCGGCAGTTCAGTGCTAAGTGAAATCACTAAGTCTTACGATGCTAATGACCTAAGGATAGAATTACCAGAATTACATATTTTTGAAAATAGTAAGAATATTGATGTGACACGTATCCAGCGGATGCCATTTGAGTATTATTAAAAAGATTCATAATCTATTTATCAATCATTATTAAAACTAAAAAATGAGAAAACTATTATTTTAGGAGACATAAATTTAAATATAGCTAAGCTCTTCTGAAGTAGACAATAAGATTATAAATGTTATAACTCTCATACAAAGTTGTTATAGTGTAACTCCCTCCCTCTCAAGCACAAGAGCTAGTCTCTTTTTTGGAGAGGTAAGCGAAGAAAAACCATGTCAAGATATAAAAAATGTAAAATAAATGCTTAATTCATGTTATAAAAAAAGTGTAAGAATGTAAAATAATTTTTTTTAAATCTACACCGAAAGAGTCGCTACCAGCTTCCTTCTGGTAAATTCTTACTGATTATTTTGTCCTATTCCAGGAAGCAGGGACGGCGTCAGTGCCCCCTGCAACGGGGACTCTGGAGCGGGAATGTACTTCTGGAGAAATGGTCACTGGGAACTGAGGGGGGTGGTGTCTTTTAGCCTCAAATCTCCGGAAACGCTCGTTTGTGATCTGACGAAATTCGTGGTATACACAGACGCAGCCAAGTTTAAAAGCTGGATTTTGTATCACATTGACGATAATTCTCCAGCAAGCGCCGGATAACCTTACCCTGGTAGCTTTAGATAAAATGAAGATTTCTTAGGTGTAATCAATGAAGATAGTTTCATCAAAATGTATCCACAATCATCTCGACATGAATAAACTATTCGGTCGGCAGGAACCAGGGGCACCGCCGTAGGGGAGGCCCCTCGGACTGCAGCTAAGCAGGGTTTATTAGGGGACGTATATATATGTATTAATATTCAAATATTTCTTTGAGTAAACTGTTATTTTTAAACAAATAATAGATATCTCATAGAGCCGAAGCTATTTTTTAAAATATTTAATGGAAAATATATGGAGATATGGGTAATTCTGTAATTGCCCTGTGGCTTATAACCTATCTTCGGCTGGCTTAAGTGATCACTTTATATGAATATAACCATTCACCATTCTCATCCATCAACGTCAAAGTGATCACTTAAGCCAGCCGAAGACTGGTTGTAAGCCCAGTAATTACCCATATTTATATATATTTTCTATTAATTTTTTTAAAAAATGGCTTTGTCTCTATGAGATATCTATTATTTGTTTAATATAATTTTGAAAATCCAGTAATTGTGTGTCTTTAGACATATTCGAATATTGTTATTTTTTTTACTTATTTTAGTGGTTTTAAGTGGTAATTATACAAAATATACTAATTGCATCGAATGAATTAAAAAAACTCTTTTAAATTAATAAATAAATTAAATTAAATCCTTTCGATCAAATAAATTGTGAAAATCTAAAACTAGGATTCTATTACTAGTTAAAAATATTTCAGATAATTTAAAAATATATATAATGCATTTTTAATCGTTGTATATCGTAATGTAAAATTTCTTCGGTTGAGATACATGGCTCAATGTTATTTCAATTATATGACTAATTACATTTTAGATTCTGCTGTGAATGCCTTTTCTAATTAGATGGATAGATTTTGCAAGGACACTCCGAGCGTAATCCGTATTAATTGTTAAGCTTATTATGTACAAGGAAAACACGTTTTTGCTGTGAAGTTGCAGTTTTAGAACCTAGTTCTGTGGTATTTTTCATACAAATTAAATAAATATAAAAGATAACAGCTTTTTTATATATACTCGTATCTTTCCAGTTGATTAATTAAATTTGTCATGTTTATCTTGGCAGATGTGTACATTTTTTTATTTTACTTTCCAGTGCATTCAGTTACAGATAAGAGTGGTAAATCAAAGGTGGTAAATCTCAAAATTATGCCGAGGGCATATAGTTTTTGTTTGATTACCGGACCACTGTGCATAAAAGTAGTGGAGTAGTGGGTAGAGAATTAAGATCGCAATTATCTTTGTTGAGACCATATCCGATCTACCAAAACCTGGTGGAATCTCAAGGTAAACACAATTAAAATATGCTAACGGAAGCAGAAATATAAATTTGGAAGTGGGAAGCGAGTCATGATAAAAAATTTCAGAAGGGGTAGTAAACTGTGGTCAAAAGGGTGGGTACAAAAATCTTAATTCCAGGTACAACTTGGACAGTGGAGGTGGAAAGATATTATTATTATATCTCTTTTAAAATCCAGGAAAACCATTATGATATATTTATCCTTATCGGAATCATCTTTCCAATCTTTGGAGAGCTATTTTATATGGCTGCTTGTATCTGAAACAACTTAGTGTTAATTAAAAAAAATATATATAATTTTGTTTTCACTTTTTACTACACACACACACAATATTTTGACCATTCTTTCGACAGCCACGATGTAAAATTATTCCACTCAATACCATATAGGGGAATAATAATGAATAACCTCGAAATGATAGAAATCTAGAAAAATTTTAATTCGGAGAAAACATTAATGAACCATATTATAATATCAAATCTTTGGCCGCTTTTATCAATGTTTCTTAAAACTAGAACCACCAACCCCGATAGCCAACTGTATTTAATTTTAGTTCAATTTACACCTGTAGATGGAAAGGATTGCTAACTCAAAAAAAATATACATCACCTGTGTGTAGTACAAAAATGAAAATATAAAATATATATTTAAAAAATAAAAGAATTTGTTACACCCCGAAGTAATTGCCAAATAAATGAATCACTCAGTTTTTATTTGATAGTATATTTTATAATTAGTTCATATTTAGGTAGCGTTATATTCACTGGCCTCAATTATTCACATTTATTGTGTTTGTAATTATAATTGTTTACATTAAGTTCGCATTATTTAACATTACAATAAAGTTAATCAAAGAATCTTTACCGCTCATCGGAGAGTTAATCTTCAAAATATTACTTTAGGATAGTTTTCTCAATCGTGGATTCAGTTTGTGTACTAGTATTATTATTTGAATACTAGTGCTATGTGTATCTCTTGTATCTCTTGGACAGCTAAAATCCTTTTATGAATCTCTCCCACGTTCTTATAAAAGATTAGCCAATTAGCCAAAATCTATTCCAAATGGAAATTGTATATCTTCATGACTCATTTTGTATTAAAGATTTATTGTAACCCACATTATTTTCAGATCTCTCTTCTCTTCTTCAATTTTCGTTTAAAAATAATTAGTTTTACTATTCTTCAATTCGTTTGAGGATTTATTTCTATAAATTTTATATTTATCCAATCTTTTGAGTTTTAGAAATTTTCACTATTTTATAGTCTGTCTCTATAAAAACTATGTTCTGAAACAATAATAATGCGATTTCCTTAAAAATTAAAAACAATTTTTTTTTGTTTAGAATAATTTTAATATTTGTAGACTTAAATAATAAATATTTTTGGAATACAGCTCATCGTTGTAGATGATGAATTGTTACTTGCGACCGAAACTCGCTGCAGAGACGATCAGAAGTGAATGTGCTGAGGTTATACCGAGTGCCGGTCGGACCGCGAGGGCAGACTGCACCCGGGGAAGGTTGTACTTGTCGCTCTCAGTACTGGGAACAGTCTCGGCTAATAATAGCGTCTCGCGTGTATCGTATCCACGAAATGTATCTTCAAAGGAGAGCGAGTCATCTCGGTGTCTAGGCTGTCAGACAACAGAGTCGGCGCGGAAGGGAGCAGCCTAGCAGCCTAGCTTGTAGCGAGGACTGACTTCACCCACGTGAGGTACTTGGCGGTGTCGGTGAAGATGACGAACTCGTGAAGGTTGCACGTGTTGGTAGATTCGGGATCACTGAGGCTGTTGGACACCACTCCGCGCAGCATCCAGCGGCCCATCCTGTTGAGGAAGAGGCCGCCGCCGGAGTCTCCGTTGCAAGGTCCTGAGCCGTCCCTGTCCCCTGGAAAATAAACGTCCGATTATTTATTTATGCAGTTGTCATGCACCGGCTATACTCCTATATTCTTCCTTGAAGTATTTCGGTGGTCATTACCATTACCATTGTAATGGTGACGTGAAGGTAATCATTTGGGATTTCTTCACAATCACGTAAGCACGCGCGCCTGTTATACCCTCATTCCATAATCATCATCACAAGTATTATCTAAAATATTACCTAAAGTATTACCCTCACGAGTATACACTTACGAGTATTATCTAAAATATTACCTAAAGTATTACCCTCACGAGTATACAGTCATGAGTATTATCTAAAATAAAATAAACACAATCAATCCTATCAAATCTCGAGCAAATGAAAGTTGAGCGAGAGACCTGTACTGTTCCAATTGTTAATATGGCGACGCGTCATGACAGATGGTTGGATCAAAACCGATTGAAGGCTCCTACTTCAAACGAAATAGCAATGCCTTCATAAAAGATATACTGTATACACACACTGTACGATTATATAGAGAAAATCCACCGACTTTCAGTTTTGATTCGGATTCTGTAAAAATAAGGTAGATGGCTCATTCAAATAATGGAACGATTAAATGTATTAATATCAAAAAGGTAACATATAGGTTAGAAGATTTATCGCTAAAAATATTGTCACTGTAGCATAGTTGGATAATGCACCTTCCCCGGTTAGGAAAGAGAATTTTTCGATAAAATTGATTTTATATGTATATCTTTCTAATTAATATATTTAATTCATATTTAAAATATCACAGACCTATGATCTGAATAATTACAACTTCACAATAAGAACGTGTTCTCCTAATTATACATATATTGTAAACCTCATAAAGTCAAGTCAGTGTAAATGCCATAAATATCTGAAGAAAACATTCCCACCCCCCCTGACCAAAGTATGCATAAAAAAGGCAATCCCAGGAAACGTCGGGTACGGCATAACTAGATTGTATATTTATTACTAATACAAACATCATGAATTGAATTGAATTGGATTGGAAGTGATGTTTGGATAATGCAAAAAAATTACGAAAATGGAATGAACGCGGTCGCTTAGGCGCATGTGTGCTCAGTTTGTTAGTTATTGTGATGTCCAAGGGTTTGTGCGTGTGTGTTGGTCCGCGGAACGCGGGCGAAGTAGAAGGAATGTGTGTGCGAGGCGTTATAAGCGAGCGCGCCGGAAGTGCGAGCTCTCTCCTTTTTCTGCTCTGACGCGATTTAGATAACTCATATTGTTATAAATAGCATTGTATTAGTGGAATAATGAACTGCAGTATGTTGTCATCTGATACGAGCTTAATTATCGCCCCACACACGGAATACAAGAGGATTTATCCAGAGACACATCCACAGTGAAGGGAAATGTACCTGCACAGAGCGTCTTGTCGTTGGTCAACACTTGGAACTCAGGGCGAGATGCCCTGCAGGTGTCCGTAGCGACGATGGTGATGTCGGCCCGGCGGGGCTCCGGAGTGGCCTTCAGCCCGTTCTCGTCACGACCCCATCCCACAACCTGAGGAGAAGTAAATCAGTTAATACAGGACACAATCCTGGTGGGATTGTTTCCTCTGGCATGGAACATCCCGGAAACCGATTGCACTAGTCGCGAGCGCAAGAACAAGAACTCACCACACCCTTCTGGCCCACGATACTGCTGAGGTTGATGTCTCCCTCCCACAGGCACACGACGGAGATGAACGGTGTGAAGGTCAACGTCTTGCTCACGACCAAGATGGCTATGTCTGTGTTCAGCACCTGTTAATTCAGAAAAAAAATTAATTGCCATGATTAATTGCTCGTAAGATACCGAGCTTTCAAGTCGGTTAAACAGCTTAAATATCTGGGAACAAATGTGATTAGGAATAATGATGTCCATCCATCAAGGGTCCATCGCTGGTCCCGGTACCATCCTGCTGGCCATCCCATCATCACCATCACCTCGCCAGACTTTTATGCAGGTCTATTGTGCTATTGTGGTATTTATTGATCATCCATATTCTAATTTGTGTCTTCGCTATGTGACCTCAGCTTGGCTGATGCAAATGATATCCAGTCACGAATGGATATGGACAGGGAGAACTGATCACCTTGATTTTATATATACATTTACTATCTGAGTTGCATATTGTGTATTCCTGTACCTTGTATTTCATATCGCCCATTTATGTCAGTCCTCATATTTCATACTAGTAATTCTGATTAATTTATAAATTCTATTTTATTAAATAAATTCACATTGTCTTAGAATAACGCACACCATCTTTTATTGAAGTGTTTTCCTTCATTCTGTCTCTGATATCCACCGCCCATATGAAAAGGATAATCCGTGCTGTGTGGAGCTAGCCGAGAAAAGGATTAAAGCTAGATATCTCATATCTACATAACCTCAAACGTATTAAACACCACATCATAAGACTTCTGACAGTAAATACATACATTATTTAATTGAGATACATAAACATAGGGGGTGGCGTTGTAAAGTAAGCACACCCCCTGAGCGGGAGAAAGAGGATGACACGTGTATTTTTGGTCACTCTATCTCGCACCATTAACTGGTCTGCCCAACATTTCTCACCTTGAATCCGCACCCTAATGAAATTACTTGACGAGGCTGCAGTGGGCGGGACATGTAACGATACAATTAATTTATTTTAACCTACTATATCTTACAATATTTGAATACGTCCAAGACCACACTATTTGTAACACAGTCCAGTATAAAATCTTGAAAAAACATGACACTGTCGGGTTTACTAACCTGGGTACCGTTGAAGTCCGGGTGTAGGAAGACCTGAGAGACGGACAAGGTCCGCACGTTGTCGTCTGTCCAGTCCTGTAGGTTGAACACTCCGACCTTCACGAGCAGCTCGTTGACCTTCACGGCTCGGTTGCCCTTCGAGTGGACGCAGTGCGCCGCTGCAAATGTACGTACACACATGACAATCGAGAAAACAGATCCACCGCATTCCCCATTCCACATCTATCCTTTATTTTCTAAAATATTCGGTTGATCCGAAAATAATAACCGATTAATGTCATTTTTGAAGTTCACGGCTAAGAAATATTTGTTCATTTGGTTTTGTTTGACAATTGTTTATTTACTCCGGCATTTGGCTATCAACTGTTCATTTTCTTTAGAATCCTTTCCTCACTCTGGACTGGGAGGAGTTCATGACCCAGCAATCAGCAATTCTTTGTTTACGCTACAGAGAGGATTTTTATTCATTTATCCCTAATCTATTAATTCACCATTCTGTAATAAACACTCCTGACCTCGCAGTCTACCTTCCAATCGTCCTTCGCTTGATCCAGACCAGTGGCGTAACTACCTATTGCGCCTAACTGGCTCATTGGAATGTGATTAATGTTAGGAAAATATGATATGGTCCGACATTAAATGCACAATTAAAGTAAAAATTGATAATAAATTAATAATTGTATTGTCTACGACTAAATATAAGGAGGTACACTTCGGGCGGGAACTCGTTCTCTCGCCGCAGTCTACCTACAGTAAGCATCTTTTTACGTTTCATTTCTTCTTCACCTCATCATCACAGTCGAGAGAAGCGGAGATCGCCAAATCTATTTCTTGCAAAAAGACGTTTATGTTGCAAGCTGCAGTTATCGCCTCACCTGTCACAATGTGCCTAGCGGAGACCAGGGTACCGGCACAGATGAACTCCAGCGAGGAGACCTTCTTCACGAACAGGGCCGCCAGCCAGGGCCAGTCCCCTCTGGAGGTGGCGTCGCCGCCCACGATCAGCGGGTTGCTGAGCTGGCCGGTGACTCCGCAGCTTCTGCGGATGAGACTGCACGTCAGCGATTGAAATGTAGCAGATTCAAATTAATTTCAGACGACACAGAAGAAACCAAAATAAAACGCAATTAGATCATTACGAGGCGAGGCGGGGTGTATCAGAATAATATATTTTGCGCAGGAGCGGTTGCGCATATGTCTGTGACACGAAAGCGTTTTTTAATGAAATATAAAAATATTGGTTTATCTGTCAACAACAGAATCCTTTAATTAATTCAAAGGTTCATTGAACGCTCGTTAAGAACTACGAGAAGCTTCCACCGATATAAATATATATAATTGGCTTGTCAGTATTTGATTCAAATTAAGAAGTAAATGAACAGCTCATAATTTACCCTCTTTACTCCGAGATTCTTCTCACCTAATATGCTAATGAATACAAATTTAAATACAATTTCTTGTTGATTCTTTGAACCAAGTTTAATTGAACTGTTTAGTGACTTTCAGATCATTTGTTAATGTTATGGCCCGTATTCACGAATGAGATTTTTAATCTATTTTCTATTCGATACAATCTCCGATATACGGATTTTGCTCCCTTGACATTATTTGTAGACAACTCCCCGTGTACCCACCATGTCTCAGATATTTGCCATCTCGCTCTTTACTTCACGCTCGTAACGTACGTCAAACGTGAAATGTCACTGTCGTTCGTAAGTTGAGTGATTTTGAATGTTCCCAGCAGGAATTTACGTTAATGTTTAATGAGTCATGCTATTTTTTCATCAGATCGAATGTCGTGTACACCGGTTTGCGTAATTGCCCTTTTCTGCCAATCTCTAGCTGGATCTCTGAGTTTGTCGCCAGATCAAAATCTCATGTGTCTATTGAGATATATCTCAATTAAATCTCTGAAACTATCTCATTGCGTCTCCTTTCGTGGCCTTTAGGTTAGGTTAGGTAAAAATTATTTTCTTGTAATGATTCTGAAAATACTAAGACGTGTATAATTTTGCGCAAAACTAATTAAAATATGCATAGCAGGGGTTGATAATTAACGTTAGAATTTAAAAAATATATACATCCCTTAACGTTATTACCTTAACGCAAAGATTATTAAAAATCAAACACGCGTATAATATTTCACTAATTATCTCATACAATGAATGAATACAAAAATATGTATCTTACCCTTGACTGCGCTCCGTACTTCCCTCTTCGATTTGGTTGGTCTGACCAGGCACGACCTGGCCAGGTTTGACCTGCCCCGGCGCGACCTGGCCGGGTTTGACCTGTCCCGGCGCGACCGGCTCGGGCGCGACCTGCCCGGGCGCGACCTGCGCCGGGGGGGCGACCTGGCCGGGCTCCAGCTTGACGGGCCGCGCGAAGTCCTCCGGGCTGGGCCGATCCTTGTACACGACCCAGTAGTTCTGGCCGCCGCCGGCCGGCCGCAGCTCCACGGTCTGGTTGTTGTACGAGGCGGCGCCCGAGCCCGCGTCGATGGCTATAGGATTGTTCCCGCCGTACGGATTCCTCGGGGGGGAGTAGTGGCCGGGCTCGTCCTCCTCCTCGATGATGACCACCACGCCGCCGCCGGGCTGCTGCATCCCCGCCCCGGAGTACTCCGGCCGGGCGGAGTTCTGCCGGTTTCCGGTCGCCAGCGTGTGGTCCAGGTTAATGGTAGTCACGTAGCCGTAGCGCACTGAAAATAAAATCAGTACTTGTACCGGACTACTGGTGCCACCTAACGACGTTACGGCGAGGCGCAACTCCCCCGGAGCGCGCTCCAAATAACACAGAGTGCGCGAGAAAAGGACGTTTTTTTCCTGCAACATGTGTGAAAATTTTCCCTGTAACCGAGACCCTGCTAAGCGAGAACAGATCAAAAACTTCTAGTTGAGCAAATATACTCGGAACTTCCAAGAAGAAAATAAAAGCCGTAACTTTAGTCTCGAAATAATCCAGAGCAACATAGTATTGTGGAGGCCCTGCTTTGCCTCACAGACCTGACATTTTACAGCTATTCCACTCCACCGAGTATCGCCAGAATTTAGACGACAATACATCGCGACGCAATCGGTTTGAGAAGCGATTACTTTTCCTCTGGCCATCTTTTCGGACCACTTCCAGTGAGCTTCGCTAGTCACGTAATTTAAGGGCCTCAGTACTCATCGTAACCAATCCTTCTGACATACTTGTGTATGCAGATAGCTCGCTCCATCTCTTTTTGACTCCCTCAAGATGCACAATCAATACAATCCTTAAAGTATTGAACTGGAATGGGCATGATCCAGAAAGCTTCAAACGAAACTGCTGGTGTTTTCTATGGTGCAGACTCGTGGACGAGAGTATGACCAGATGAAGCGATTTGACTCGCGCGATCCGAGGAACTCTGGTCTCTATTGGGCGGTGCACTCGCGCGTTACGCCGGAGGTACGCCACTGTCGAGGCACACGGGAGGCCACCGTTGCATCTAGTGCACGCGGGATCACTCGTTACAACTTTCTAGTCCTCCGAATATCGATGGAACCACCCCCGAATATTACAAAAATAAATTGGAAAATCAGCATTTGTTCCGTGCGTGATACGTGTTTTTCTAGAAACGTCAAAACTTGTTCGAGATCGGTGCCAATTCCTTCTAGAATGTTCCGACAGTTTACAGATTCAGTCAACTCGATGTTGTCGCGACGCTGGAGCTGCGCGGAATCATCTCATGTACACACATTAAATTAATTAAAATCACAAAATAACGAGTCAGGAAACTATTAAAATGTGACGAGTTTTGGTCCACTTGACTCTCAATCCTAAGAATGCTACAGAAAGAGGGGCATTGAGACGCTGAAGATGTAGACCAAGGTCGGGGCTATCAGAGGTCACCTTCGTATCTCTCGACTTCTGCGTAAATAAATTTTAAAATTAAAGTTGCTTTTAAAAATCATTATTGTCATTTTACAAACTATCTCGAAATTTCGTGGAAAGTCTAACAATTGGAAACGGCAGAATAAATGTATAGACGAAAGGTCTTGTGGATCTTATTGGAAGACGTGACTATCATCTGTATGCGGACAGTGATATGTACCGTGTAAAAATACTAGTTTTACTGCATCTACTGACAATTCTCATAAGGCTTGAACCTCGTAGGAACCTCGTAACAAAAGAACCTTTAAACCTTTTCTTACGGTTTTATCTCCCTGTGTCATCCCAGCGCCCTTTACACGCCCTAAGACAGCGATTGTCAGTAGCATCGGCTGGGTGGCAAACGAGGCCTGCATAAAAGTTAAAACAGTCGAGCAGAGGGCGGAGGCTACTAACATAATAGAAGCCGGATGAGGGACGGTTGTCAGTTGAGAAGCGAGAAAGTGGTGTCTACCTGGAGGGCCCTGGCAGATGAGGTTTCCATTAAAGGTGATGGCGGTGACCTGCGGCAGAGGGCTGAACAGCGGGAAGTGGACTCTGTAGCGGAGCAGCCCACCGCGGAGCATCTGCTGCAGCAGCTCCGTCTGTCCTCCGAGCAGCTCCAGTTGGCCTACGTACCTCTGGAATTCAAATGATATGTTTCTTCAGTATGCTTTCTTTGAGCTGTATTCTTTCCACTGTATCAAGCCTTTCAATCAATCCAATAATAATAATAAATGTATAATTTCGGGTCTGTTCGTAAACGTAATGGATCATCTGTAATCGTGTCGGGACTGTCTATAAGAATATTGGATTGCTTAAATCGTTTTGACACTGTCTGTAAATGTATTAGATTGTCTATATGTAATTGTTTTGGAACTGTCCATAAACGTATTAGAGACTATATATTTTTATTTTTTATCTTTGTTTTATTAACCACTAAAATGAGTTTAACTACATCTACCGGTTTCGAAAAATACCATTTTCTTCTTCAGGATGTCATAACTAACTAAGACATATATTGTTTCTTTGACAGAATCTATTTAAAAAAAATCTATTTTTAAATTTAGTACCTAACTCAAATCATTTTAGTGGTTAATAAAACAAAGATAAAAAATAAAAATATGAATCTTAACCACAAAGATAACATTGCTGATTTTAAAAGTATATTAGAGACTGTCTGCAAGTTTGCAATTTTGCAGTTTCAAAAATAAAAACTAAATGAGATTATTGTCCTCTTGAATACTCATCACATTGTAATTAATCAAGTTCTTTTATAACGATCCGCCTGCCTGCCAGGGTCATATTTACTTCTGAGATACAATTGCATTCCGTGTTCACTCCAATCTTGTTCCCATCCCATCCCAACCCAACCTAACCTAACGTAACCCAAAACGTATTTAAAAATATTATTGTTATAACTAGCATAATACAGCATTAGATTATTACTAATGATGTGTACTGAATACTGAAGGATTGATTGCGAAAGATGTATTGTTGTAAGCATACGATGAAATACCGTAAAAGATGAAAGTAGCAAAAGACAACGGTAGAAGCGAGAGGAATGCAGCGCCTTAAACAGATTAACGATTGCTGGCAGGACGACTTTCATTAAAATATTATTAGTGTTAAACAATTATCAATAAAATAAAATCATACGTGATCGTTGGTCCCAATGAAAGCCCCCGTAAGCCTGCTTAATAATAATTGTATACAAATGTAATAATTTACTGTACTTTGTTAGATCGGTAGTAGGGTCTTGATGCTGAGAGATGCATCTTTCGTATCCATATCTCAGGTGCTTTAAGCTGTGGCCATTTTTAGATCCCGATGATCGGTAGTGTAACGCCCATTTATATTAGACTGGTGTGATATTTATGAAATGGCGATTATTAAAACCTATATGTGGATGTCTAATCAAATAGTCAAATGTAACGGATTTGTCGGATAACTTTACAATAACTTTACAATGGACAAACCAATAATTACATCTCATAGGATATTAATAAAAATAATTACCTAACAAAACAAGTTTTTAAAGATTTTCTTGTTTAAAATACCTCTTTTTTTAAATTAAAAAAAATAAATTATTTCATTTTTCTAAAAAGAACAATCTAAAAATCCATCACAACTAACAAACTACTGAGCACATTGTTCTAAAAATGTTCGAATTAGGAATAGAACAGAGACACCTTAAAAGTCTTCAAAATAAATAAATAAATAATTATGCATTGGACATCTTTGTTATTACCATATTCTTATTTGATCCATTTCCCGACATATTTTAGAAATTATTATTATTTTGTTATTAAACTTATTATTATATATCTTAATCATGTTTTTTTATATAAATGCCATTATTCAAGACCTTTCTTATTTGGGTGTGTTGAAAGTATCTATATATAGATATAAGCATAACTCAATATAAAATAAAATAAATAAAGTATCATAAAAATATAAATAATTACACCACTTTGCTCAATGGACGAGATTAATTTGTTGAATTATTTTACTAATCTATCAAATTATATATTTGTTCTACTTTTCCTTAATTCTTTATTTGAGACATGAGGAGATCCTTTTCTTCACTAAATGATATGTTGTCATTTTATAATGTTAATTTTTAAAAGTGGTCTGAAATAGCACTACTCGCGAATGTCTCAACCCTGCAACAAATCCAACCGCAGCTAGCCTTATCTATGGCAGTGAACAAAACATTATGCCAATTCTTCGGCCACAGTACGCGTCAAAGTGACAGCTTAGAAAAGAAGATTATCCTGGACACAAATTTGGGCCGAAGATGACCTGTCGCCTCTAGCTGGAGAGACCCTGGACTGGAGTAGCTGTGAGATGTCAGCTGGAGGTGTTGAGATCTGATTGAGGTCACCGCGTGTCAATACTGACACGAAGAAGGAAAGAAAAAGAAAGCGAAAGCCCAGTCTGCCGCTGAAGTGCGAGAGTACCGAGGGCCGGCCGACTCACCGTGGGTAGCTGCACTCCAATGGACATCTTGAGGTTCAGGCGCAGCGTGCTGCCCAGCGGCGGGCTGGTCACCTGCACCAGTCCCGTCCACTGCTGCCCGTCCGTCTGGTACTGGAACAGGGTTGGACACGGGCTCCGGGGGAGGGTCTGGGGGCTGACGGCCCCGCAGACGCTCAGCACCACGGCCAGCTTCCACCTCCACCTCCAGCTTCCTCCGACACCCATCTCCATCCTCGCACGCACACACGACACTCAGTTACAAGTCCACCACAATGTCGTTCGGGTTTACATCAATGAATAGAAGTAGTGACTCGGAAACTCTCGTTTGTAGGACACCAACAGATATGCGACGTGATCAATTATAAATATTCACTAATTTGTTGACATAGACCGAGAGAATGTCGGCACATTAGTACGGCACGTTTTTAAGTCGATACCCGTTGCGTGAATCGATGCGACTACCGGGAGGGCGATCGAAGGAAGGTCTGTCCCGCTGTTCCCTGTAGAACTGTGCAGTCGGCACGAGGCGCACTCGGCTGGACTCGCGTGACACGGCCTGACACGGCCCGCACGACAGACGACACTGAGCATCGGCGGCAGCGCACCAAACCGCATAGCCGAAGAATGACAAGAGCTCCGGGATAACCGCCCCAGGGCAGGATTGGAGGATTCACCGGATACTGCGGAAAACAACGCGATTGGAAATGGAAAGTACAACCGCGAACACGTCATAATCTGAATGATTTGTTATCATTCTTACGAAAGTGCCAATTAAATTACTTTTCATTTAGAAAGAACAATTGTATTAGTGTGCGGTAGCCCGTTTCAAAAATATGTAATACTTTTCTATTAAAAATATTAAATAAATACACGGTGCCGGGAAACCCATAATTAATATAATATAAAATGAATACAGATCTCAATGTTTCATGTAGGTATACCGTTTTTCGTTGCCGTGTATATGTGGTAGGAATAGGGTTAATCATATTTATATACAGAGAAAAATGGTTCATAGGAACATATTATACAATGTAATAGTGTAAGTACGCAGTTATATATTTAGAACAATGGATAAACCAACAAATGCATCGGATTAAGACATATGTTGATAATAATATATAAATAAAAAAGACTACTCTTACATTAAAAATATTAAAAGGTATAAAACTTAATATAAATATAAACTTTCCTAATTTACAACATTTTTGACATTCCGAACATTTTGTTATTATCTCATTGTGAAGGTGATTTTATATGTATATTTTTCTATTTAATTAGTATATATTTTTTGTGATAACTGATCTTCATAAGGCACAGAGAGACTTTGAACGACAGTTCATCATATGACGATGTCCTCAGCAGAATCTAAAAATTCAAGTACATGATATTCAACATTAAAAATGCCCAAAAATAATGTCACCATCAACATAAAACGTTCGACGCATATCGATTCGAGTGCCACCTAGGTCAACTAGAACTAATCTCACATTCAACCTTCCACAATTGTAACACCAATGCCAAACAGTAATTTTTCTACCGAGCCACCCTTTATTTCAACACACATTGATTAGACTAAATGTATTACACATTTTCAATGCTTCAGTTACCTCAATTAAATCTAAATATAATATATAACTTTATGACCTTCATTATATTTTTATTACGCAGATTTTATTCCTTATCCCATTTTTCCTCCCTCACCCTCCCGTTCCATCTGGAGAATTATCTTCTTTATAACTCGTATCTCTTCTCATTTTATAAATTATACAGATTTTTTGTGTTTTCACTTTTTTTATCATTTTCTATGCAGCGTAAAGCTCACTTCTTATTACTAGCATCTAAATAAGATATCGCATTAATTTAATAAGTCTTATTCAAATTATCGTCTTCCACTGTATCTAGTATAATGTCAATTCACAGAAAATATGTAATTAGTTCAATTTTTGTTACACTCTTATTATGATTTTTTTAAATTAAGGAAACGTTAATACAGAGAATCTTAATTTAGACACTTTAAGATGTTGGTGCAAAGATTTAGCAATAAGTCGCAATATAATATATATTGACATTGTTCTATGCATGTCTCACTAGTATTGGCTGCATTGGCGTGGTTAATACGGTGCATTAGGGTTCACATTAGATAGGGGCTCAAAAGGTCCACGGCACGCCGCCAAGATTAGGTAGCTCTGGAAGCAGTGGCAGGCCATCGGAGTTATGGAAGTAGGGCTGCACCGGCGCACGGCCCCCGCGCCGGTCCTGCTCCGCTGGAGGGGCGGAGTCCGCGCTCCGCGCCAGCACGACCGGTGATGAATTGTCGATTCTCTCTGTCCACGTCCGTGTCCGGGTAAAATAAGAAGAATCGATATGAAGGTAAGGCAGGATCCATCGAATCAATCTGTCCAAATCGCAATTATACGCAATGATACGGAAGCTGGAAAAATACAAATGTCTCACTTTAGTCACAGTCCGAAGAGTTCCGACCATTGTCTGCATCTCGATGTATACTTTGAGCTTCACCAGTTTGACCTTGAGCCTATGTTTTCTGTGTCTTCAAAGCTGGAATCCTACATAAATAAATCATTTTTCTATACGGCTGGGAAACGAACGAATGTCTCCATTCCTCAGTAACTCGGAACTAAAGAAAGACATTCTACAACGTGCAAGAAATAAATTATTTCATACTCTGGGCATTTTTCAAGAAGAGATGGAGAAATTGGTGATCACGGATAACGAACAAGGAGGGGTGGGAAAGAGGGGAGAGGTCGAACTCCAATAAGAGGGACAGACGAAGACAAACAAGGCTCAGGGATAGCGGCCGCTCGCTCGCTCAGGACAGGGCTCGCCCAGGGATAGCGGCGGCTCGCTCCACGCGGCGCCTTCATTTTTCTACCGAATTCAATCAATTTAACTGTTTCCATTATAATTTATTAGCCTACGAGCATATTACGATAACATTACGTAACCCCCATTACAATACGGGTTACAACGTAACTCGTATTGAATAAATCAAGTGACTTCCTGTAAGTACATATTTTGTTCACGCAAAAAATGCACTTGAAAACAATTGATTTATTGCTTACATTTCTCACTATAGCCAAGGTGAATACTGGAATAGGTGAACTCGGATGATAATCCGAAATATAGTCCAATCATAAACCTACCTCGTTAGCTTTTAGACCAAATATTGTTTTATCTTTTCACGACGTTTCCAAAGCTCAAAAAATTTCATTTGAAAAATCGGACTCAGAAAAATGACGACGTCACCTAAAACCATAAATATCTACAACTATTTATTCGCAAAGGGAACGAAAGTAAACAAATGAAAATGAAATCATTTATACGTATATGTGCAAAATTCAAGAATGTATAGAATAGGGTTTAAGAAGGGTTTATTAAGTGGTTCGGTCGCATGTTGAATGGTAAGACAGATGTGTGACGCGAGTTTTGATGGCACCAAAATAGAGGACCAGGCAAACCAGGTACCGGAAGATGGTTCTGTCAGACGCCTTAACAATCGACGAGCTTCCATGAGAATGTGTATGAAAGTGGGTGAGCCACCCCCGCAAAAACTGCGTAATGATTAGTAATAAATTTATAATATTATAGTATATTCATTAGAGTGCCATCTAGGTCAACTAGAACCGATCTCACCTTCAGTCTTCCACCTTGTGACACTAATACCAAAAAAAACTCATTTCCTACCTCCCTGCATTTCCAATTACATAATAAGGAGCTTTTTAATATTTTTTATACTTCTTATTCTCGTACCTTATCCGTTCAACGGACGTTAGCTATCATCACTTTGCCTCCGGTTCTTCAGCCATGACGTCCTCCACCAAATTTTCCCTAAATTATGAGGTGCAAAATGTCATACTTTTCTGTATGTCTCATTAAGTAATCGAGATATTCAAGTTTTTGGATTTTTATTGTTTTAAATACAGTCCAGTAATGCATAGAACAAAGGCTGTTTTCGATTTGTTGAGAGATACATGATGGTTATGTATTAATAAAATCTCCATCAATAAAAACGCAAGTTGTTTCACGTTGAATTTATTCAATAGAACTGGTTATATAATATTTACGGGCGTTTTATTTATGTAGATTTCCTGCCCACGTGCTATTTACTAGGATTTGGCGGGCGTGACATATTAGCCTATTTCCACATCTTTCTTCATCGTAACAATTTAGGTTAGATATCTACTACATTTATTTAAAAATAATTATTATCATAATTAATTTTTTTAAGCATTAAAATTAAGGTTAATTTAAATGACATCTTGAAGAATGGTTGGTGTATTATTTACAATTACAATTACTTATAATTAATTAAGTAATTAATCTAAAAATCAAATAGAATTGGCTAAATTTGTATTATCTATTGTTTACTCATTACTGTTTAATTGTATGATAATAAGCTACATGTGTTAAGCCAAAATAATTGTATTAAGTCGCTAATTCAGATTTTGAAACGTATTACAGATGATGTTATAACAGTAAATAGCCATTCATTTTCCTCCGCAGTCTGGCCCTGCGAAGAGATGTTGTGACGGTATTTTGCTGAGCATATATTAGTATAAAAAGAGATTCAAGTTCAGCCGACATGGCTCTGCCTATCCGCAGTAAACCTGAACTGTCCACATTATTGTAGACACGCGTCACACGGCTCCCACTCCTTGGCCACTCTCATATTTTCCCTTTCTTTTTACGCAAGCGTTCACTGGTGAGATTTTCGTCTCGTGACAGGTATTAGCTCCCGCGAGATTCTTCGCTTTCTCGCTGAGAGTCTCGGCTTTCGTAGTCCACCGTGCACACGCCACGTCACGGCGATTCGCGGTCTCGTTCATAATGTCATTGGCCATCTATGTTCCGTTTGTGTATTGGGTGAATTCGAATCTCCACATGACAAACTTTACTTGTTACAGATTTTAATACGTTTTCTAATTTATCAAATACAAAAATACTCGCACACGAGAGTAGTTTCTCGGAGTTTCAGATGCTGTAAATAGTTCGAGGACATTTTAATTAGTTTTATGTACTAAAAGGGAGCCTGTGTGATCTTAAACATCGTGGACATGTACATTTTCCAATCTGTTCTAAGGTTACTCGAGCGGTGTCGGACTGGGTACAATACAATACCTGGCTGTGCCTTATCTCGTCCACTTCTCGTGTTTTATCAACGAACTTTGGCTGCCATCACTTTGTTTACTGTGGCCTGGAAGAGCTCTACATTAGACTGGCCAATCCTTTGCCCTCTCCCTTACACAGGTCCCTGCATTGTGAGAGTCTCGTGACATGTTAGAAGAGTCTGCACAGATAGTAGACGAAACGTAGTCTGACGAGGTATTGAGCCAATACCTAAAAACAATGCCCCCTGCTCTCGATACGGTACTGCAAGCCGGTATTTAAGCACAACAGCGACACAGCCTGCAACTGACAAACACAGATTGCCCGGGCACTATTTCCTGCGGCGAAGTAACGCGCTCGATCCTCCGGACTGAGATGCACACAGAAGCGGACAGCGTCGACTGAACTCTCCAATATACGATTTGTAAAAACAATAAAACAATATATTTTTAAGTTTAGTAGCTATTTATTTTAGTTTAAATATAAGTATTATGCTAGAATAAGGCGGCACTGTACTTAAAGTGTCGCGCCTAATTAATTTGAAATACTTAACTTCCAGTAAATTGTTTAGAGGGTTTTTTATAAGAATTGTTTACCCTTCCAATTCATGTATTAATATAAAACACATATGATGTTTATTACTATAAGGTAGTTAGTAAAAGTGTCAAAGCGATTAGAGCTGATGCACTTGCAGTAGTAGATTTGGCGGTCTAGCCGCATGTAGAGTACTCAGAGTATCGTAGACTAAGGAATTAGAAAAAAAAAAAGCCTGCAACTAGATTCAGAAAGGTTAGATAGATATACAATAATATATCTTCGATATTATTCTTCGGTGTCCATGTTTTCATTCTATTCAATAACGCCACGCACAGCAGTTGACCATTCGCATTCGTAATCTGAAATGACCCGTGGACGCATCATTCTACTCCGCGAGCAAAACAGTGACTTATGAAACCTGTGCCCGTGCGCGTATCGGAGGCTCGGACTCGGCATGTCGCTCTCCTTCATCCGATATCTCCATCTCTTCGAGAATTCTTTTCCTGCGTGTTAACCAGTGAAATGTACATTTCTTGGATTTCCTCTAAATATCGAAAAATGTACTGTCGACTAAGATCTGTGACCTTCGTCAGCGACTCGGACGCAGCCGGAAACGTCCTAAAAAGCGTGACAAGTAACTTCAGCCCACACAGACAATACATACACCAGACTGGTTTTCCCAAAACAGCGCTCGGCTTCCTCCGGCAAGTTCAAATGTCCGACCTCGAGCGGCCCCTGGGCCCCGCCTCGGCGCACACTCGGCCGTGCTGCGGCTGGACCGAATAATCTTCTAATAGTCCAACTTGTCATCATTTCTCTCGATCCTGGGCTTTGTCACCGCCATTTCTCGAACAATTATCTCGTTGATGATCGTCTACGTACTCCACAAGTCAGTATATTGCGCCAATGCAACACGGCACATCTACCAACAATATACCAGTTACTCTCCTTTCAGACCAGATTCTATCTTTATTTATGTCAAGAATATACAACAAAAGAAATACAAATTACCGACCAGCCACGACAACACAAGAGAGATGAATATAAAAAGGATGGCAGCATCCCTCCGCTCGAGATTACAAATAATAGTTCAGTGTGGACCGTGGCACGCAGACCGCGAGCGACAGGAACTGAACCTTAATAAACGTAAACGCTTAAACCTACTGAACGTTAATGACTTATGTACACTTTTCAGAATAGATAGCTGTCAAATCTAATACTGGTTTGAGTTTCTGTCTCTTTTCACCAATCTCAAGCTGATTCAAATCAATATCTCAACATCTATACACAGTATTCAGATGTATGTCAACTAAATCTCTGAGAAATATATTGTTTCGGAAGTAAGTTAGTTGACTCCATAATCACGCATGTGAAAATACAAACACTTGTTTTCTATTTTTATAATTATACTATAATTTCCGTGAGTCGCGTTTCGCCTTATGGAGACATTAACAATCTGAGCATTTTAAATTCAACAACTTGTGTGAAATCTATTGAAATGGGGCAGCTATATAATTTTAGGTACTTTAAAGTAATAATGGTAATTTTGGGTTTTTATATTTTGGCACGATTCTGTTCAAACACTAATGATATTCTAATGGAAGAGGATAGCGATATAATTTTATGTAAATGAGGTAGAGACAACGTTATTCATGTTAATTCTTAGGGTTTTTGTGTGATTCTAATTAATGATTATGTTGGAACACTTACAACAACAATGAATGCTTTAACATAATTATTGATTATTATCAACCAAACAATTAACATGAATAATGTTGCCTCTACCTCGGCGAAATGCGTCTCGCGGAAATTATACTATAATTATAAAAATCAAAAACAAGTGTTTTTATTTTCATATACGATTATCTCATCGTGATAAACCCGGGCCGATCTAATTAATAAAGCACCGAGAATACCAATAATAATGGCATATTGTGTAATAGTCTCGCGTGTCTCTTATGGTTTGGCGGTCTCACTCTTTTTTATATGCAACTTGGAATATTGGAATATACTAAAGGTGTTCTATAATATTTTACATTGTTTACAGCATAAACAGTTATGTTGATGGCCCTCCAGGGGAGGCAGGATAGGCAGATGTTTTTTGTAATAAGATTTTTAAAATAACCGAAAATCTTACAAAAATCACTTCTCCGTTCAACTGGATCCTGGAAGCTGGACAGATGTATCGCTAGAGTCTCTAATTTGACGAAAGTCACCAAAAAATTTTCTTAATGTTAGTCGGAAATGTTGTCACGGGTCTTAATCAAATCGTGAATAACAAGTTGAACAGCTGAGAATCTGCCAACTTTGCCTGTATCTGAAAGTGTAAATGAATGTATTTTAAGAAATGACCATTACAGCGGTGGAGTTCAAGGGTTAACCTAGTTTGTTACCATTGTACGGAACACTTCTGACGCACGGGGAATTATTAAAGTGTACCGATGTGCGCGGGTGGGTGGGGGGGGAAACCCAGGAAAAACTGACATTTCTTATTTTTCTCTAGCGGCTTCTCGGGACCGCAGTGCCTGTAACACTACAGTGTACCGTCAGAGGTGAGAGGTGAGAGGTGAGAGGTGACCCGTCGACTTGCTCAGGACCGTTCTGCGAGGTTGCACTCGTGTCTGCCGAATGCGGGAACTGAACATCTCAGGACAGACTCTCAACAGGCAGTTCTCCGATGACAGCCATAGCTCTGAGAGTAAAGTGGAGGAGCACAGTCATGAGGGATCTGGCTTCCCTTAAGGCTATCTCTGTTGGACCACCTCACGGCGCCCCAAGATATAGATAATAATAGTGCTCACTAAATCTTTCGTGATTTTAATTAATTAATTTATGTAAATAACCAAAATGCGCAGAAACTGGAATGGCGCCCATAAATAAGGAAATTCATAATTGTGTGTATATGTATATCAATTATTATCTAAATATATGTGTAGATAAGCCACGACTCGGAGATAACCTCGCGGCTACTCAGATTTGGACGAAAACAATTTTTTAAGATATTCTCAAGTCACTGAATTTAACGAAATATAAAACAAATTTTGGGAATAAAATGTTTAATGATGTTTATAAAAGAGTGTTGATCAAAAGGTTGCCGGTGGTGGCCGGTGGGGGCTGGTGGGGGTCGGTGGAGGCCGGTGGGGGCTGGCGGGGGCTGGTGGCGGCTGGCGGGGGCTGGCGGGGGCCGGTGGCCCCGTTCCCCCGCCGCTCTACGGGTTGTGATAGCAAACTCTAGCTCTAGTAGGCTATGAGAAGAGAATCTGCTCACGGCTGACGCGAGATCTATTCAACACTGTTGTACAAGGAGCCACTGAAGGCTGATCTGATCTAGAGCTTGTGAAGCTCACACGGCGCTCTCTCTGAGGGTTGCCACTTCATATTATTGTGGCATGTCTCCCGACGTCGGTGCCGGAAGTGTTTACTTATATATGTATCTACACATACGGTAGGTAGATAGTACCATTGAATTGTTTTTAAATAAGCAGTTGAATCGATTTTACAAAAATATACAAAGAAAAAAAATATTAAAATAACAATATTTGATATTGAGACCATATACTACATATTTTGTTATTTATAAACCGAAAACAAAATATAATATTAACAAAAGTTCAATATTTCAGAATCATCTACAGGTTTCTCTTAAACAGTCACCTGTCATGAAATATATTATCTACACACTCACTACTCATGTGACAGTTAGTGCTCGTATAATCCTAGTCAAACATATGTTTAGAACGCGTTGACCTTAATACTTCAGCGAGAAGATCAGAGCTGTCCATGTGAGAATTTGGTATAGAAATATTAAATTATTATAGTTAATTAATGTTCTTCTGCCTGACCAACTTGGGATATTGAGTCGTCGTGTAACTAATTTATGAAATTGGTAGATTTTATTTATAGTTGACAAATCTTAAAAATTGATGATGGATTCTATGGTCTGTACTGTATCTACATGTACTTGCATTATAATAGATGGACCATACAACGGAGCTAAACTCAAGTTGGTTTTTCAATAGAGCGTTATATATAATTATATAAAAATTAGAAATCTTTGGCTATTATTGCTCTATTATATGTACTGTTGATATGCGATACAAATGAAACGTTAGCATCAAAGACTACACAGGATGGCCCAAAAAAAGTGAAAACATCTCGTAACACATGAGTTATTTCAAAACATAATGTAATTAATTATAAATTTTTTTTCACAATATTTAGCTAATCAGAAATCATCAAAACATCCCATATTGTAAATCTAGTTGGTTTAAATCTGGATTGTTCGGTGGCCACACGTCTGGCTCGATGAAATTAACATTCTCACGACGAAGAAAGTTGATTGTATTTCTGGCCGCGTGAGCTGAAGCTCGGTCCTGCTGTAATGTCCAGTTATTCTGTAATACCTAGCTATACTCCGGGCTTTGTTTCGAAACTCTTTGATCATTTTCCTAGCACCCCAACGTATTTCAATTCGCAAATTTTTGATCAGAATACGGTATTTTCCAGTGATTTTTGTCATTCTGGCAACAATTTGAAAAAAACAGATATAAACAATGGGAAAATTAATAATCAAAGATAATATAGGTAAGTAAGTAAATTAGTAAACTATTTAAGCTATTGTTGATATAGTTAAACTAATTTTCATGTAATTATATCACATTTTACAAAATGTTCTCACTTTTTTTGGGCCACCCTATACAGAGTATACATCCATATCATTTACTCGCGAAACTTATGAATGTTGAGAGCCTGGTTTTACGACCAGGTTACTTGTGAGGCGCGTTCAGAACCTCCATCAAATTAACACCTACGCGACTAACGATTGATTCCATCCACATTACCTGGTATACTGAGGAGTACCTTTGGTAAGTACTACGAAAAGATCAATGGTTTTATATCCGCCTGAGATCACTCATCTGAAAAAATTGAGGATGCGAGGCCTTGGTCCGAAAGGGAATTGATGTGATCAAGTCTGTTATGTTGAAGTTGAACAGTTCCATTTCGACTTGTTGAAGACCTGATGTTCGGCATAGCTCTGTATGTAGTCGAAACATGGAGAATAGCTCTTCAACATGCAAGCGGTGGTTTGCTGAGTGGAATCGAAACGGGGGTGGACAACTCTCATAACGATTCCGGGATAAGGTCCCTTCGGTTTCCTAACATGCAGGGAAAAAAAATCTTTTTCACTTTGGGCATGATACTAGAAGAGATGGAGAAGTTGGTGATGACGGGGAGCGTACGAGGGGGAAGAGGGAGAGGTCCATCTCCAATAAGTCGGGCAGATCGAGTCCGAAACATGGCAGCAGCCTCGCTACACGTTGCACTAGACAAGGCACAGGATCGTGAAGAGCAATTCACACTGTTGAAGCAAACTAGAGAACTACGATGTTGTCATGAGTATGGCCCTCTGCGACTTCTTCCTATTACCGAAGATGACAAAAACCATGAAAGAACAACTTTCGGCCAACATTGAGGAGATAAAGACAGAATCGCTGAAGGAGCTAAACGCCATACCGAAAATTGCGTTCCAAAAGTCCTTCAAAGATTTGAAAAAGCGCCAGCACAAGTGTATTATATCTGATGGAGACTACTTCGAAGGGCACAAAATTAATGTAATGTAATAAATAAATATTTTTTGAGAAAAATGAAAATCCGCATATTTTTTTTTTATCAAAACCTGGCCTACGTTAGATTTATTGGTTTTAGATGTCATTTCATTCTAACCCAATTGGAAAAGACATAATTAATATTGCTACACTCAAAAATAGACTGAGAATCTTAGTAGATCTTTACGTCCGTGAAATGAGTTATCTGCATATTTCGAAACAATCCACCGTCATCAGGACCTGTCAAATTTCCACATAATCTACTTTTGACACAATTTGAGACACGTCTCAGTACGTCAGGTAATATAATGAATATTGTTAATGCTACATGATTATGAAGATATCGTAAACAATTGTCGGTATTCTAGAACATTACCTTACTTACTTGCGTCAGGAATAGATGAGAGGATGATATCATTATAATGTGTTGTCGGTATGTTTTTTGTAGTCTCGTCGGGCTTTTTGTGAGATGCCGCGGAAGTCACTAGCGAAGGGCAAACGATCGGTTCATTCCAAGCGAACTTGGTATCCGTACACTTCATACAGTTCTGTCGTTGTCGGGAAGGCGGCGGTGAGCAGAGTGAGGTCCGAGGGACGTCCTCCTCGACGGTTGCTGGCCGCGATGAACCTCCGCAGTAGCCACATAATCCCTCAAAATACATAATATTCAGTCAGTCAGTTTAATCCGCCATTAGCGGTTATATATCTATAACACTAACTGTAAAAGATGGTCTAACTCATACAGATGCAAGAGTTGAGCTTCTCGACTTCTGACACCTTCCAGTCCAAGTTCTTAGAAGACGACCGATAGTCAGTCACAACGGGCATGTTATGGCAATGCAAGTTTCTTATGAAAAAAAGTTGAATTTATAATAAAACAAGTGTTAAAATTACTTTTTTAATACTTGCGTCCGGATATTTTATTTCATTTTTAAAATCAGGGCCTCTATTTATAATTTTATTAAAAATTCTAGAAAACATCCGTATTCTCAATGTATGCATTATTATTTGATGCATTCGTTAGTATTTTATTAATTATACAATCAAATTAGTGCTAATGTTGAATCAAAAAAGAACTTAAGATATTTGTAAACGTCTATTTTATCGCCTCATTCATGATTGTCGGCAGTGCATGAGTTAGTATTGCGCCTGCTAATATTTAATTGAACCAGAAGAACATGTTCCGCGCACGGTGTGACACGTGCATCTGATGGCCGGTTGTGCGATCAGTAGTTAATTTTAACCATGGTAAGTTTCTAGTAGTCACTTTTTACTATCGCACGCGGTGAAAATCGTTTGCGGGTTGTTTGAACGTCAAATTTACTATTGTCAAGGCGAGACAATAATCGTGAAATATGCTTTCTCTATAGATTTATTCGCCGCTGCATTCGAAACCTGTCACTGGTGGTGACATATTTTACGTTTTTATTATCGGATATCGGAGAGTAAAATCAGTTTACTACGGGTGTACTTTCTAAAAGAACATATTTTTTACCGATCAAACAACCGGTTTTCGCAAATATACTTAATTTTTTTAACTAAAGTAAAAAGTTACAAATATTTTTTAAAATACCTACATATTTTGGCATTGAAAATATTTTGAGGGCTCATCTTGTAATGTCACCATTCTCACCTTCGGCGAACACCCTCGAGAGGCCACTCGGACGGAAGACGATTATTCTAAAAAGTGGATCTTCGTGCAGTAAATAAAACAATTCCAAACATAAATATTAATCTTTATTTTACATTCACTGTACAAACAGAACTGGGTGAGGACAGTTTACGGTCGAGCTGTTCGCGGTGCACTTCCTGGCTGCAGGGCTGGGGACTTCCACCAGACACCAGACACCAAACACCAGACACCAGCCCACAGCTCCATCACACGATCATTAATAGATTACACTAAAAGAACTGCAATTATTTGTTGGTTGGAAAATAATGGCGGTTTACGACCTTCACATTCAAATATATAATTTTTCTAAGCTAATAATTAACTTCATTAATCAAATGAACACCATTAGAATCGACACATTTTTTGGGGCCACATTCTAAAATATTTAAATGCACTTTTGGGAGAAGCTCGCTTATTGAAGACCTGACTCTCTAAGAAGTTGTCGAATGCTCGAATCTGTTGGCGAGATGTCTGGTATGGTGTTGGCCGGTCGACTGTTGGTGATTATGGTGGATTACGCAATTGCGAAACATTTTTCCACAGCATAGAACAAACTTGGTAACGACGAATTTTTTGGTTTTCATTTATTTCGTGCGGCACCCATTGTGATCCAGAACTATCGGATGACAGACGCCTAACTTTAGCGCGAGCTCTCGAATAGTTGCGCGCAGTTCTGATTCGACTATCACAAAAGGATCTTCTTCATTTTCTAGGTCTCCATTACACGTACGCTCTTTAACAGAACCCTCACTAGAAGTATCCTTTAGTCTAAACTAAGAGCAGTTTCTGTATTGAAATCATGCTAACGATTTGCTTATTTTCCATCTTTCATTATACAGACCAATTTTAATCTAAATTAACAATAAAACCAAAATCAACATTAGCGAAATATAGACCAAAAAATGCAATTTTAAACAATATTAACGTGAAGACAATAAAATTACACATTCATTGAATAAAATTAAGGTTAGAATTCAGAAAAAAAACGCAATTATTTTCCTACCAAAATAATATTACGCAGTAAAAACAGCTTATCTCTGAATATTTTATCGCGAGATGAGTATTTTAATACCAGTAAGGACAAAATAGTTCCTTACTTAGACGTATGTCTCTCGTGAAGGGCTTTGTCTTACTCACGTGAAGTTAAGTATAAACAGTTTTACAGCAGCGGGGAAGTCTCCCTGGACAGTCTGGAGACAGCTCGGTAACTATATCTGATTATTAAATGTTTTATATTTTGTTAAAATTAGATATTTGTTAAATTCTCAACCAATTATGTATTATGTTACATCGGTATACACACAAGTGTGGCTGTGCTTCGTTCACTCCAACTTGAACTGTCGACCGTCGGCAGCTTCTGAAGCCCCACCCGGACGGATCGAGGGATTACTCGCTAGGAAGGGATTCGCGATGTGTTCAACGTTCATTTTAAAATACAGTCAGTTCTGACTCCCTGCAGTTTTCTAAACTAGGCTACTGTACTTCTAGCTAGGTGTTTACTAACTATCTTAGAATTTAATTTTATTCCTTTTTATTTTAAAAATTAAACAATGTCATTTCAGTCAGTTATAATTCGCGAGACAATGTTCTCAGGTAGCTGAGAACACTTTGAAGTACCAGATTAATAGTAGTCGTCCTGTCCCGGAGGACGCGTTTTGCGAACCATCGGGGCCAGGAAGCGCGCCTCAGTTAGAATGTTAACATCTCGAGCGTTCCTTTGCGGCTCCTAGCTTGTCTTCTGTTCCGCAATACTACTTTATATCTTGTTCTCGTTTAGTTTGATGGTTTCAAACCCGGGCTCGATGTTATTGTCTATGTCTGTTTTGGTTTCCGGCGCGCTTTCCGCCGGCTTCTTGTGTCTGGGCGGCCTCACGGGAACCTGCGCGGGGGTCGCCGCTCCGCGCCTCATCAGCAGGCTCTTGATCCTGCGCCCGCCGCGGTAGTAGTACAGGTAGAGCAGCGCCAGCCCCATCAGCACGGCGCACAGCGTGAGCGCGGCCGCCAGCAGGCCGGGCCAGGCGCTGCGCTCGCGCGGCGCGGCCTCGGTGCTCTGCTCCGGGGTTTCCGCGGGTCCGGCGGCCGTCGTCCCGGTCGGCGCCGCGTACGGGGGTCGCGGCCGCGCGGGGCCCGTGGTCGGGATGACGCTCTGGCCGGTGAGGCCGACGGCCACGTCCGCGCAGGCCCGGAACTCTTCCTGGTGGCCGCAGCCCACGGCGCCCGTGCCGTTCTCGCAGGTGCCCCAGTTGTTCCCCGCGATGTACCGCCATTGGATGACGCAGTGCTCGCAGGTCAGGCCTTCGGGCAGCCTGTACCTCATCTCGTAGATCTTGTTCCCCTCCGTGGGGTAGAACTTGGTGCCGGCGCCGCGCTCCTCCTCGAGCACGTGGCGGTCCAGGCACTCTTGCGTGGTGTTCCGCACGTGCGGGCACATGCGGAACTGGAAGTAGCCGTTGTGGTTGGCCGTGAGCTCCACGCGCAGGGTGACGACGGAGCCGACGAGGTAGCGGCGCACGGTGACGCCCTGGCCGAAGCGGCCGCCGAACTCGTGCGGGCGCGGCGCGGGCTGGTCCCAGGCGTCCCCGCACACGCCGCAGTTGCCGCCGTTCTTGCTCCACTGGCGCGAGAAGCCGCCGCAGTAGAGCTCGTGGTCGTTGTAGTTGTGCGGCGTGGAGAAGCCGTAGCGCCAGGCCGAGGCGCGCGACGGCGGCTCGATGAGCCTGCCGTGGCCCAGGGCGGGCCCCGCGAGACGCAGCAGCCCCAGGGCGAGCAGCAGCGACGACAACTGCGGACAACAAAAAAATGTATTA
Organism: Eubasilissa splendida; assembly: GCA_031772225.1. Lineage (NCBI taxonomy): Eukaryota > Metazoa > Arthropoda > Insecta > Trichoptera > Phryganeidae > Eubasilissa > Eubasilissa splendida. The sequence continues at coordinate 22,539,240 of CM062868.1, forward strand.
CTCATTCGCATCGAAGGGAATATTGTAGGTAATTATTTTAAATATCAGTGAAAAGTGTCCACTCCAAGTCGGTGTGTATGTCATTGTGTTTGTTGCAGCACATCAGGTTTTGGAAGGATTCGGAACAAAATAATATTAACAGTGCAGTTTTGTATTATTTGCCCTAGTAACACTTCACAATGTGCCAAATCTGTCATTTTTAATTACGTTCTTTAGAGTGAGCATCGCGTTTGAACGTGTTTCTGTGAAAAATGATCTAAAATTTGTATTAAAAATGCCTCGAACGTGTAGAAATAGTGCTAACTCATTTTGTTGTACATGCGGTGAATTTAGCCCATTATCGTAAAGGAAAACTATGACTTCCCTAGGGAAAAAAAGCACACGAACTGTATTTTAAATGCAAAGTAGGTGATCAGGATAAACCATGGGCACCGCGCTCAAGCTGTGTTCGATGCGCGCAGAATCTCAGAGGATGGTTAAAAGGAACGCGAAAATTAATGCCATTTGCGATTTGCGATGATTTGGATCTGTATCGATTATCGATTAAAATATGGATAAAACGGATGTGGATCTGAGGATTGTATGTATATTTTTTTATTTAGTTGTAATATGTATAATATTCTTACATCTAATATAATGTTTGAAAACAAAAAGTTTTATATAAAATTACATCGTATATCAATTAACGATAGGTAAAGAAATAATAAATGTCCTTATGTTATGTCCTTTTCTTAAAAATCCACTCTACAATATTACTTATAATACGGTAAGCATACGTCAATAATGTCATTTGTTGTATGCAATGTAATCGTAACGCGTACTGCTCGGTAGATTTTAAATACAATACATCTAATCTTTTTTTCTTTTGAACTCACAACACTTGGCCAAATCCAATCGCTCTCTGTTAGTAAATATTAAATTACGTGTGTGCCTTACTCGTGCGCACGCTTTGACAGCATTTGCATAAAGCAGAATTAAATTATAGCCAACCAATAATAGATTTCGACAGCAATGTTTGTCGTGAAAGAGCCTGTGTTTTTCTCTCGTTGAGCATCCCACCCGCCCGGGTAAATAGTGAACCACCCACCGTGTAATCTTTTATGACTCGACAATAATCTTCATAAGAGATGTTACAGAGTAAACAAATAACAAAAATAAATCTCCTATATTGAAAAACTGACAACAAGCAGGCATATCATACATCGTATAAAGTAAATTACATAATTGTACTGTAGTATACATAATTAATTTATTATTATGCATTTAGTTGGCGTGCAACGCTATGCTAACCGCAATAATTACAATTAATTGATTTTGAATTGCATATTTCACAGGAAGTTCTAAGACTGCACCTGTCTTCGCTCTTGTCGGTAAAACAGAGAACTAAAACTAGATTTTAAAACGCAAAGCTATCTTTTGATGTAACGAAGGAATTAGTTGAATATACATTCGCTAGATGGCAATTTTGTTGTTATAAAATGCCGACTCCCGCTATTCGTTTGAGAAATTTTCTTTGATACTCGAATTTGATTGAAACACGCGAGATTTTGTTGTTGGGAAATGCTTTTGCTTTATTATTCATTCCCTATTTCGTCAGGCGTGTGAAAACAATCTCTCAATGTAGAATCTTAAATACGGGAAAACATAAAACAAACCAAATAGTGCACGTATTTCAAAATTATAATTTTAAAATGGCGTATAAAACTTTGGGATAGTTTCGTAACACCTAATTCACAACCAGGGAATTCTTCGAAGGAGTTGAAACGTAAATGATACCTACCGAGTTTTGTAGAGAACGGTTTGTTTTAGAAGCAAATTAAATATTAGTATCATAATTAGCACTCCCTATGAATTGAGTACCGAACTAGAGATTGCGCCATTTATTTAGGTGCAAATCGTGGTTATAAATATCAGCTATAAATAAACATTTTGATTTTGTTTTCGACATAATTGTCCTAGTTTCGTAACATCCGGAAATGGACCGGTCTCGTTTCCAAGTCGCCAAGGACAGACATCGGTCTAGACTGTCTCTGTGGATGTTGTATGTGAAGTTGGAGAACCTACATACTCAAAAATAGGTAGATTATGTATTATTTTATGATGTATTATTTTTAAGTAACGATAGCACTTATACAAATCCTATACATTATTTATTTTTAGACAATGTTGCGGCTTTCAATAAAACGAAGCTGACCACAAAGTGCATGTTTTGTTTTCTAAAAAATCCGCAGAAAACAACCATTAACCTTTCCCTTACGGTGCTAAAATAAAAACGAGCGTTCCGGTGCTGTAAACTCATTGTACACCTTTTGCGATTTTTAAATCGGATGAATATTAATATTTTACATTTATTACTTATATTAATCGTTCAAATAATAGTTGACATATACCAATTATTGTGTAGAAGAGCTAAAACTGAGGAAAAACATTAATCTCACGAACGACAGCATAAAAAATCAGACTCGGCCGGCGCACGCTCCGCCACTAAAGTGACAATACACGTCTGGTTTTTCGAGAAATCATTTTTATTGTTAAATACTTATACATATATTATAATTATTTTATCCAATACATAAATATATTACGGAGGAATACCTAAAATATGAACTCTCTATTTAGTATGTTTACATAATTAGTGGAAATGTCAACTCAGTTTACATCGTGGGAGAGGAAAGGTGAAAGTATAAAGTGTGTCTGTGTTGTGTTTGTTTTTATACAAATCTACAGTTTTATTCAGAGCTTGATGAAATTTTGTACACTTGATAATCAAAATTAGCTGAAAACTACTGTCTACATCTGAACTCGAAAAAAACTACCTCCATCCCCGTAAACGTAGCCTCTTCACACCGCGTAAAGCCCGGGCAGCGCTGGGTTATATAGTAATATAAAAATCATGTTATAATGTGGCGACTGTCTTCCGAAATTGTTGGTCAAATGGACAAAACAAACGATGAGCTGCCTGAGCGATGACTTCGTCATAGAAAATGAAATTAATGGAGGATAGGAAAAAACAACGTTACACGCACGCACGGTGCACGCACGGCGCACGCACGGTGCACGCACGGCGCACGACAAAACACCAAAACCGCACGCACTCGACACAAAACAATGAACACAACAGAAATCGCCGCCATTGTTTTGCCGGCCGCCAGGCCACCTGTCCCGGCCACCTGTCCCGTCCAGCTCGCGACACGCGACGCTCTGTCCACTATTGTTTTACTGCTGGCGTCCTGCACACACACACACACACACACACACATTTTTGCTGATAATTTATTTTCGGTACATTGTTAAATTTGCAATGTTAAAATGTCGCAATCGAAAGTGATGGTCTCAATTTCTCTCGTCAGCAGCCCGAGCACGTCGCGAGCAGTTCGCGGAGATGCGCACAAACTATTTAATTTGAACTTACGTAATATTATATAATATTTAGTTTTTACAGATTTTCCTGTTTTTAACATATTTTTAATTAATTTTTTTAAAGAGGATATAATAAAAAACCATTACAATTATCAGACTCGAAGCAAAACTAATGGAGAGTGCAATCGAACCTCAGACGAACGGCCAGACTGTCGGGTGATTTGATTAGATGATGAAGCCGAGATGTACAGTAATTATATTAGAAGACTTAAAGCTTAACACGATTCTGTAAAAATGGCAAAAATATCTTCTGTAACTGTACAGGATTTGTACATACTCGTTGAATATTTTTGACTCGTAATTTAGTCAGGTATCCATCATCCGCCTATGGAATGGAAGCGTGGATACTTATCGCAGAAACGATAAGGCGACTTGTAATAAAAATAAGTATTTAAAACAATAAAAATCCGAAAACTTGAATATCTCGGACGTGTGATGAGACATCCGGGGAAGTACGAGATCTTGCACCTCAAAGATTGCTGGAAGTCGGGGCCCTGGAAGAAGGAGAACATCGTGGCTGAAGAACCTGAGGCAATGGCTTGGCCAGTCTCCTGTAGAGCTGCACCGGGCCGCAGTAAGCAGTGATGATAGTGAGAAGACGAAAATAGAGGTCTGTTACAAGACAACCTCTAATGGCCCGTATCCACAGATTACATTTTTGTGAGATCTCGTCGCAATACCTATATCTTGCCAAATCTTGCCCACTTCTGACCAAAGAGGGCACTTTGAACATTTTGACATATTAAACACTATATTTTTTATTTCACACATAACATAACAATCTTTATTTTTTGCCAAACTGCATAGCAGTTGTACGGCGAGGATTGCCTTTCAATTAAAATAATTAACGTAGCTAATTAATGTTACATGTGCGTACAAGAAAACGTAACAATTGAAGTAATACAGTAAAGTAAACTAACATTTTATGAGCAACTAAATTTATTTTACATCTTATATTACATCTTCCCCCTCTAAAATACTACATCCTACACATAATAATCTTAATTGGAATATGTGACACATCTCTTGAGGTTTTGAACCGGTTTAGCTACAGGTATCGGCTAAGCTATTCGCAGCTTGCTTGCGCAGGTCGGCAAACTCAGTCGGCTCGCTCTCGAGTAGTCCCGAGGGAGCGACGGTTCGCAGAGCATTTGGTGATCATCTTAAACTGAGGCTCGGACACCGAGACAGCGAGAACATCACCTGACAGAACCTGGCGGGTGTCGGCCTCTTCTAGAGATTCCCTGCTGGTCTCTGGTTCCGCAGTCCTATTGATCTGTCGGACGCGACGAGAGTAGGAAGGCGAGCGCTTCAGGCGTGGAGTACTGGCCTAAAGTGTCTATCCCATGTCTATAGAGAAACTGGAGGTGAAGAATAGATTTTTACTGTTTCCGAAGTAAGTTTGTAGAACTCCATAATCACACATACTATTATTTATTTACTTGAGACGTGTTTCGCCTTGTAAGGGCATTATCAATCTAACAATTTGACTCAACAACTTGTATGTATAACTATAATGGGGGACAGCTATACAATTTTATTTGTATGAGGTGAAAGGGGACAGCATTTATCATGTTTCTGGTTTGTCTATGATTTGAGTGAATTCGTCATATCCACAGATATAGCGTCTTATATGTCAAAATGAACGGTGAAAATTCGAAACATTAAACTTTTATTTAAATACCTACTTGCGACTGGATATTTATTTTTAGGTAGGTACTCAATTCTACGGGAAAATGTATTTTTGTGAAAATCCTTAAAAATACCATATTGTCAAAATTTGATTTAACTTCTCTGTCAAGATATAAGAAAGAAGAAGAAGAGGTAGGTAGGTTGAAGTACTCGGGCTCGGCAGAATCGCACCAGATTAATGCGGCCGTCGCACCCCGGAATAATCTATTATTATTTTCATCTGCACGTAATGGAAGCTTCACAGTAAACAATAAGCGCGATCCCGCGGGGCTCGCCTGAGGGAGAGCAGACTCTTCGGAGAAAGTGAAAGTACACCGCGACCGACAGCGAGACCGAAGACACGTCGAAAGTCGAGTTAAAGAAGGTAAAGCCTAGTTTCGAGTACACAATACTATAGTATCGTCACTCAGATAGGCAGCCCTCGAGTACCAAGCGTGCGCGCGTCAGGGCTAGAGAACATATCAGTATTGCCGCCCAGCATACTGGGAGACTATTAAATACCACTTGTTTACAGCCGCCAGTTACATACTATAGACTGCATCACACTCGCAAGTAGATTCTGAAGATTGACGGCTCTCTTCCATACATAGCCGAGGATTCACAACACAAAACATAACGAGCAGATTCTATTTTTAAAAAGCAAAACGCTGTTCAACGACATGTTTTGAAATTTTGGCTGAATTATTTCTCAGAGTAGGTACATCTATTACTTTAAAATTCGCCATCTCGATGATGCTAAATTATTGTAATTTCATTATCTACTTGTTTATATAATTTTTTATTATTCTAACACAATAAATACCCAATTGAAATCCGCGTATTTCTCGAGCAGATAATATGAAGATTGAATACTTCAAGATGCACAGACAAAATCGAGGCGAGCTTATTTTGTTTGCCGTGAGGTCGACCACCTCAACGTTTAACTCCGTTCTGTCCGAGTGCAACATGGCCCGAACAAGGTCAGGCGACCTCCGATTGGACAAGGTGAGTCACCCGAGTCACCTCGATCGTGACGATTCAACGCTGGCTGGTGCTGGTGCACCGTGGAATGAAGGCGATCTTAAGGAATCTACAAATTATTGTTGCTGGAGATGCGAGATCCGAGATGCGACCATCCAAGCCAACAGCCTAAGGTTATCCCGGGCACAGCTTGCCACGGCAGAGGGCGTCACAGGATCGGGACTCGCCTCGGAGGTGTATCACGAGCTGAGTCTCCTTTGATTAGGGAAAGAAGAAGAATTATTGTGACTCAGTTCATATTGTTGTTAATGTCTTTCTACATATTTACCGTTTCCGAGTTTGTAAAACTCCATAATCACATATACATATACTATGTGAAAATAAAACACTTGTCTTTTGATTCTACTCGTTTAATTTCCCCAAGCCATCTCCCCTTTTGCAAGATGTCCAAAAATTGAAGGATTCCTTTCAGGCAAATCCTCGATCTCCAGTTCCTGCGTCTCGCCGTTTACGGTATGCGCAGCACCACGCATCGATCTGTCTTCTCTCCTCGCCTTCGGGGTCCATGAAAGAATAGAATGCATCAGAGACTGCACGAGCCTGAGATCCGTTGTCTCGGAAATACCGCGATCTCTCCATATTTGGTCAAGTCTGGACATAGAATTTTTCGCCAGACCTGTGCTATGTTTAATTTCTGGCTCGCGGCTACCGTCGACAGTGATGATGCACCCGAGATAATTTAAGGGAAGAAGGCTCGGATAAGCTCGTTGCGGTGGGCCACCCCGAGGGACGAAGAGAAAGATCCCCCGCCCGTTGGACCGGCCGAGTGGAAAAGGCGACACGCACTTCTCCGGTGTCAGTATCTAAGATCAGTAGGATACCGAAAAAAGTGGAGGAGCATAGTCAAAAGGGCGGGAGTTTATGGAGATCTCGATTCTCAGTCATTACCTATGTCTTTTTATGTCTTGAAGTGATATTTCCCATTATCCCATTCATGTGGCTATTCTTATCATACTCTGTTCTGTACTGGGCTGCGTCCTTCGATCGTCACGTTCTAATCTTTAAAGATCCCAACTGACTGCAGCTGTCTTCTCCTACCGGTCTCTATGCTCGGTTTTATGAATCACGTGATCTGCCTCTCTCTCATCACGTTTCCATAACACCTAAATTCTTTCATTTTTTCGGGAATAGAGAAGCCCGGACAATTTTAATATTGTTCTGTCCGATTCCAGCCTAGCTCAGCATCTTGACCCGTAGAGCACACTTGACCTAAACGCTATTTTAACATACATTTATTGAAAAATTTTAGAATGTCTGAACTTGATTTTAAGCTGAGTAAACACTTGACTTCATAGATTGCTGACGTCATCTGTCGGAGTGCATTGATCCAAATCATAGATTCAATTCAGTTCAGATGAATGTTCAGAAATTTCGCCATTCTGCCGTCGCGCAGTAACGAGAACCAAACTCATGCCTACGCTGCGAATGACGTAGGATTATTTTTTCTCGAGAAATGGTTTTAATTTTCTAGCGCGAAATAACTTCATAATTAACCTTACAAAGTACGACACGTGCTTTTAATGACATTCGTCATAAATACGTCCGGCTGAGAGGAACCCACCACAACCAGGTGGTTTCTCAATCGTCCATCAAAAGTAACACATTAATAGACAAATGGGTAAAAGCAAATAAACTTGTTGAACATAGACAAATGTGCAATCACATTTGTCTATGTATTAAACACTTACATTCGCAGTTACAAGGGAAGTGTCGCAGCCAAGGCTGACGAAGATTTGATGTGAAATTATCAAACTCGTTCCCTGAGTGGGAAATGGAAACAAAGCAAAAGATATATTTTAAGTTTCGCCCCAAAATCTGTATTTAAACTGCCTCCAACCCAGATAATCGCCGGTTATTAAAATTGAAGTTTGAACCGAGACACTTCTTTGTGGAATTTTCTGAACTATTCTCCAAGTGTCTCCGAGGAACTGAAACGTCGGTCCGACAGGTCTCTGAAATCCAGTCCAAGGGCTGATGCGCGGTTCGGAGAAGTCGGAATAACTCGCTGCACATTTTCCGAAACCATCAACGAAGTCAAAAAAAGATGTTAACTGACTGATGATTGACAGGTTTTACTAGAATTTGGCAACCGTGGACAAGAGTCCTCTAATATCCAATATTCAATAGAAGACAAATATGGATCACAATGCTGCCAGGTATAATAACATAATGTGTCTAATGTGTGTCCATATCAGATCGGTTACGATATCACAAATGAAGATATGCGCGGGCAGAGCGCACCTTGAATAATAAGTGACAGATAACTATCATTGATATCAAATATATAATATACAGGCATAATCATATAACACTTGCAACTGATCGTCTAGCCTGTAGCGAGGTGTTGCTAGAGGACACCATAATCCGCCTCATCTTTTTTTACATTACGTAAACTTATCTCCCTCCTCGCAACAAGTGTCGGCCATCTTGGATGACATACAGTGCTTGTTGCATGGAAGCTCACTTAGAAATGGTGTTTAATAGTATTTTTATTCATTCGATATGGTTGTTTAATATACCATCGGATGCCCAGGAAGATATACAACGTTGCGGCATTCGTAATTCAGATCTGCCCAACACCGGCACACAGGGGTGTACCTTAAAATTAATTAATCTTCTGATACTTAGCCAATTATTTTACTTACTTTTGCTCTCTCTCGCGCCAACCCTAATTTCAACTTCCTCACCCTTTCCCACTTTCACCGATATTTTAGTTTGTATCATTTCCATTCGTATCACGTGCGCCTAGAAAACGTGTAATGTTCATACATTTTTAATTGGTAAAGCTTTCACTCACTTCGTGATGTTAATTAATGGCTGTGTTACTTGGCAGGGAAAACATTTTTATTTTATTATTTACAGACCATTAACAGTTCGATGACACAATACATCCAAATTATGGTATATATTATAATTCTAAGTATAGCCATCAAACCTTTACCAAACGCTCATCACACTACCCTATACTATACTACCCTATACTACCCTATGGTGTGGTGTAGATACTACAATGCATCGACAATGTACGTTACGTAGAAATAAATGTATATCTGAACAAATTAAAATGAAAAACACACGAAAGCATGAAATAATACACAAGAACAAATTACATACAGGAACTTAAATATAATTATAAATAAATATTTATGACCTGGTTATATATTAAAACATGGTTTCAAGAAAAAGTGTCGTACCAATCCAACTTATTATTGGGTTAATGTCATCATACAATCTGCGCATTCGTCAAATGGGATTAAAGAACGCCATGTTACTGCGGTAGGCATCTAGTCTGAATGTTTCTTCTTGTGCCCTATCCCTATCATCACTTTGTTCACCTGATCACTTCGGCCCGGTGCAGCTCTACAGTAGACTGGCCAAACCTTGTCCTTCTTCCAGGGTTCCGACTTCTAGCAATCTTTCCCTGCATTGTGAAGTTCAAGATCTCGCACTTTTCCGGATGTCTCATTACATTACATTTCGGATTTTTACTGTTTTAAATACTATTTTTTATTTATTCATCTGACCCATAACATCTTCATCCATCCAGTTTATTTTGAATATTCTTCAGTAGATCTCATTGCCTTTCATTCCATAAAATAATATCGAGAACATATCGCACGCACTCGACAATCTAACCTCTCCATACCGTTGGCCGGTTGGTTTTTATGGCCAACCAAATCATTGTTAATGTCTGATTAGATAAAATTGACATAAATTCTTGAACGTCTGTCAGTTGTCAGCGAGTAGAGAGAGCATCCGACGAGGAAGCGGGTCTGCGGGACTCTGTTCAGCTTCCCATCAGATCCCATTCTGCAGATCCACATCGCGAATGCTTCAAGACGCCTTTCATTTCTTCGGTAAGTGTCCATGCTTCCATTCCATAAAATAATATCGAGAACATGTAGCATCTGACCGTTCGCATTCTCAATCTAAGGTTGAGATCAGGACTGAAGGTTCCATCTTTAGTTTATATTGCAACCCGGGTTTGATGATCTGGCACTTACCCCTAAAATCTCTCAGTAAAGTAAATAATGGTAAGTGGGCCGGTGACGATATGGCGGCATGCTCGACATATCGACGGCCAGATTCCCAGAAGAAAGTTGATTGACCGGTGCCCGCAGCGTCAGCGGGCAGCCGCTCGGTGTGGCCGAGTGCTGTGACCCAGAAACACGCTTCGGATCCCCCGACCTGCCGCTGCGGGCGCGAGCACTTCCGCGTCCAATCTCTCCACTCATCATCGATATTATCAGGCCTATTCTCAAAATTGCAATATTGAAATGAAGGTGATTGTTACACCAACCCTCAAAAATAGTGTTATATTTGAATGAGAGAGAGGGAGAGAGAGTGAGGGAGTGAGGGAGATAAACGTACCATAATCTGTCAAAACTATCTGTCTTGTTAGATTTTTTCCTGGGTTTTGACATTTCGCACCGTCCGTGGTATCGATGCCATCAGGTTTAGTAAAGCTAATAATAGTGGTGTTGCCTGGGCTATTGCGCCGTGGATTGTGGCTATCCGGGAGCTTCGATAATATATTGATATTTTCCATAAACGTGAAACGAAACCCGACAATCCAACGACTGATAATTTTTCAGTGAAAGAAAATAAAAGTAGATAACTAGGCCGTGAACCGGAATTCCGCCCGATTTCGTACACTTTTCTATTCAATTACCTACCGCAATTATCTGATTATTAGTATTTCGTGTTTGCGCACACTGTGGGATTCAGATTCCGCATTTGTTATTCTTCAATGCCAATCTTAGAACTTTTAATACAACAAACTAGAACTGAACTAGACCAAACCGCGTGGAACGACAGAACGAGGAGAGGATGGTAAGAAATGATGGCACCAAAAATGTAAGACGCCTGCGGAACATGTATAAATACAAGGTCCTGTTATTTCTGCCACGATTGCCCACCTGAGATTTCCCTCAACAATCGGGGAGAGTTGTGTCAGGAAAGGCGTTAAGATAATTGAATTAGAAATTACTGAAACGGCTATTGTCGGATAACAAACTTGTAAGTACGTATTTAAAATGTATTGCAATTTAATAATAATTAGTTTACAAATTGATATCGAAAAACACCGGAATTAAAAAATACGTTGATATTGCGATCCCTAGATATGGACGCTGAAAAAAGCAAAGAATTAAAAAGAGGCATTTTACATTAAATAAAATGGATTGATTTATCTAGCGCTCATAAAGGTTTGGGATTTATTACGTAATATTAAATATATGTATCATTTATAGAAGAGCGCATAATATTAGTCTCAAATTTTTCGTAATTATAATTGGTTGACATAACAAAATAGTTCTCGCAGTTTCGTATCCCGGCGGTAGCCGAGTACTGTTCCGATAGATATATTGCTTCTGCACATCTTTCTAATTGATATTAGTATTAATTAGATTAATGGAATACGTGCTGGATTACTACGCTATGTCCGCGTCTGCTGTGCTCCAGGTTCGAGGCAGAGGGGGCAAATTGGATTTTACTTAAGAATTCCTAAGCTTCTGAGCAGACAGAAGCTCTAAAAACGAAACGCCCACGTGAATAATGACGGTTCCTTCTCGGGTGTGCGCGCGCACACGGTTTGGCATCGTAGCACACGCCATTTTTGTCAAGACCATGTTATATGTCCCTCCTTCTATGTCTTATGTTGATTTGAATGTCTTGTAAAAGATATGGTATAACATTTAGGATATTGAACCACTCTCTGAGGTTACGCAGCCGAGACAATCTCTATTTTGTCGTGCATGAGTTGAAACCTATCATATTAGAGGAGTGCGCAGCTTTTCTAGAAACTCTGTTGACTCATTGGCTCGTCTTAATACATCTTCATTAGCAATGTGGTAATATGGTGGTAGCCTGATACCCCAGCGCACAAATAATAGCATTGGTATTTAAAATTTCACAAAGTCTTTTTTAGACAGAACATTGCTCGGGTATCAGTATTGATAAGTTTTCATAGTTTGATAGTCCGTCGCGTGACGGTCGGGCTCCTTTGTATTCTCCGCGGCCGAGACCGCGGCGAGGAGAGATCTCTCCGCTAAACGTGACGCCGACGATCCGCTTGAAGAGTGGCTTCCTGCATTCGAAACACTTTCATTTTTTTCGTGTCCCGAGTCATTAAATTGTGCCGCCATTGGCTTACGACACATCGACACACACACGGCGCGACCACAGTTCGTGCTGTTGTCGTAACATCCGTCTTCTGCTCGGACTGCATAATGCCCGTCTGCTCTGATTAGAGGTTTGACAATGGAAGTATCGGGAGGATGCCACCATATAGATGGGTGTTGAGCTGCACCAACTGTACCAATGTACTCCATTAGTGGCTCAATGGGAAAGTAAATCATTAATTATTGCAACATTAGCTCTGTTCCTCGTGTCCCCTTCTATCATACTGTGTACCCCGTCGATAAATCTGATCACAGACAAGATACATCTTATGTTTTTTCCATTTCTTCAAGTGGCGGTGTGGAAGACAAGAACCCTTGTTTCTATAATATATCTGGTGTTCTCATTATGAATTACACGTCAATCTTTTAGATTTTGTACAAAAAAGTTTCATTATAACATACATATACATTCAGAGCAGGTCTGAGGAGAAACGTTGATAAACAATAGATTGAAATATCTCGACATGGGGCGGAATATTGCTCATCTGATGTTTCTGTACAAGATGTTAACAATCTGACACAAAGCTTGACGCAAGTACCAGATCATGAAGGAAGCGTGAAACATTGAGACTAGATGCCTGCTGCAGCAATATTGCGCACTTTAATAATTAATTAATAATATAATAATAAATTAATGTTCAGATGTATGCTGTAACATTAATTTCTACGTACCTTGTATTTCATTATCGATGCAGTGTAGTATCTACACTACACTATAGTATAGGGTGGGGTAGTATAGTATAGGGTGGGTGGGTGGGTAGTCGCACTATAATAAACGCGTGCGATGAGCGTTTGTTAAAGGTTTAATAAATTTACTTTGTATTATTTATTTATTTGATTCTTAAAATAGTGCATACATAAGCACTCCTTATATATGCTCTAATATGTACAAGATTAAAGTAATTTCTTTTACTAAAACTTATCTTTTGTATATATATAATCAGTTTCATTTTAAATCTATTCAATTTCTCTTCCTTTCTTATGTTTTCTGACATTTCATTAAAAAATTTCATCGCACTATACTTCACCGATTTCAGAGATTTGGCCTTCTTCCTGAATGGCAGTCTCAGTCTATCCCCCCCTCGTACGTTGCTCGTGCTCATGTTGATTTGTATCAATTTTTCGTGTGAGTTCCGCTGATATTTTCTTATTAATGATTTTGTATATAAATACCATTGTATTGAGGTATATTTTCCGCTTCAAGGCCATCATATTCAGATGTTTGAACATTGCACTGCTCCGAGTATATCTAGTCTAGTATTATTCTCATAGCTTTTTTTTGCAACACGGACAATTGTTGCATTTCTTCTTCGTTGGCCAAAACCGTTATTCTAATATACGCCTATATTTTAATCCACCCTGCACATATTCCATTCCTAAAACTGGCGCTGGTGACGTCGGGTGAAGGCTGGAATGTCTCCATCGTGTCAGTCTCCGTAACCTACGATCCCGCACAATGTAGAAAGCCTGGGAGACGACTCAGTAGAGATCGATGATAGTCGGGAGCAGAACAAAGCGAACTCCGCCTATTGTCACATTGCGTTTTGTATTCAATCACCTACCCGCTCTGACTGCCTACAAATGCTTTCGCGTTTTCGAGATCGCTTATAGAGATGTTTTAATTATATCTGTGTACAGCGTGTGAACCACCGCTCCGCTGAAGAATAGCTCCATTGTGATCACGTCTGTTTACATTACTCTTCACATTCTTATCTCTGAGATGCAGCGCGGACTGCTGCAGCCGCGGACGCCACTTTCTATTGAAAATAAATATCGCCGACCCGCTCGGTGACTATCCGGGGTCGACGATGCACCACGCACACGACAAAAGTAATTCAAGGAACGAGGAGACGAGAGAAGAAGCTGAAGAGCGAAGGCAGAATACATTTTTAACAGGTGTTCAATTAATTGCACCAAACCATGTCGACGTTTGTTTTAGTCGCTAGAAATATCCCCAAACTGGGCGTGAAATTGTAATACGACTGTTAGAACAATAGGCCATCACATTTTCAAACATTTAAAATTAGCAATGTGTGGTTAAAATTCATCTTTTTATTTATTATCTAAATTTAGTGGTTAATAAAACAAAGATAATAAATAAAAATACATTACATTTTCAACTGTCAACCATTCTACCTACAAATATATCTCGCTCTCTGACGGAAGATCGGAAGATAATCCTATTTATATCAGAAACATTACATTAGCCTTACATTTTACTATTATTACACAGAATTTAATCCCCTTCTTCCTTCCGTTCCCTCTGGAATTTTTTTTTTCTTTCTTTTCTTTCACATTATTTACTTATTTTTTTAACTCCTTCAATAGAAGAGATAGGTCTCATTCTTTTTATTGCTTAACATTAATCTTTGTTACCAAACCCTCGCTGTACTTACAAGTGTACTTAATAATTCAAAGAAAATATATAATTGGTTGAATTTACTATTATTTTTATATACTATCTTAACCATTGTATGTTTTCCAAAATAAAATATCATTTCTATCGTATTCACGTCAAAACTCAATGAAAAAAGGTCAATATACTTGGCAGTAGAAAAAGTCATACGATTCCGCTACTTTGGTGTTTTTTCTTACTCAAATGACAATGTACACTTCATTTCTAATTGAATATATATTTACGTACTGTAATAAAAGAGAAAATATTGAACTAATCTTAATCTAGAGATATTAATAACACGTTCGAAATACTTATATGAGACACGCGATTTCGCTACTTTGGTGTTTTTTTTTTTTTTTTACATTGATGTGGTATTATTTAAGACAATATAATAATAGATAATTGTAATTGTTGCAAGAACGTGTCCATTAGTAGGAAAAGGTCCAGAACCCTTCAGGTCGTCAGCCCACCGCACTTGGCGACCTCTACCTCTACCGTTACATGCCAGCGCAGCCTCACCTCAGCTTTACGATCCACTGGACACAAGGCCGACTACCTTTACTTTGTCCCTTATCACTCACTGGTTTCTGGTCTCCCCGTATTTCAGTTCACTGAGTACATCCAGGCAACCATTGCTCGTTCCATACCCCTTTGTATAATACCAGTTTTGATACAACTCGTGTAAGGATGCAGTATGTATTATATATATAAGCTTTCGTCTCTTTCGCTCTACTTGACTGATCCGATTCTCCTTCTCCTACTTCGAGGCTTACCTTTTATTTTATATTTTCCAGCTCTACTCGTCTGACAATGGATATTTGGATCGTGGCTGCACATTACTTTGTTTTTATTTTGAGGTTCACTGTAGTTTAAGATTCGTCAGAATTAATATCAGATCTTCTTCGAAGTAGTCAATCGATACTACTACTATCTAAGATGAATTGATTTAATATGCCTTTATCTGACCATAAAGAGTTTCGGAATCGTAATAACTCACATATAAAATATACATAAACTTCTCAATTTACAGAAAGTGCATTAGTGTCACTTCATTTTATTTCTATGCTTATTCTCTTTATCTTATTCTACTTCCCTTCTTTACTCCGTCTTATTCTCTTTAACATTTTATATTGATTTATGCTTTTTACAGATTATTCTCGGTCACCCAGAAGCCCACGAAGAAGAATTGTTAACATTACCCGCGGGACATTTCGTTTCACCGAATACAGCGCAACATTACACCGGGAAGTATTGAAAAAACAATTTCTAGATCGGCAAACGTAACAAAAATACAAATTGTTACCATTTCTAATGAATTTTTGAGGACTTCGCTAAATAAAAACTAGCGGGGCCGCTCTCGGCGTCAATTCTTCCACCTGGACAGTTCAAGATCAAAAATAAAACTCAACTTTAGCGGACAGCGATTTCAAGGCGACGGTTGGGTTTGAGTCACGACATTCCAGCCATCGCGCGTCGTCCATTCGGCTGTCTGTCCGTAGTCTCGTCGATGACTCAGAAACAAGCTAATCAGTCTAATCTGTTAGCAAACCCCTATTTTGTTTTAGAGTGGATTGACGCAGCCCGTCTAGACGGACTTCACCACCTTGCCTCTCTATGATAATATAAACTTATATTATTTTTATATGATAGATTAATTACCTAACTGCGATGTCCTTGGAATGGTGTGTGTATGTGTGCCGCACCGCCGATGCGGGTATGTGCGGGAGTGCGCGCGCCTCTTTTATCTGCGTATGATATACCTTGTACTAAATTGTAGTTTATTGTAATAGATTATTTGTTACAAAGCCTATTTCTTGGACCTTCATATTACGAGGTATACACTAAAGACGTACTAAGAAGTGAGGTACGTAACACTAACAATAACAATATTGATTAATATAAATAAAATGTATTAATTTAATAAATAAAAAAATTACGTTTTCTGGCCTTCGTATTCTTCTGGCTGAAGAATGAGACAGGTGCGCTGACATTGTCTCATTCAATTTACATCTTCAACAAGTTTCTATTTGTGTAACACCCTTGTGGAATATCTCTCTATACGTTAGCTCGACAGACAGGTTGGAAGTTAACAGAAAGAAATTCAAATTTGAGTGCAGGTCAATGATGCAATCTAAAACTTGGTATGAAAACAGCAGCTCTAGTTATTTGTAAAAACATTTGGTGGGTTAGCTGTGCAGTTCAGCCACCTCTTGCTCGGCAGCACGTTCACGTAAGAAGCAGCCAAAGTTAGAAGACTTATATCAGCATTGTTTCTTTACTTATGAACTTTGAAGCAGAACTGACCTTTAAACTTCAATCAATCGTGTGTCGCGGCTCTTCAGCTGGATTTGAAGATCCTCGGTTCAACTCGGAATCCTAGGAGAAATCTAGTAGTGATTTGAGCACTAGCGTAAATCCACCATAGATAACTTAATTTCTTGGCATTTGATGTTAGTCACGCGAAAGAAGTAACCGACGAATGACTTTGATTGAAGAGCAAAAGTGATTTCAGTGAACGCGCCAGGCGCACTAGCGACACCGGAGTGATTACATAGCTTATAAATTGAAAGAAATATAATATTTTACAATTTCTTAATAACTGCGTTATGAAATATTTTCTACCCTAGCAATTGCTTTATCTATTCTATTCAGCAATTGTTTTCAACAGGAATATACCACTGTTACTGGCATTTGTCATTTCTTCGGCGACATCAAACGCATCCGTCATTCATTGTATTATGATGACGAGGTAGTTTTGGCAGAATTCTTGTTTAGAGCTGTGAGTCAAGCCTGTTTCGGCGGTGACTCTGACCGCCTGACTCACTAGGCTAGTGCTAGTGGAGTGACACCCCGAGTGCGTGAAGCGAGGTCTCTTTGTACGCGCCTCAAATCAGAACAATGTAATTCTTTCGGAGTAGTATTCGGACATGATATCAACATTTGTACTAATGTTGACGCGTGCTGTTGCCAGCGAGGAACAATCCACGGAAGAAGTGTATTCATTTATTAATAGATCAATGGATCCAACTGCAACTGAAGGTAAAGGAAAGGGACTATGAGGAAAAAGTGTAAAAATATGAAGTACGTACTGCAAGATTTAAGCAGCTTTTGCAGCAACCTTTGTTACACCGATCACCGATATTTCCATATTAGGGACCTTTGCGGTCTTCACAAGCCAACGTCGATAGTTTTCAGCTGTTTTCCCGATGTATGAGAGGAATTATTTTTTAAAGTTTATAATGCCTTGTCATTCTGTGCTCGATTTTAAATATTATTAGTCCATATTATAGCTTATAAAATGTATTGCTAATGTATCGAATGCCATCCCGAGATTCTTTTCTAATATCTCGTTCTGAATCATCTCAAATAACGAGACCGAAAGGTGTAGAGTTATTACGATGTTTAATCAGTTATCAGACGACTGATCGTTAGCGATAGTCAGGCCTATTCTCTAAATTGCAATATTGAAATGAAGGTGATTGTTACACCAACCCTCAAAAATAGTGTTATATTTGAATGAGAGAGAGGGAGATAAACGTACCATAATCTGTCAAAACATAAAAATGACAACAGGATTGGCCGTGATTCTTCACTACGACGCTGCGGATGAGGAAATCAATAGGTAATTTATGAACAAACCTTTTCCTGTGAACTTTGAATACTGTATTAGTACTTATTTTAACCAAAAACTTATATTTTTAGTCGAAACTCGAGAATGGAAAGACGTCGTTTGCGTGATTTGTGCAACCCGATGTAAATTCCAAATGGGCAATTTTTACAACTATACCGCCTCGATAAGGTACAACTATACCGCACAAATCACGCAAACGACGTCTTTCCATTCTCGAGTTTCGACTAAAAATATATGTTTTTGGTGAAATTAAGTACTAATACAGTATTCAAATAACACAGAAAAAGGTTTGTTCATAAATTACATATTGATTTCCTCATCCGCAGCGTCGTAGTGAAGAATCACAGCCAATCCTGTTGCCATTTTTATGTTTTGACCAGATTATGGTACGTTTATCTTCCTCACTCTCATTCAAATATAACACGGACGTTAATTTACATACTGTCTATTTTTGAGGGTTGGTGTAACAATCGCCTTCATTTCAATATTGCAATTTTGAGAATAGGCCTGATTATTGGCTTTGTGCATCTGATAGTAACAGTCGCCGGTGATCTATTGTAATGGTGACGCGCGGAGGGCGTCGTCCTCGCATTGTCTCCAGTTCACGTGCGCAACCATTGTAAAACAATAATGGCTCTCGGGTCCCCATTCACGATTTCTAGCATTGTCCAGCGTCGTCTCTCGGAGCTGTGGCATTGTTTCTATATTGTTATCCGATCATAGTTTTGCAATCTGAAGGCGATATCAATAATTCGAGACATAACGGTCTGTAACTCGATGTAGAAGAGATCCACTCGCCGGTGCCGGCCTCTGTTGGCAATGTGGACAGCGCTATGATCGGCCATTCTAGTTTCTAGCGCATCGCGGCGTCAGCAATCTTCCGGGCATTCAAGGTGACTATTCTCAAATACAGAGATCCAAACTCAACCGTTATTTGAATTATTTCTTGCCCTATTGAACGAGCAATGTCTGATGTAAATGTTTTCCGGATTGTGCGGCACGGCACGGCACGGCACGGCACGGCACGGCACGTAGCTCCATCCTACCGAAAATAAGCATCGGTCAAACGTCTAAATTTACTTTGGCAGTGAATTTTTACAATTTCGTCAAATTGTATCGAATTATTTTCGTTAATCTAGTTTTTGAAAGATAGTGCAATATTTAGAATAACGGTTGAGTTTGGATCACCCTTTCTTTGCATTTCCATTAAAATGCAATCGTGGCATTCCTCGTGCCGCGAATAAGTGAAAACTTGGTACTGACACTGACAGGTTATCTATAAATGAATATCCAACGTCTCTCAGACGATACTATGAAATATACATTTTAAAATTGACTAGTTATATTTGGAGGACATTCTGCTTAATTATATAATACAACATTACCGAAACAAAAGGAATTCTAGAGAAGGTGCACTTGAAAATTTGACAACGCTTAGAACATTATCGGCCAATTTGGGAGAATTATTCTGTTTTTCTGTAAAATTGGATGTTTTATTTTAGATGGGTCGTGAATGTTTAAAGAGTTGTCACACTTGTTCTTTTCTCTCCTTCGTGTCAGTTCCAGTATTGACGTGCAGTGGCCAAGATTGGAAGACGCTTGTTTACGGTTGCAGATGATAGTGGACGGGGCTTGCTGCGGTTGGATTTGTAGCCGGCCCAGGTGCGTCGCGCTGTCCACGGGATACGTGACATATGTAACTATTTATGTGAATTAGGTAACTTAGTCTTATCTTATCTGTAGGGATAAGATTAATTTTCGGTCAAAATCGAGATATGGTATTTGGTAGGACGCGCGCCTCGTTCAGACTTCCCCACTTCCCGGAAGCCGGTCAGCCGGCGGAGGGGAGAGGACCAGTTCCTGCCTTTTCGTGCCCTATCATCACTCTGTTCACTGCAGGCCGGTGCAGCTCTGCAGTCGATTGGCCAAACCATTGCCTCAGGTTTGATTAATTTGATTAGAACAGAAGGATCCCATCATTCATTAATATTGTTTAACACAATACTTTGTTTCTTTTCCAATTTCGTTCCAGCAATACAAATACTTTCTAAATATGAATTAAATATATTAATCATAAAGATATACATATAAAATCAATTTTATCGAAAAATATTGTTGTTGCGCTACCGGGATTCGAACCTGGATCTCTTCCCTAACCGGGGGAGGTGCTTTATCCAACTAAGCTACAGCGGCACTATTTTTAGCGACAATTTTTCGACCCTATATGTTACCTTTTTGAAATTAATACATTTAATCGTTCCATCATTTGACAGAGCCATCTACCTTATTTTTACAGAATCTCAAAATACCTTTAAGTTAATCTGATAGCAGACGCCAGAATTATCAATTCATTTTTATTAAATTTTACAACAACAACAACAATATTTTTCGATAAAATTGTTTTTATATGTATAACTTTATAATTAATATATTTAATTATAACTATAACTTCACAATAAGAATGTGTTCTCCTAAAAAAACAAAGACTTTCATTGTCACCTGTGATCTATTTGCTAGTGAGCATCTACTGAGCATCCAGTGAGCATCTAGTGAGCATCCAATGAGCATCTAGTGAGCATCTAGTGAGCATCCAGTGAGCATCTAGTGAGCATCCAGTGAGCATCCAGTGAGCATCCAGTGAGCATCCAGTGAGCATCTAGACACCTTGACACCTTCATCGATTCAAAATGTCTACATATCGTTTGCTGTGGTTTTAGAATAGGAGAATAAAGACTTATTCTTAACTCTCACCGCTCATCGAGAGGTCTGACGTTCATATTCATTTTCCTCGATCACGTGATTGCGATATTTTCCATCCATTGCAAATATTCCAAGCGTTTAGACGAGAGCGTGATGACATAACCTAAAAAGATAGTATTGGCACAGACCAGTTTCGATCAGTGTGGTCTGTCCTCACTAGTAAGTTAGCTGTTGGCGGCAGGTAAGCAGACATCTTAAACCGAGTATACTCTTACTTTTCCTTTATTTTAAAAAGATTTCGGATACGCTGTACTTTGTATGCCCCCAAATTGTCAAAATATAATACTGTTTAGTACATTAATTATTAATAATGATTTTTTACGACTTTCTCATTTAACATTTATCGGAGGCTCCATCAAAATATTATATGAAATAGGTTTTTTTCATTATTATACAGAAGAAAATTTCGGAAAATTTGATAGGAAGTTCGCGAGTGAACTGTTATGGGTATTTAGTATCTTTTTAGACATCAACTAAGAAGAAATATGCAAAGAGAAAATATATTCTATATAGAGGTGGTATGACACACGAGTCTGAGACAAGAAATGCGGTTTTTTTCATTATAAAGTAGGAATGAGAAATCGTAGTTTATAAAATAAAGCATTGTATAATAAAGTTGATAGCTATTTGAAAATGGAGCGAGATCCCAAATTGTTTGGAATCTTATACGGTTAACGTAGCGAAATCGGTATTTCAGTTTCCCGGCAGGAAATATTTCTATTCGACTTGTCTAATTTGTTTTAATATTATCCGAAATCGCAACTTGACAATGAAAAGGCATCATCTATCTCCGTGCGCATGCGCCCTGCCCACCGTTGAACGAGGAGTGTCGCGCGTAGGCACCTTTACGGAATGGCGCGACCAAAGTGAAGACCATCAGCGGGAAGGTTAATGCCACTCCGCCCACCTCTCCCGGGGCCACTTCCTGGATGTGACCAGCCTCTGTTCCATTACTTCCATCTACAACACACTAATTAGACATCTATCGTTCCCGTATCTATCCCGGTAACAACAACAATATCTATTAATACATTTAATTAGTATTTAAAACATCGCAGAGCTATATTCTGAATAATTACAACGTCACAATAAGACTGTGTTCTCCTTAATAATTATACAATATACAATTATCAGCAGGTTAAAAAATCCTATCACAAAGCACAAAATTGTCGATGTTTTAAATTTGATCAAAAGTGTTAATAATCCGGTCTGGTACACAGCACGCTGATTTCTAATGTAAAGCTTCACGCAAGTACCACATCAGTACGGAAGCGTGAAACGTTGAGACTAGATGCCTACCACAGCAATATTTCGCACTTTGATCCCATTTCACGAGTGTGTACATTGTGCAATGAGCCGGTACACGAGTCGGACGGTTTCTCCTAAGCTACAATTAACTTTTTCAAGACACTTTTTGTTGAAACTATGTTTTTATATGTTGGTGGTAGATATTTGTTATAATTATTTCTCGAATATTCCCAGGTTCACGAGTATTATGCTTTTATATGCATATATTTAAACATTTCCTGAAACATTTTATTTTTATGGATATATTTCATAGTCATACCCATTGCAGTATCTGCAGGCTACGGTGAATAGTCACTTTGTAGTAAACGGTGGGTAATCGCATTGTAGTAAACGGTGGGTAATCGCATTGTAGTAAACGGTGGGTAATCGCATTGTAGTAAACGGTGGGTAATCGCATTGTAGTAAACGGTGGGTAATCGCATTGTAGTAAACGGTGGGTAATCGCATTGTAGTAAACGGTGGGTAATCGCATTGTAGTAAACGGTGGGTAGTCACATTGTATTAAACGCATGTGATGAGCATGTTTAAGAGATTTGATGACCATACTTTTATTGTAACTGATTTATTTTGTTGTACCTATGTTCTGTCATCAAGCTTTTAGTTGTACAATCGTTCGTGCTTCAATACAACAAAAGGAGTCTACCGGTGTGAGTGTGTTTGGTATTGGATGATATCATTGGCTGCGACTGCGAGCATGCTATACGGGCGGTCGAATCACAACATACGAAGTGAATGAACAAAAAAGAGCTTTGAATACAATGACGCTTACAATTATCCTTCCGGTGAAAAGCATATTTCAGTCACAGCTTTCAGTCAAGTCAAATTCAATCATTTAAGTATTTACGAGATTTATTTTCAAGCCATACTCACTAATATCGATATTTCGTGTCCTCGGTGAAGTTGGAGTTGTGAAGAACTGAGAGAAGTGAGTGATTGCCTAACTAACGCAAGAAGCGAGGGGACGTGACCTCAGCGGTTCAAGGCGCGGATAGTATAACTCCACCGAGTAATGGCTGGTAATAATTTTCGCCGAGTCTGACAAGAGAGAAAAGAAAAACATTCAAAAATGACCTATTGAATTTTAGCTCAATTACGCACATCGTCGGTTAAGTCTCGTTTTTGTTATAGCAAACAATATATTTTATCTGGGTGTACAGTAAATCATTTTTTTGATATTGTAATATTTGTCAAATCATCGGCACGCGCAGTGCGCAGGCGCAGCGCGCGTGTGTATCCACCGACGAATCTGTTTATGAACTCCAAAAAAAACCTGTTCAAGTTTTTTTGCCATCTGCTGTTGATTTCTTCGCGGCAATACAAGGCGCTCGGCCTTGATCAGGTTCACCGCGATAGATGAGCAGAATATCGCACAAAAACAGAGCGTGGGCGCCGCTCTCGCCAGGGACGGTTATCTCACTCAGGCTCCGCGGGCTAAACGAAACCGCGCCAATAAATTGTCGGGCGTCTAGGAGGAACTGCATAACTCGACCCTCGGCTGATCAGAGCGAGCGCTGACTAATATGAGTAGAAACTTTCGAGATGTGATGCTCGAGAAGAATAAGCTGGACGGAGATGAAGAGATACTGACAACATGTGCTAATTAGTGATGGTTAAATCGTTAAATAAACTGTGATTGTAACGGTGATTGGTAACTGTTTATTCCTAACTCTACGAGCAATCACTGCTACACTAGAAAGTAAAGCTCGGTTACCAATCATCTCCGTTAGTGCCAGTACAATCCGCCTTCCCGACAAGAACCGAGGTATAAACTTCTTATTGAATATTTTTCTATCCGATCTAACCATCAACAAACTTCTGTCAACTGCGTGCAGTCTTTCTCGTTCGACCTGCTCTGACCGCACACGCACACGCATACACGCTCACTTCGCACCGGGCGCGCACACACATAACCTTCCGATTCTTAACATTCAACATTCATAACAACCGTACTCTAACTTAACCCCGTGCGGCCAATACGATACATTCTCAGACACAATGCACCCCTAGGTAATGTGGCTGAACGGCCAGACAAAAATGCATATATCAAATTAGAAGCTTCTTCAATATGAAATATGAAAGATGACTTATTTGAATAGCGGTTAGCGCTGACGACAAACGGCTCATCTTTTGAATACGGAAATGTAGCAGAGATGGTCACACGGGCGTGCGTAGGCTTCACGCCTTGGCTGCCTACAAGTTAGGACTATAACAATATTCTAATATGGTAACTAATAATTAATACGCAACGTTTTTATAACTCAAAAGCTGCAGAGCTCCGCCCGCCGTATTCCAAACTCCATCCGAACTGATTACTGATTACATTCTTCAGCATCCTCTGTCCGGATTGTTGTCTAGTGGTTGCGATACTCGCCTAGTGATCTAATTTAGTCCTTTTTTCATAGCGTGAGAGTTTAGCTTAGTTTAAAAATAGTAAGAATATTGATGTGACACGCGTCATCCGCGTGGCGCATCTGTAAATAGAGAAGAAAACAAATATTTTGAGACGGGATTATTAAGTTCTTTTTATTTATACATATAACAAACAGTTTTACATCAAAGATTGCTCTGTGCTCAAAAACATGTTTAAATATAGTTAATTTAACCGCGTTTAAAACATAAATAATATAGAATTAGTGTAAAGAATAGAACAAAACTAAGATTGTTTGAGGATCGAAGGTGTGATACTTTCTCTTAACTTTGTATGACATTGACTAAAAGTCTATTTAATTTATGGAGGTCCACAACTACTCATAAATATTGAATGCACCGGTGGAATGTACCAAGCCGCTTTCGACAGCCAGTGCGGCCGCGCCCAAAAGTACGCACTCTCTTCTCGGTTCTGGCTTTGTTAGCAGCTCCCGCGTCTCACTCCGTTTTATCCAATTTAGTTTACAGTAGAATGAACTACTAATAATATAATATGCTGGTCACATCCGATAGTTAAACCACCACTTCCCACAGACTTCAGAGCAGTTAAAGAACAAGTACACTTGTTCAAAAACGAAATGAACTCCTTTCCCTCTCAGCTGTGATGACAGCTGTGCCGACCGCTGCAGCACGTTGAAAATGATGAATTACCTCTCTCTCGCCCAGGCCAGTGTCGTGCCGAAGTGTTTGTCCTAATTACCCACCGCGCACGATGTGCCGAAACGCTAAAAATATGCACACGAATGTTTGCGGAACGAAAAATGTGTAAACATTCCGTAATGTTTGTGAAAAAATGAATTATTATATAAAAAAATTCAATAAATCCATTGTATTTAATTTACCTTCCATTGAAGGCCGGCACGGACGGCCTCTTTGCCGAATACCTCCCAATACCTCGCCCTGCTGCCGCACAAATGATCTAAGTTATATCGGTCGCTATCCGAGACGTTAAAGTTCCAAGCAAGAACCTTAACATCTCAGATAGCCGTTTGGAACTGTCCCGCCCAGAAGTGTTTACCCTGGCCCTGGTGAGGCTCACTTAGTAACCGCTCTCTCGCTGTCTGACCGCACTAAAGTACCTACCTACTAAATACGATAGCATATTGACTTAATGATAATACTGTTGAAATTTCTATGATCTTCAGAGGCCCACCCAGAAAAAAATTCAGGTTGTTTCAAACTTCCAAGGTAGTCTCGTTTTTTGTAATTATAGATATATATAATATTTCATTTATTTATCTACATTGTTAAGGGAATAGGGAAAATCTTTCGCAGTCGAGAAATCAAAAACGATAGGTTTAGTTGCTAAAATCAAGTATAAATAATGGAAAGACTTGAAACTTGACGGACTGTAGCCACAACATTAAACATCATTTTGTACTGCGAGATGTACGAATGTCTCCATTCTGCAGGAATTAAACATCGAGGACAGACCCTCAGCCTGCAGCCTGAGACGAATCCTTCCATTTTTTGGGCATCTTGCGAGAAGGGAAGATAGCTCGGAGGAGCTTGTTGCGGTGAATCACGTCGAAGGACGGAGATAAAGAGACCGAGTGGAAAAGACAACAGCCTCTTCTCTGGTGACAGCGCTGAGGTCTGCAGGATGCGGAGAAAAGTGGAGGAGCATAGTTAAGAGGACGAGAGTTCGTGGAGATCGCGATCATCAGTCACGTGGGTGAATAGATAGATAGATGTACCAATATATGATATAAAGCACACAAGTTAACATCGAGATAATTTTATCCCATATAATATGTGTTGACGAATTTGGTGTTCACCCCCCAAAAGCACTCAAGAGTGCGCCTCTGGTTAATCTCCTCAGATACTATGAGAGATTTGAATCATGATCATATCGTGAGGAGTACCGCCAGAACGGTGGCAATTTCTTCGGATTAACACCCGAATATTATCAATTCTGACTAATCCGAATGACTCGTGAAAAATAACTGGACCACAAAACAAGGAAATGGTTTCGGTAGAATCACGAAAGGGGAAACCGTTATCTGCGCCAGCGGACCGGCGGCTCTCGTGCCGTCTTACTACGTTATACCGTTCTGCTAGTAACCCAGTCTGGCAGGTTCAGTTTTCAATTTACCACTGGCACGCCGAGTCTTCACAAGCCGCAGCCCTCTGTCTTCAGATCTCTCCTTCTGCCTCGAACCGAACCGAAATTAAAAATGGACTCTAAATATTAAGTTTGGCGCAGTTGACTTGCCCAACTGGCAACGGTGCTTTTAATAAAACAAGAGGCGAAATTGCACCGAGCTCGATACGTGATACGGAATCATTTTAACCCTCCCCAAACCAAGCAGTGACACACGTCTACCATCATAATTAAACCTGTCATATGCACGCAACATTAAATGTATATTTTAGATAATCCTAACGAAAATATTAGCGCTTAAGAATGACTAGTAAAGAACCAATTATAAAAAGGGAATCGTACAAAAACAATTATTTTTTTCATTCAATCCGTTGTAAAATTAATACGTTGATAAAAATACCACACATCTCACATTATTTTAATAGTGAAAAGGACAACAAACATACAAATGTAATTGTGTCTTTCTCACTAATTAAATGAAGAGAGATAAGAAGGAAGGACATTTTATATAGGACTTAATGAATGCTCTAAATTGCGTAACGAATCATTTTTTTTAAAATTGAATGCTCGTAAAACATTTTTTCTAACTGTTATTTACGGTAACACGAGTTGACAGCATGACTGCGTAAGGGTATTTTATATCATGGTATGGTAAAGGTTAAGGTGTGCACAATACCACCGTGGCGGTGAATAAACAAAACCTCTTCCGATTCATTATCTTTTGTGGATTTGTCTATTGGTAGAGGATTGCAGAAGACAAATCGGTATAGAAAATCAATCACACGAGCAATCGTGGTGCAACTTATTGTTAATAAAGTTTCATTATTTCTGAACGAGTTCAGTTCACAAACTAAAAGGAAGATTCTCTCGCCTTCAGGATATATTCTCGTGAGACGTTCCTGCGGCCTTTCATTCAATTACTATATTGGCCATTGTTTTGGAAACTAGATATGCCTTCTTACACGATTGATCAATACTCCCACCACCCCGCTCTTCGTCTGAAGCCTGGACGGACCGGCTAACGTCTAATGGATGGATAAGTCGCTCGGTTAATCAGGCCTATTCTCAAAATTGCAATATTGAAATGAAGGTGATTGTTACACCAACCCTCAAAAATAGTGTTATATTTGAATGAGAGAGAGAGGGAGAGAGAGTGAGGGAGTGAGGGAGATAAACGTACCATAATCTGTCAAAATTATCTGTCTATTTTTGAATGAGAGAGAGGGAGAGAGAGTGAGGGAGTGAGGGAAATAAACGAACTATAATCTGTCAAAACTATCTGTCTATTTTTGAGGGTTGGTGTAACAATCACCTTCATTTCAATATTGCAATTTTGAGAATAGGCCTGATTATCCCTAAATCTAAATCTTTATTTACACACAAGTGCCAACAACCATAACCAAAATTGAGACTGACATCTGCACTCTTCAAACTGGTACCACTAGCTCGAGTGAGCCATGCCTAACCTAACCCGTTTCTGCGATCACTCGCAGTTTCAAACAAACCAGATCTCGACACGAGGAATCACATTTATCGCTGAAGCTGTTAATGATCTTTAAAACTGTAAAGTCTTGCCGTTTTGTGTCGGCTGCGCCAGAAGTGGTGTTGCAATACCAATTGTATCGTTCGACCGCGCGTCTCTGAAACGAAGAGCTGTGTTAACAGTAAATCGCGCCCGACGCAGAATGGTAGCGAGGCAATGACGAAGGGAAAGCTCCGAGGAAGTCCGCGACGTGCGGTTTGCGTATTAACTGAATAATTGTCGCCTGGCGATCGGTGTAAACTATCGGTGGGTGATTCCAATACGGAAACGCACTCTGCATACATTTACGCGCTTTCTTTTTCATATCTGATTTGTATCGTTATACTGATCAGCTGGCAGCTTCGGTCATTGCTGCGCTTTCTTTCAACGCTCAGCAGGACATCAACCTTTGGGTCGCGGGCGAACGGCTGACGCATAAACATCGATTGGATAATTAACGACAATACAAACAGAATGAACTCGAAGTATCGGCTAGTCTTGTCCAGCTCTAAGATTCTAAGATGGTATTGTTTTGCTAATGTAATTTTTTTTTTTTTTAGGAGAACACATTCTTATTGTGAAGTTGTAATTATTCAGAGCAGACGGTCTGTGATATTTTAAATATGAATTAAATATATTAATTAGAAAGATAAACATATAAAATCAATTTTATCGAAAAATATTGTTGTTGCGCCACCGGGATTCCAATAAGGTAGATGGCTCTGTCAAATAATGGAACGATTAAATGTATTAATATCAAAAAGGTAACATATAGGTTCGAAAATTGACGCTAAAAATATTGTCGCTGTAGCATAGTTGGATGATGCACCTTCCCCGGTTAGGAAAGAGAACCAGGTTCGAATCCCGGTGGCGCAACAACAATATTTTTCGATAAAATTGATTTTATATGTATATCTTTCTAATTAATATATTTAATTTATTTTTGTTATCCTTTATTTTAACGCTACTTTAATCTGCCTTTGCTTCTTTGTTTTGAATTGAATTTTTTTAAATATGTTTTTGTTTATATCTCAAACAAGTGGAATTTATGTTGTTGTTGCACAGTTGTCATGTAGCATTAAATAAATGCCATTCTGGCGGCGAATGAGCAGGACAGATTTTGCTTATAAACGGTCCTGGGTAAGCAGCGGGTCTGCTCTCATAGTCGTAGTGTATCAACACACCAGTCAACAGCGAAGAATGGATAGCGGACTATCGGTGGTTAAGCAGTTTGAAAAGTTCTTCGAAATCGCTCATGCCCGACTTCGCGCAGCATAAGTGTGCTGATCTTATGCAAGCGGAGGATCGCAGACCGCCTGGGCCGTTTCTACCGTCAGGCGAGACTAGGCAAAACGGGGAAATAAAATCATTTTAAATCAAACAGGGAAAAAATTGACTACATTAGAAAGATAAACTTGTAACGTGGCACAGTATATTATTTCAAATCAACTTGACCGGTAGCCTGCTGCGACAAAAGCGCTTTACTCTTAAGAATAAAGTAAATGAGCTTCAAAATACAGAGGAGTATTTGGAGGCATGGAATTTGAGAGAGGTTTGGTTGACGTTTGAGATCTAGCTGAAAATATCAATGTTGAGCCTTTTTTTCAGACAGAGATAAGAATGAGAAAAGGGAAATTGTTCGCTTACGAATCTCAAGATGAACCCATCGCTGACCCCAAAGAAAAGTAGTAAATGACTAATTTGCTACATTGGTTTTCTAATCCAAAGAACTCATGGATTTGTGCATCAAATTATAGTAGCTCAGGATAAACCCCATCTTTTCTTAAGGCCATTGACGCGGCAACTCTCCGTTCTGAACTTTCCGAATATAAACAAATGCGAAACCCAAATATGTGCTGAACTGTCATCCGTGCCAAAACAAGTGAGAAAATGGTTTTCCTAATATGCTCGTATCCGTTTGACATTGCCGGTACCAGTGGCATGAGCCAAGAGAGACTCGTGGGACCAGATATCAATTCTGTAGAAAAAGATATGGCTTACCAGCTTGATTAGATTAGATTAGAGATAAAATGAAGGTATTATTGGATCAAGAGGAAGAACCCAATTTAATGTTTGATGTGTTTTTGTTAAAATTAGAATACAAGTTATTTTATCTTGTATCTAATGCATTCATTCTTCTAGCCCGGATGGGGCGACATTTTTCAATTCTCGCCTAGGGTTAGGTTAGGGTACGAAAGCGTCTACGCACAGCTGACCGCATTTTGAGGAAACATCAAAAATGCGGTCGATGACTCGCGTCACAATGACTGGTAATTTCGGTGATGATTCGTGAAATGACAACAAATGGCGAAGGACAAAAGTAAAAGGACAATCCCGCGGGAGTATGAGGCGGGTTGGCGCACTCACCATGGTGTATCTCCGGAGCTTCTGATGCTGGACGCTGGATGCTGGCGAGCTCGAGGCGAGGGTCACAGCTCACAGCATGTCAGCCGCCGCGTCCTGCGGGCCGACTCCGGCACTCGCCGGGGATCTGAACCGTTCGCTGCGGGAACTCGATGCCCTCAATGAAATTACATCAGTCTTACGCGGGCCGTGTTAGCACCGTTCCGTTCCGATCGCGGCGTTAGCGCTATTTTCTAACAACTCTACCGCCGCAGCTGGCGCGTAACACTTCCTCGATAATGCAACCTTCACTGGAGCAATCGTGACACTCCGACGACTCCGAAACGAGTTTTCGGCGGCGGCGTCTAGACTGGTTTCCCGCGCTCTAGACTGGTTTCGGGGGCGACCGCGCTATCCGGCCTTCGTCGAGTGACTGCCGCGACTGCCGAAGCCGAATTGCCGAATTGCCGTCCGCCGCCTCGCCTCGGTCGACTGACCGGAGTGGAGCAATTTCTCTCACTTCCACTGAGCCGCTGCCGCTGCCGCTGCCCGGGCCGACCCGCTCGCCATAACGGTTCCGAGTTTCCGCCATTATCATTTAGACGCGATCCGTGCTGCGAACACGCGGAAGCCGAACAGAGTCACGCAGACCCGCTTCCTCGTCGGATGCTCTCTCTGCTCGCCGACAACTGACGTTAGGGAATTCATGACAATTTTATCTAATTAGACATTGACAAACCCAACCGGCCAACAGTATGGAGAGGTTGGATTGTTGAGTGCGTGTGATATGTTCTCGATATTATTTTATGGAATGGAGGCAATAAGAGCTACAGAGGAATAATCAGAATAAGCTGGATGGACAGAGTTACGAATTAAACTGTTATTAAGTATTTAAAACAATATAAATCCGAAAACTTCAATATCTCTGACACGTTATAGGACATCCAGAGAAGTATGAGATCTCGCACCTCTTAATATTGAGAAAGATGGCTGTATGTCGGGACTCTGACTTGAGGAGAACACCGTGGTTGAAGAACCTGAGGCTATGGTTAGGCCAGTCTACCAGTGTGATGATAGCCACGACCATTATACGGATAAGGTACGCGAAGAAGAAGCGGACTGGGTCTAGCGCCCCCGTTTCTGAATGACAACATCAAAAATGCAGAACTCTCTGAATGACAGTAATAGTAAGAGACAGTCAGATTGTGAAGGTTTCAAAAGAGAGAGTCAACGACGAATGATCTCTAAAACATACATATTATTATGAGTCTCCACAGAGTTTTTATTTTATAGACAGGTCATATACAACAACATAGGTTAGAAGAAATGAGCAACATTAAAAATATGGTCATTAAACCTCTTGAAAATGCTCATCAGATGCGTTCACTACAATGTTACGAGTTGTGTACGCACGTACCTTTATTTCGTCTGAAGCAAAGCTAAGCTGAAGTCGTTGAATTGTTTTTCAATGCCACAAGACTGGTGGTCAGCGAGGGAACTCTTTTAAAAAGTAATGTGTGAACTACGCGGGGTCCCTTAGGTCTAATACAGAGGTTAATAGTAATTATTCAGAATGGCTGACGTGCCAGCTCGCGCGGCCGGGCGCCGGCGGAAGCAGGTCGATATCACTTCACGGCACTAAAGGTTCTACATTCTAATCGGTCGCCGAGCAGAAAGCGCCGACGCGTTGAGAAAGAGCATTGCGATAGAACCTCGACACGGCCGACCTTTCTGGCCTGCGCCCGCTCGCCGCGGTGTTCCGAGCGCAGAACTGGAAACACGATTTCTCACGCGACGTCTCCAGCGAGGAAAGTGCACGTTTTGACAACAAACAGCAGCCTCGGGAGCGCGTGGTTTTAATAACAATAACTACATTTCATGTTTCAACTGAAGAAACTGCAGACGGCAGACGGCAGACGCTCGAGTGGACAGGACAGAATAAGTTCTTGATTCATTTCATTGATATTTCATTCAATCAACAACCAAGCATTATGTTTGTTCGTATCGCTTCTGTGTCCAATCTTCAGATATACGTAATTTGTCACATTTTTCTTCTTCTATGTCCGACACCCTTACAACTAGTATCTGTTTTATTTCCATTAAAATATCATATAAAGTAAAGAAAAGTCAAACCTGCAAAACTACTTATTAGTGTTAAAAGAGTCTACAAAATGTCGATACAATCGTATATAGATAAGAAGAGTAAACGAAAGATCCTAATAATATCATTGTAACAGCATAGCCAAAAGCTACGCCTACAGCACGCCACTGGTATTGAAACTCTTTCATTTAGATCGCTGGTAACATATCGCGATGGCCGAAACACGGCTTAATACACCGACAAGTCAATATTACAATTGTGAAGTAATTCTGCGGCATATAATACTCAGGTCCCGTCTATCTAAAAATATTTGACAACTCTCAGATTCCGCAGTCCCCGTGTATACACCATGTCTTAGAGATTCGCCGTCTCGCGCCATACTTCACGGTTGTTGTAAGGTCCAACTTTGATATCATTAATTATCGTACCCAGATATTTACTTATTTTTAGTTTATCGAGTGTCACGCAGCACCGCTGATTTCCAAGTCCGCGTCACACGTACACATTCTAATTGAAGCCATACAAACTGTTCTCATTTCGTCAATCTAATGTTAAGGTACTCTGTCTCGGTTGGTGCTGTACATACTGTATTATATATACAGTTAATACTTCTGCATTTTAATATAAATCCTCCTGCTGTCTTTATATAAGTTGTTTCACTTTACGGTGTAACAGTTTGCAGGGTTTGAGAGTCTGTGTTCTGTGCAGGAAAACGAGAACTGTTTTGAGAGCGGTTCGCCGGTTCGCTATTGTGGCTCGGGCAGTGCGCACGTCCAAATCGTAGTCCAGTGTAGCAGCCAATAGTCGAATTCGTTTCTAAAAAAGTCCAGAGTAAAGGCAGGATCGAAGCGAGGCAGAGAAAATAAAACACTCGCTCACTCGAGGAGCGCGGTGACGAGAGTGCTTTCCCTCTCCAATTCCTCAGAGTCTACGATACTCTGAGTACTCTACATGCGGCTAGACCGCCTAATCTACTACTACAAGTGCATCAGCGCTAATCACTTTGACACTTTTTCTAACTACCTTATTATAATAAACATCATATGTGTTTTATATTAATACATGAATTGGAAGGGTAAAAAATTCTGATAAAAAACCCTCTAAACAATTTACTGGAAGTTAAGTATTTCAAATTAATTAGGCGCGACACTTTATGTACAGTGCCGCCTTATTCTAGCATAATCCTTAAATATTTAAACTAAAATAAATACTACTAAACTTAAGAATATATTGTTTTATTGTTTTTACAGATCATAAATTGGAGAGTTCAGTCGACGCTGTCCGCTTCTGTGTGCATCTCAGTCCGGAGGATCGAGCGCGTTACTTCGCCGCAGGAAATAGTGCCTGGGCAATCTGTGAGTGCTTTCCCTCATAACATAACTATAAATGTATTTTAAGAGTGATAGGGGCAGAGCCCCCTTGTCTCCGTAATCTGGAGTGTGGCGGGTGGGAGGGTGTTTGTCCCCGAAGAATGGGGTGCTTGCTAGGCACTGTGAGCTAAATTTTTTTTTTTTTTCCTTTTAAATTATTAGAATTTTGGGCTTAAGCCTCTTTTCAGCCATTCTTCAGGGGACTGGAGCAGGGCTATAGAGGAGGGAAATGGGGAAGAGTTTGTCGGGGTCGGCGTCGGGGTTATTGCTACCTAGGGTGGAAATGGAGCTATTTGGAATATCCTGGAGTTTTTTGAAAAATCTGCTTTCCCTCAGCCACCGGCGGTTTATTCATAGTCAACCACGGGGGCCCGGCCGCGCTAGGACCCGTGGACCGGTCTAGTGCCGGACCAATGGGAGCAGGCTTGCAGTCCTAGCCTGGCGGTGGAAAGGGAAATCTACCGACCATTCGGGCGTCGCATCGCCCGAGTCCGCAGATTCCACTTTTAGTACAGTTTATCTTATTCTAAAAATACAGTTTTATAACTAGAGGCATTCTGAGCACTATATTTATTTATCATCATGTTTGCCCACATGCTTCAGGTCTGTTGATCGCCCGGCAATTATTTATTGACGAAAAGCTCTACATTTATAATAATACACATTAAATCAATCAACTCTATTCGCGTCTTTCTCTAATTAAAAATGAATCACGGTTTTAAACTGGCTCCAAAAAGGTTATTTTCAGGGCCGCTCAAAAAGTAGTCCTGTGCGGCACAAGTTTGCTTTGCTTTATGTGTTAAGTCACCAGTCACCAGTCACCAGTCACCAGCTATTAATATGAGAAGGACTTGTTTAAGGTGAGTCTGATCCTACAATTATAATTACAATCGGTTGGCGTTTATTGTCGAATGATTTACTGAAGCCCACTGGACGCGCTTCCGAGGAGGTGGCCGGTGGAAAATAAGCGATCGCTTCGGCTGGCTTCTCACATTGCGTTATATTGTTGTCTACAAATTTATGATTTCACAGCCAGGTCTATGAAGTGCGAGCGGGGCCAGGGCCTCCACAGAAAATGTAACTTCACTGCAACATATCTACCACTGACATATTGTACCAGCCAGAGGCACTCGGAGAGACCAACTCGTGTCGGAACAAATATTCCCAATAAGAAGCGAGATCTCCATCAGGGCCGCGCGTCTCCACAACCACCGCCTGCTCCCATTGACAGCGGCCGTAAAAAGTAAACATGTACAAGTAAACAACTTACTTCAACTAATAAATACCATTTATTCAATAATATAAAGTATATTCGGCCATTACCAATATATCCATTGATCATTATATCTGTGGCCATAAGATTTGCCGTCACCGGTTTGTTGATGGTCACATATGAGATCACCTCCTGCAACAACACTGTACATACGAGTATGTCACTTTTGGGCAGATCTGAGATATCAATGCCACAACGTTGTATATATCCTCAGGCTGTGGTCTAATAAACAACCATATCAAATAAATAAAAATATTATTAAACACAATTTGTGAGCGATCTTACCTGCTTCAACAAGATAGCTGACGCTCCGTCTATCTAGAAATATTTGTAAAAACCGATATATTGTATGAAAATGTAGATTATATGTAAGCGCTGGGTGACCCATTATTTCGCCCAGCGTTCACGCGATCGTTTGATAATGATCGCGGAGATGTATTGTGTATGTGTGGTCAGAGCAGGTTGAAGACGAGAAACTACTTCTCAGAATTCCGATGAATAATGTTGTTCCTATTCATTTCTCCTAGGAATCGGAGAATTTCTCACAATTCTATTGAATATTGTTATCCCTTTTCATCTCATGCAAATACAATTGTATAACTGTCCCCCACTATAGGACATAAAATCAAGTTATCGAGTTAAATTGTTAGATTTTTGGGGGTTAGGACGGTGGTTAAATGAAATAAATGTGATTGATGTGTCTTCATTGTTTTTATCAAGGTTTGTTATGACAATGACAATGAAAACAGATAGAAATGAATAGAGTGAATGAAAAAGGTAGGAAATGATTAAATGAAATGAATTGGCGGTCTTACTTGGCAAGCGCGAGTCGGCAAGACCGCCGTTGTGAAACGCTGACACTGGAGAGACTGCTTGGCGGTGAATCTTGAGCCCGACTTGTAGCAGCAGCCGGCAGCGCTGTCGCTAGCGCCGATGCCGACTGAGATGGCGGTAGATTTGAATTATGATCGCTGCAGATTGATAATGCCCTTACGAGGCGAAGCGCGTCTCGAGTTAATTGATTACAATTTTTTTATTCTGTTCGTGTTCTTAATATACGTACATTCTTATAAATATACAAAAAAGGCGAACAAGCGTGAAGTGAGATGCGGTGACACGGGGACTAGAATTCTCATAAAAAAATACGTATCTCGAAGATAAAATCTCTTCTGTAGACACGTGCGATTTAGGCAGATATAGATAACGCCATTGCAATCTACGGATGTTAATTTTTCTTTAAAATATAATAGCTTTCTATCACAATTCTAAAATGAAAGCCATTACGGCTCCATTAGTATAAAAAGTGCGAAATCTACCTCACGATCCGCGCAAAGGTCGCCGACAATAATTCCACTTGACGTTATTACGAGAATGTATTATTTATTTTCTTGTTTATTAAAGTCGTTTGAAGCGGTAAACTGTAGGTAGGTCAATCGGAAAGTTTTCACCGACATTTCTTTCGCGAATATAATAATATAAGGAAAGCTGTTAATTAAATGTTGTATGTATTATCGGAGATTATTAGAATGATTGGCCGCCGCGTGGCAGTGTTTTAGGTGAGTACCGTGTATCGTGTGTCATGTGTCATGTGTCATATCATCCCTGCATAGAATGTGTTTCTGGTCTGAAAAAACGGAACGGAACCTCAACCTCCCGCGTTACCGGAAAGAATACCGCTTACAAATATCTTAAGCTTTTTATTTACACTAGATTGTTAAACTAATATTACCTTATCATATATTGTACCTTATATTATGTAAGTTCTTCATTATTGCTTTTCCTGAACATATCTGAAGATTTTTATAATTAGTTTCATATGCTATATATTCTATTAGTTGTAGTGTGATTATTTATACTGTTAAAATCCCCTTCATTAATTAAATAAATAAATAATTTAAAAAAAATAAACCGTGGATTGTTAACTCAACCAACCTCCACCGGGAGAACTAATCTTGCCGCAGTAATTTTTATATATTTTTGAGGGTTAGGACGGTGGTTAAATGAAATAAATGTTGTTTGGCGTGTGTTGGCGTTTATTGTGACAGTATGATAAAAGCAAAGAAGACAGATATAATGAATACATTGGTGAATGAATGAAGATGTAGAAGGTGCACGTGTCTTATGAAATGAAGCGAGTTGGCGGTCTAGCTCGGCGAGCGCGAGCCGGCAAGACCGCCGTTGTGAAACGATGAAACTGGAGAGACTGCTTGGCGGTGAATACTCGAGCCCGACTTGTAGCAGCAGCCGGCAGCGCTGTCGCTAGCGTCGATGCCGACTGAGATGGCGGTAGATTTGAATTCCGATCGCTACATATTTTTTACTAGAGGCGGCTTCCATAAATCATAATTTATGTAAGCCGCCCTCATATCATAGATTTTTCGAGAAATTTAAACCCCCCCCACCATTATGTCACAAGATGTCATATTATTACCCTACCCCTTGTCACAAACTGTCACAATTACGCTGACCCTCCTCCCCCCCCATAAACTTGTGACATGCTACACCCAAAATTCTTCATTGCTCTATTACTGCTTTTGATCGGATACTCTATATGACAGGAAATCAATGTCAATGGAACTTCATTGTTACAAAGTTCACGAGGGGAAACTAGTAAAATAAAATAAAATAAAAGTAATACATTTAATGTAAGAATGTATAAAAATGTAAATCAATGCATTTAATTGCAACACTAAAAATCTGTAATAAATACTTGTATACGACATTAATCGATACCCGTTGCCTCCAAAATTTTGGTGATTTCAAAAAGATTATTTAGAGGCGCCTGCCATCGATTTTGGTGAGAAAACAAAAATATTTTCTAACTGTGCGATGTGTTAAAATCTGAATACATTTCGAAAACAAATGAAAACCCCTACAGCTAAATATATACAGCTTGTAACCTTCTAAACATTGATCTGATTCTTCATTGAAACGACACTTTATTAAAAATATTTAATGCTGGGGTAATACTACTAATTCTTCTTTGGTAATGAGTAAAAATGCATTTCACATAAATTAAACGTGAAGATGGTTGGTTCATGGGGTGTTGAGAAAAATATCAAACGATAAATAACAAATGAGACGGTCCACATTCAGCCCACTAATCACATTTGATAAAGTTATACATACATATTATGAAAGAAGCCAGGCATCAATATTAACAGCCGTTTTCTTTTTGGTAAAATGTTTAATTAAACTATTGGAATGATGAAGGTTATGCTTTTGAATTATTCAGGATCGAATATTATTGATATTTTTTATGAATTATGAGTGAATTTTACATTATTACTACGAGAGAAAATAATTTATAAATATTGAAAATGTATTATTAAAAAAAATAACAGAAATATTTAAGTATCATTATTGCTTGTATAATGAGGCCGAACTCCAGCGGCCGGGCTACTTAGGCCCTGACAGACTGTAGCTTCTCGTTTCGCCCTCCCCCGTCAAAAATGGCGGCGAAGTCGCAGCATGTGCACGACAGTTGCGTTGTGGAACGCCGCTTACGGCCTATTTACGGTAAAGTGCGCTCAGTTTTCTCTGCCCGGCCGGGCTGCCGGGGACATTTGTTTATTTGCGTGAAAATAAAATGGCGGAGCGTCTCGTCGTTCGCCGGCGAGGCGCCCCGCGCGGCCCCCGGAAGCCGATTGTATAAAATGTGCGTTTTCTAGATTGGCTGGACGTCGGCAACAACAAGAAGGCGCTGCAGGAGATCGAGAAGGTGCTGAAGAAGTCGCCGTCGCTGCAATGCGCGCGCGCGCTGCGCTGCCTGGCCGCCTGGCGCCTGGGCCGCGAGCGCGAGGCGCTGACGCTGCTGGACGCGCTGGCCGAGGAGAGGCCGGCGGACGACGCCACTCTGCAGGTCATGACCATCTGCTACCGCGAGTCTCAGCAGCGTGAGTTCTCCCTGCCCCTGTTGTGTTCCGCGCTCGGCGATCGGAGCGCCTTTATCTCCCCGTGACATTGTCTAGACAAGTTGGTTTATCGTGTACCCCGAATGCAAGTTCTCCAAGTGGCATTCGGATTTTCTTCCCTCGGATCCGCCGGACCGGAGATTAATACAGTACTGCTAGTGTCCGCTGATTTTCTACTGATAGATTTGTGTTTTACATATTCACTTGATTACTGTCCCATTGCAGGGATTTGACCTTTTTCGAACATTACAAAACGAGTCAGATTTTGGCCTTTATATGGCCATGTCTCTGATTTCTGACGGTCAAACTGCGAGAGAAAATGAACAAGCCACTGAGAGCTGATGCAAAATTATTGCGAAAGAATCATCAGCCTTCATTTAATAAAATATCTAATAATCTAATTCTTCACTGTGCTAATTATACACTTCGCATACACATCTGAACGACGGCATTCAGTCTCCTGGCTTATGACTGGTGTTAGGTGAAACTTCCAAATCGACTATAAAACTTTTCATTACATTTTTAAATGGTTATGCACTGCCCATCAAAATAGCGTTATAGTTTAAGAAAAGATATTGTTAGAATAAAATCAGAGGTTACAGGTTGAAAATAGCCTTAATTTAGATTGTTTAGTTTTAATCTAAACTATGTAAACATCAGGAGGACCTATTTAGGATAACTTTTTAAATGTTATTGTAGATAATGAATGGTCAAGTAATCGAGCATTGGAGAATTATTTCCATTATTCTGACCACTTGTTGGTTCCATGTTGGAATTTTAAAAGCCCGTTAAAATGTGTTGTCTATTAAACATTATTTATGCTTCTGGGCCTTCAAGTTGATTCCTACCATCGCTGTCTCTTCTAGTGGAGCGGGTGTGCCCGCTGTACGAGGCGGCCGTGCAGAAGGACCCCAGTAATGAAGAGTTGCACACGCATCTGTTCATGTCCTATGTGCGCGTGGGTGACCTCGAGCGCCAGCAGCACTCGGCCATGCGGCTCTACCGCAACCGGCCCAAGAACCCCTACTATTTCTGGGCCGTGATGAGCATAGTGCTGCAGGCCACGCGAGGGAGCGGGAGCGCGGATCCGGTGCGTCGCGGCGTGCTGCTGGAGCTGGCACAGCGCATGGTGGACCGCCTGGCGGGCCCTGACGGCCGGGGGCTAGAGGCGGAGCAGGAGCTGCGTCTGTACCTGCGCGTGCTGCGCCTGCGCGGGCAGGAGGACCGCGCGCTGACTGTGATGGCCGGACCCCTGGGCGCTCGCTTGCTGCCGGGCGCCTGGCCCGCGGCCGCTCTGCCTCTGCTGCGCCGCTTGCAGCGTTGGCGCCGCCTGAACCGGCTGGCACGCGGTCAGTTGCGCCTGGCACCCGACCGTTGGGACACCCATCTCTTGTACTTGGATTCGGCATTCCGCTTGATGGCCGGCGAGGGCGAGCGCGAGGAGGAGCGAGCCGAGGGGGAGGAGGGCGAGGCCGACGACACAGCCGAGCGCTGCGCCGCGTTCTTGGGCTCTGAACTGCCGATGGAGGAAGGGGGCCGACCCCTGCGCGGGCCCTACCTCGCCCGCCTGGAGCTCTATAAGCGGTTGCGGGCGCAAGATAAGGATGCGGAAGGTATTACACACTTTCCATTAACCCCCAAATCTTGATTTTTAAATAGTTTATTAACTCTCGCAATGGCCTGAATTAGCTTCATTAACAATACCTTCATATTTGATTTACTAGCTAGTTTTACTACTATTTTAGTCATTGTTTTAATATCACATTTAGTCAATGTTGTGGCAATGGTAAAGGCCCTGGCGAGGTATTTCCTGTCCAGTTCGAAGCTTTTCTCGTCATTTTTTAATAATGCCGGGTTAGGGAACATTTTTGGGAGATTTACTGTGAGTTGGACACTAAACGTGTATTTTCAGGCCTGCTGGGTAGTGCGGGAGACCTGCTATTGCAGTATTTCCGGCAGTTTGGCCACAAACCATGCTGCGCAGCTGATCTGCGGCCCTACCTGCTTCTGGACTCCCCCGAAGACTTGGCCGCGCGCCTCCTGGCCTGCCTTCGGGAGGATCCACCCCCGCGCTCAGAGGAGGCCGCCCTGCAACGAGCTGTCTCCTGCGCGCAACTGTGTGCATGCTGCGGCCTGGAGAGGGAGCTGCCCCCGGCGCCCGCGCAGCCGTGTCCTGCACTGGCACTGCTCGCCGCCCAGCGCCGTCTGGCCGACGCTCGGCGTTCGGGAAGTTCCGTACCTCTGCTGGAAGCGCTCAGCAGCCTGCACGCCGCCCTGGAACTCAGCCCTAGCGACTACCACTGCAAGCTGCTGGCCATCAAGCTTTATCACATCCTGGGTAATCACAGATTTTAAATTTTTATTTATTTGTGATTAAATTATTTAATAAAGCGATTTGGCAGTTTTTACTAACCCGGCCCGACTGCATTGGGATGCAGCACGGACTGGATTAGTGTAGAGGAAAAAATGCCAACCTGGCGGCGAATAAGTAGGATCGATATGGAAGCTGCTGCTCATAAAACGGTCCTGGGTAAGCAGAGGTTCGTCATTCAAATCTTACTTCACACACTACCATCATCACCGAACCATCAGTCGCTTCTCTACAACTGCAGTTCCTCTGACCACTGCTGCTTCCAGGTTACACTTTCCAAGTGTACAAGTACAATTATTGAATTACACGTTACAGGCTGTGG
Source organism: Eubasilissa splendida (assembly GCA_031772225.1). Classification (NCBI taxonomy): domain Eukaryota; kingdom Metazoa; phylum Arthropoda; class Insecta; order Trichoptera; family Phryganeidae; genus Eubasilissa; species Eubasilissa splendida. The sequence goes on from CM062868.1 coordinate 22,581,398, forward strand.
ACTGGGCGCTCACACGGTGCACGAGACCTTGGGCGTGAAGCACGTGCAACTGGACTCCCTCTGCCACATCCACTGTAGTCAGCTGGGCCGCACAGGGCTGCTCGGCTTAGCCCGTGAGGCCTACATCACCACCGTCAAGTTCTTCTCACACAGCTACAAGGACGTGAGTATTGTACACTTGTAGACATTTCTCTGGTGGAGATATTTCTGTAGTGGACATTGATGGATATTCAAGAAGCTCACACTGCTGTTCTTCTTCTTTCAGAGCGTGGATCACCTAACCTTTTCTTACAAGTTCGGGTCTTTCATGAAACTGGAGGAGCTGATGGACTGGAGGGAGCGACTGTATCGCTCGCTGCATCACGCCTGGTGTTCCATCGAGGGTTCTCACCTTGCGCTCCTCGGAGCTTGTTCCACCGCTCAGGTGGCAGCCGCTCTCCTGGCTGCGCCCGCGCCGCCCCCGTGGGATCTACTGACAGACAACAGAGACCCGGGAGTGTCCGCACACTGGGGTCCGGAGGAGGGGGAGAACGCGAATGCGGAGCAGTTCCGGCAGGACCGGGCCTACCTACGCCTGCGTTCACTGCTGTTGGAGGGACTACGAGCCGGTCAGCAGCTGGCGGGTGGGGAACCATCGGGAGCGGAGCGCGTGCGGGAGCTAGCAGGCGAGCTTGAAGCCTTAACCAAGGACCTGCGAGCGGAAACACCTGCGTCATCCCCAGGGGTGCTGCCTTCTCGCCTGTCGGGCCTGCTGGTGTCCCCTTTGCTGGAAGCGTGCTGCGCGGGACTGACCTCCGTGGCGGGAGAAAGCGGGGAAGAGGAGCGTTGCTGTGGGTTGCTCCGGGAATGTTATTCTTCCGCTTGCGCGGCGCTGCAGCGACAAGCGGACTCCGTGGATCCACTATGGACACACCGGGAGACCATGGAGACCGTTGTTAATTTTCTCGAGGTATGTATATGTTCTCGAGATATTGCTCTGCGGTACTTGGCTTTCGAGCTATCTCTTATAAACTTGAACCAAACCAAAATATTATCAATATTTTCCATAAATAATCTGTTTTTTAATATGAATTAAATACATTAATTAGAAAGATACACATATAAAATCAATTTTATCGAAAAATATTGTTGCGCTACCGGGATTCGAACCTGGATTTCTTTCCAAACCAGGGAAGGTCCAACTATGCTACAGCGACAATATTTTTAGTGACAAATTTTCGAACCTATATGTTACCTTTTTGATATTAATACATTTAATCATTCCATTATTTGAAAGAGCCATCTACCTTATTTTTACGGAATCTCACATACCTTTGAGTAATCTAATAGCAGACGCCAGAATTATCGATTTATTTTTATTAAATTTTGGACACCTTTATTATTAGAACACATTAATATCAACAATTGAATGAAAAATAACACACTTTAATATTAAAATAATATTGTTAATTATTGAACTATTTGTGCCGTCTTGAAAGAGTATAAATATGCCCTTCATTCATTTATACATTAAGGCTTTTTTATGTTCCAGGTTGTATCCATCTTGTGCGCGGTGAGCGGCCAGGGCTGGGAGGCAGCGGGGCGGGGGGGCAAGGGTGGGCGGAAGAGGGGCAGCGCCCCCGGGCCGCTGACCGCGACCTTGCAGGAGGTGTCGACCGGTCTCGGTTCCCCGCTGCAGGCTTGGGCCCTGCCCGCCGCGCTGGAGGGCCTGGCCACGGGGCCCGCGCCGCCCTTTCAACTGGCGGACGGTCACGCTCGAGCCGCGGCGACCCTCGTCCAGGCCCTCAAAGACAAGATAAAATTCCTATCGACTCTGACGTAGGGCCGCCGACCTCGAAGAACTGATCCTACTGTGATAACGTAGTGAACTCGCATTGTAGAAGTGTTACATCACAGCTGTGTGCCTGCTGATGAGGCGGTTGTTACAAATGGTGGTACGTGCGCCACGCTCACCGTGTGATTCCATGCAAAGAAGAGTAAGCTGGAGGCTACACACACTAATACTATTCTGTGTGTGTATCTTGTGATGACTGATGTGGTGGTGGCAAACGTGACAAATCTTGATCCTCAAGTGGGAGAATTGATTTGAAATAATTATGTTTTGTATATTTGTTTCTACCCGCTCTACCCGCCTATTATTTGGAATACATCCACGGGTACCAAATATGTATGTGCACAATAGTTTTACCAGTCCCCCTGTCCCTACGATCGCACACCGCAGTTGTACGATGTTTGCGAGTAGAATGTGTATTCCAAACTCGGCCGGGCCGAGTTGGAGCATTTCAGTCCTCGATGAGCTCCGAACACGGGTGAACAATAAATGTAATATTTTAGATTTTCTACCTGCTGAGGGATTTGAAGTATTTTCTTGTATTAGGAAGGTAGTCATTCATTTTAAAATAAATATTCGTCTCTCGGGAGCCGCAGCGCTTGGAGACTGCTTCGTACTTGCAACAAGTACATCACATCAAATTGGAGCGTAGCAGTGATAAGATTAACTCATAATGTAATCAAAATTGTGGGATCGGTCTTCGTTTGCGACTATGACTGGTATCTGTGATTATTCGTAATTCGGCGACGAAATCACCGGTACACTAGAAATTAAATTTCCAAAATCTTTGTTACGCTCCAACACCAATCTGTTTATCTTATCACTAGTGCGTAGGTTATTACGATTGTCGTATAATATTGTGGGACCTAGCGGATGATCACAATTTAGGTTTATGTTTTTTTTGTGATTTGAGAGGTTAGTGATTTTTTTTAATTAACGAGACTTTTCTGTTTTTCTTTTATAATTAATCACAAAAAAATTATTATTCATAGTTTTTTACATTTCCCTAACTCCATTGGATGACAGTCCTCCATTCTCCGTGTCCGGTGGATTCGCCGATTACAGATCTCGGTTGAGTTCTCATCATGTAATAATAATAATTTTTTGTATATTTGTTTTTTACCCGCTCTACGTCCGCAAAGGTTCTGCTTATCACCTCGCTGACTTTCGGGGAGACGTGGCAGAGTTTGAGAATGATGTTTTAATTTAATACATTTAACCTTGTGCGATTGATTTAGGCAGATTGACTATCCCGGTCCTATAACTGAGATGAGTGTGAAGCCGGATCATAACAATTTGTACACATTTTGTTTTGAAGACTTTATTTAATGCCATTTCCAAGTGTTGTTTAAACTAACTTAAAATATACTGGTAATAGTATCAACCCATCTAATTAACAAGATGTATATAATACTTGTTTACACTGAGTATTACCAGATTTCATTTCCCCAGCTTTCTACACCAATTCAAGATTAACAATTTACTGAACAAAGACTTTTCACAGAAATGGGAAAAAAGCCACATCTGCACCTTAAGATGGAATGAATGTGGTGTGATGCACAGTGTAGGAATGTTTACTAGAAATTTTAAAACTAGGATTAGGGAGCATGAACTCTGTTTATGTAATAATAATTATTCAGAATTTGCAAATCATTTGTTAAAAATAAGCCATAATTTCAAAAAAGATAATTCCGCTTTAAAAACATTAGAGATTAACAAAATCATCTTTACTAACGATGTTCGTCCTCCCACCCCCCTCCCAAATCTCCACCACTACCCCCACCTAATTACTGTACTGGTATATTTTAAGTTGGTTTAAACAATGCTTGTAAATAAAACGGACGTGTCGAAACCGGTAGTGTATTTAATACAAAATAAGTAACATTTTTATTTTAATGGTATACTGTTCTTCATCTTCATCTGATTATCGATGGGATCTGTCGTGATCATAGAAGTGCTGATAATTATGTCATGCTATAATGATAGTGAATTGAGCTGCGCTGGCTGTAAGGGTGTTTTGTTTTGTTGAAAAGATTTGACGCGGCGCGAGGATTTCAATACATTTCCACTATTTGCAAAATAACTTTACAACATTTGAACAATTATTTAGGAGAACTCATTCTTATTGTGAAGTTGTAATTATAAAAATGAATTGATAATTCTGGCGTCTGCTATCAGTTTACTCAAAGGTATTTGAGATTCTGTAAAAATAAGGTAGATGGCTCTTTCAAATAATGGAACGATTAAATGTATTAATATCAAAAAGGTAACATATATGTTCGAAAATTGTCACTAAAAATATTGTCGCTGTAGCATAGTTGGATAATGCACCTTCTCCGGTTAGGAAAGAGATCCAGGTTCGAATCTCGGTGGCGCAACAACAATATTTTTCGATAAAATTGATTTTATATGTATATCTTTCTAATTAATATATTTAATTCATATTTGAACAATTATTTGAATGTGCATTGAGACCCGGGGTGGCCTGACATCTCTGCTAAGAGTAATCTAGACGAGGAGGATGACCAGACTTGTTGGTGGAGGTGGGTGTGCGGGATGTATAGCTTGTATAAATATGTATCGTAATCCGGAATTGTAAATATTTGTAAGAACACGGCGACAGTCACTAGTCTGTAAGGATTCAGTTTAATAAACTTGTTCTGACCCTCTGCATTTGTTGTTCTTTCCCGCGTGGTGTTCCCCGGTCGGGTTTAAACTGACTACCTCTGTACTAGGTATCTTCATTCCGAAGGATGTCTAAAGGTATCATTAATAGATTACGATGATGCAGTTTGTATGGGTGAAACAAAATAACGTACACTGTTGATTTTTTTATTCCAGCAAAGGTAGCAATCTTCCTTATCGATTTACGTGGATTCACGTCGAGCTTGAGGCACATGTTCTGGCGTCGCTGCTGATGTTGATGGTCCCGGAGGATTTTGGTTAAAACATTGTCCTTTCTTGTCTGAACTTTTGAACACAACAACAGATAAGTTGCGTGCTCGGCGCATCACTTACTCGTCGAATATTAAAGTGAGTACAAAAAGAGCGATGCCAAAGAACCAATGAATCACCGCACTTTAAATATTGCTCAACCGCGAACGCGTGGTGCGCTACCGACCAGTGACTAATTGCGACTGGCAAATCAGCAAATCACGCGTGTCGAACAATACCCCTCCCACTTACCTCATCCTGATGGTTTACGACCAATTACTCCAAGTGCTATATAGATGGGTTAAAAGGATGGGAACATCCCTGGGAGAATTGTATACTCACAAGGAGACTAGAAAAATAAATTTGAAGAAAAAATGTCTTGTTTCTTTGTTAGTACGGAAACTTCTTAGACAGCCTCCTTGTAGCTGAGGCCTCAAAGCGTGTGAGTAAAAATAATATATTATCTAAAAACATATATGATCATATTGTACTGCAAATTGAACTTTATTAATTTTGAGCATTTTGCTAATTTGGCTCCATGCAGATTTGGCTCCGTAATCTTGGCTTCAAGATTATAAGAAAATATATTTCATATATGCTAGAATTTTCTATATTAAAGCAATTTTGTGGCACGTGGAAAATAAATCTAATGATCGTGGTCTTTCTTATAATGTTTGTATTTTCTTAATTATGGCAAATAACATTCAGTTTTACATTACTGTAAAGGTCCTATCTAAGTAATAGTTTAAAAAAAGTTAAAATATTGTATAACTTCTAATATAAATGAATAATAAATACCCACATTTTCATAAAAAACAGAAAATATGAATTATTTTTGAAAGTGCGCCCTTAAAACTTAAATTAAATTTCCCTATAGCTTAGGAAATAGTATGGTAACAAAGTTCTATGAGTCATACTACTAATATTTCTTAGAACAACAAGGTACCATTTGCTATATAAAGGCAACTGGGTACCATTTACAATGGATAATTGTTTTACAGAGCAACAAGGTTCCAATTGCACCGTTACCGCTTACCGTTACGCTGTTTCTCGATAACGCAATTTTGCAAAAACTAATAGAAAAATAAACATAATCAAGCAAAATCAACTTTGTGGTTAAAATGCATTATTTAAAATTGTTAACTTTGTTTTATTAACCACTTAATGAATTATATCAATATATATGAAATATCATTTTCTTCTTCAGGATGTCATTAACTAATAAAAAACATGTCTACAAAGACCAAATACTGTTATTTGTGAACGGAAACAACATGGGAAGAGTGCTTTAAGATGTATTTTAGAATAACATAGTAGAAGAAAGGGAAGTAACATAACTAATTACGTAGCATAACGTAGTAACATAACTCATTAAAAACATTCGTATCTAAAAGTTTAAATATACGACTTAAATTTCTCGTACCCCTTGAATTCATCAATATATTGAAGGGTGTGAACAAAAAATATCAATTTGTCCAAATGCAACCAATAGTAATAGTGGTTGAACCAAAAAACTTAATTATAAAACCATTCCATTTTACAAAGAATGGTCACTTTAGACATTTCTATGAGATCCAATAATATTATACCTATAGATACATACAATATTTTCATGTCAATTAAATGTCTATTTATTCTTAAAATGAATTAATCAAATTAAAATATTTAAGATTTTGCTCCAACATTTGTGATCAAATGAGTGCTACATTCTGTATAGAGAAAATATTCATTTATGGAAGTACATTCCTCATCACACAAATGAGACTACCCCTGCAACAACACTGTACATCGGCTTTGGGCAGATCTGAGATACGAATGCCACAACTTTGTATATCTTCTTGGGTATCCAATAGTATATTAAACACAATTTGTAAGTGAGCTTCCCTACAGCACTGTAAGTCAACTAAGATGGCCGACGCTTTGTCTATCCATTAACATCTGTGTTGTTGTAGTGTTGTAGTGAAGTGTTGAAACTTGCAGACTCGTACTTAATAATTATCATTTTTCACCTCGGTGCGTTTACCAGTTATTGCGGGAGATGGATGGGAAAATAAATTAACTCAAAATAGAACATAACATTGTTTATTTAATGCAAAAAATAGTTTACAAATCACTTAAGGCCTCAACCCATCCCGTCCCTCGAACCACTCCTCCCGGGGCGGCCGGGGACGACGTCTCGCCCCGGTCATGCTAAAAGTCAAGAACTCCAAATAACGGTGATATTAAATTATTTTATTTGCTACGTCATTCTCTATCTCTAAATCCACACCCGGGACATCTACGAGCTTCATTAAGTACCATCCGCACCCGGGCGAGGCAAACTGCTACCCAGAGAGACACGAACACCGCTAGAGGGGAATATTTTTACAATGATCCCATTTATAGAAAGCGTCTATAAAAAATTAAACCTAAAAACTATCATCGAAAAAGTTTGTGACTTTTTGCATGACGAGGAAGATTTACAGTCCAATTGGACCCTTATCCCTAGTACTAGTGACCGAGGCGGTACTTGCCTCTGTAAAACTAGACCCGTGACCGAGTCGGAGTACAAATAACGAGTACGGCTCGTGACAAACTCCGGTAATGTAAAACATGAAACTCAATTTTATTTTCCGGTGCTCCGTGCCCTAGCGATACTTTAACAAGAAATCACATGATGAGCCGGATAGCAGATTTTCGTGGAAATGACTGCGGAGTCATGTTCTGATCTTTATTAAAAGTATACAATATTAATAATACTAATGTTTGATACAACAGCACCGTTTACTATTATTTTTTCGGGATTTTCCCTTCGTCCATCAGGCTGTCCTTTTGAAATCCAATATATATACTGCTTCCAGAGCCACATCCCATGGTATCGGAGACATTGTTTTTACAGAGATTTTGATCTATCCAAATACTTAAAATTGAAGGTGAGAAGATTAATATCTCGGTCTATGTTTTCAAATATCACATCCATTCAAATCAGGTGGAGAATCATGGTACACGGAAGACACTCATCACGCAATCGTTACCGAGGCTATTTTACCGCCCTGCGGCGGTTGTCTAGCATCGCTGCGAGGACCCTCGAGCACTACCGAGTGAGTCTTCGCAATTCTCAATTATTCAAATAAATAAAATCCTATTTTTCAGTTAGATGTTATTTTTATTAACATTAATGTTAAATAAATATAAAACAGTGTTCACCTCATTGTCATTCTTTTCCTTGATTAAAAACTAAACCCTTATTAACAATACTAGTTTGGAATTATACCCATCGACAATCCTCAGAGGCGACGATTACTGGAAACACAACGTTTAGCATTAACGCCTGAGAAGGAAATATGAAACAGTGAGGAGTACGGCCAAGCAATATACATATTTATATAATTACAGTCCCCGGGGGGGGAGCGAGTCAGTAGATGTCGGGGCAGCGCGCCCAGTCCTGGCGCTCCTTGCAGGCCCAGTATTCGCCCGTGTAGAGGTGCGTGGTGGAGTCGGCGGGCGCATGGTGGCGCGAGAACCAAGCGGGACGCTCGGGCGCCGGCTGCGGGCCCGCGCCTGCCGCGGCCGCCTCCGCGCTGGCCTCGCGCTCCCTCCTTCTGCTACGCTGCTTCTCCTCCAGCCGTAACTTCTCGTCGTTGGCAGCATCCCAGCGTCCCTCTTCCATGAGGCGCTGGTCGGGACGGAGGCGCGAGTCCGTGGGTGCGACGTCCTCCTCTATTTCGTTTAGCTGCGCAGCCAGCAGTGTAAACCCGTAGTATCTGCAACGTTCAACAATTTTCTACTTTTGTTTGTGCAATGCAAATCCTTCCAGCATTCTAAGGAGGAACTTCACCTATACTTCAATAAACTATTTAATTTTTTATTGATTAATTTGAATGATCCTTTGAATTTAATGAATTTTCGTTACTTTTTATCAAAACCTTTCACTCTGATAAGATTTATATAAAAAATAACGTCCTTTGATATTTAGGTGATATTGAAAGTAAATGAACTATTATTCTCACCTTGAAAGAGGACAAAATATGCATAGAATACCTCAAAATTCAAACTCTGAGAGTTGTCAGTTAACGTGACCGGATTGTCACAAGGCACGTGCGCGTGCAACTCTGAGAACAGTGATAGAATACTGAGTGTGGACTCACTTGTCGCTGTCCTCCGGCGGTGGTATCCGCTGCCAGGCTGAATAGAACTTGCCGGTTTTGCACACTGTGGAGTCGGCGTTGGTGCTGGTGACGGGAGCCATCTCGATGCTGTTGTCCCAGTGGCCCTGGATCACCCATTTGGGCTGCAAGAGGCCAAAATATGCTTGCAGATTATTCATGGTGAGGTAGATTCTACAATAATGTGCTCCTCTGTTTGCTGCTATTTATTAAAGAAAATAAAATGATTTTCCGATATTTCAATACACTAATAATACCTATAATAATAATGCCTAGTAATACACTAGTACTAATAGAGCTCAGTCGTACCATCCTCACCTCAGGACGTCACAAATCATATTTTTAATATTAAATAGTACTTCCACGTACCTGCCGCCGATCTCTCTTATCATTTGAAACATGTTGGAGGTTTAGTTTCTAGTGCAGCAGTGATTGCTCGAAGAGTTACCAAGCATCGTTGAAATCAAACACAATCAGTCACAATACATATAAGGATTTAATCACTATTTAAAACCTTTTAATAATACCTTTAATAATCCCTAAATTTTATAATCACCGGTGCACCGACTAGAGATGAAACGCATGGGTCGCATGGGTCGGTGACAACTGAACATTAATTAATATACAATTATTTTTCTCCACATCGAGAATTTTCTTTCTTTAAGCAATTGTGTGAGACAGAAGGTTAACTCAAAAGAAAAAAGGTAATACAGGTTTGAAAAATGATATCACGAGGAAGGAGAAGAATTAAATGTTCCATAGTTAATATCCAACAACCTACAGAGTTGTATAGTATAGCTAACAGATACTAGGTATTCAGGTAGATCTAAACACATTTTAAATAGGTACCTTGCCACTTGCTGACTTCACGATACCCGTAACCTTCCGCTGCGTCTCTTTGGAGAAGTACGAATAGGGCTGGTACTTGAGGTGACATCGCAGGCCGGTGGCCGCACCTTCCCCTATGATGTCCATGTCGCCGTGCTCGTCTACCCACAGCTTGCCCACGATGATGTTGTGCACAGTGGTCGTCACCTGTAAACACGATCTCAGTGGATCATCTTGGCTATCCATTCTGAAGGATAACTCCCAGATCTGGAGATAAGCGTTACGGTATATACCGCGATAAGATACGTACCTTCCTCCACTTGTATCTGTTCCCCGTCGCCGTGAACTCTACGTACGCGCTGCCCAGAGGGATAATCTGGAGATACTTGCCCCGGAACTTGGACGTCATGGTGAACTCCTGCCAGCAACGCCAGCCCGCCGCGCCTTCGCAATATTGGGCCACCATGGGGGGGTGGTGCGACACCTGCAACAAGCGCACGGTCAGTCGGCAGTCTAGCCGTGTCGGGGTACGTACAACACGCACGGATCTATGCCTACCTGCTCGGAGATGGCTCGCCAGCCCAGGTCATCCATGCGGTCACACTCATACGTCTCGCCCAGCAGTGGGTTGAAGGGTTTGCCCGTTCTGCAACACCGAGGAGGAAAAGAGAAATGAAAAACAGTTATATTATAAAATAAAACAAAATGATTCATGTGTCCAGATACGAGTGTCGTTAACAAAATATTTTATAAAATTGGACTAGGGTACGACAAGGAAGATATGGGATGATCGCATCAGCTCAGCAAAATAACGCCCCTATTTTCAAAGAAAGACTTTAACCCAGAACATGAAGATTAAGAAATTTAAAAAAAGTGCAACATTTTGAGTATAAAATTATTTTGATGAGATGGAGCCACTTATATAATGCTTTTCATCTGTCAAATGATTAATAGATAGAGTAAGCGGTGACAGGCTATCCTGACCTGTGCGTTGTGGTGGCGTAGGAGGATACGGTGAAGGCGGCCACATACGCCAGCTGCTCAGTGGCATCTTCGCAGTGGGCCGCGGCGTCCAGCACGCTGGAGTATTCAAACTCCTCCGTAAGCCGTTGCAAGAAAGACAGCGGCTCGCTGAAGTTTACCGGGATAGGGATCTTGGATAGCTCCTTACCTACGGACAGAGAGCGCATGGTGAGAGTCCGAACCGGGAGCGGCGAAGAGAACAGACAACGGACAATAACGCACCTATGCAGTTCTTCATGATGGACCACAGGTTGAGGGGGTAGTTGGGCTTGTCGGGGATGCGCATGCGCCGCTGGCGACCGCCGCTTCGGCCCGCCGGCATCACCTGTGACACGTGCGCGGCCTGAAACACACATTTGTCATTCATAGTTTTGCGCCCAACGGGCGAACGCTACGTTCCCTCCGAGGTAACTAGATTCAGTAAACAGAATGTTATATACACTTAATTACCACGGGACTATTTTATTGGCACATCTCTATGATTTGGGGTGCTGCGATGAAAACAGACAAATTTCTTGTAGTATCATCAGTAAGAACATTTGCTCCATGGATGGCAATCCAAAGAGAGAGCCTGCGCCATGCAAGTCAAAATTGATAATCTACAAAATGATGATTTTAGAGAAAAGTTTGAAAGAATAATCTTTGAAAGGTTCAGCGAGTAAAAGGTGAGTAATTTTGGTGTAAACAAAGCATGGGACCACATTAAAGCTTCCTTGATGAAGAATGTGGATGTGTCTGCGGTGTGGTCACCCAAGGAAGGAAGGATAGAGAAACTTGTAAAAGAAGAGAATGTGGATTTATCTTTTGATCGTGAATGGGGATGAATATGCGAGAGCATAAAAGATACAACAAATGGAACAATATTTAAGAAACTAATTATAGAAATGGATTGAAGAATTAGACAGCGAGATGATAAAAAGGGAACAAAGGACGAGCTGCACTACATCAAATAAATTAAGTAATCAAATTTTCTCACAAATAATTTTAATAACTTTCAAGGACAGACTCTCAACCTGCAGCTTGAGACGAATCCTTCAATTTTTTGGGCATCTTGCGAAAAGAGAAGCTTGATGCGTAGAAGGACGTAGAGGAAGAGAAAGGCACTTCTCAGTCAAGGGGGAGGGGGTTCATGAAGGTCACGGCCGACGTGAATGATAATCCTTGACACACTCGATCATCTTAATGAGGGGGTGTAGTCAAATGAGGCGTGGAAAGATTTGATTGTGTGCAGTTTATTGGTGCTTCGTGGCATGGGTGATTTGATCTTAGAGAGAATGGTCAGAAAAAGTAGAGGTCATGACCAGGTAAATCAGACACTGGAAGATGGTCAACGAGCTTGCATAAGTTGTATGAATTTAGATAAAGTGAGAGAATTGTGTTCGGGCACAAGCGTGGAACTATCCTCTTTGCTTGCCCCTCTAAGTAAGATGGGTACTCTTTATAAAAATAGACTTAAGTTAAAAGGACTCACCCTGGCGACAGAGGTGCACTCCTCGGTGCTGGAGCTGGCCCCGTCCGGCTCCGCGCCCCGACCGCCTCGCGCCTGCTCGGCTACGAACAGCACCTGCCACACGCAGCACACCGTTAAGACATTCGTTCTATACTCAACTCTACTTCATGGTCCGCAGACACTATAGTTACCTGCTGCGTCTCTGTCACCGTCTCGGTCTCCGAGCCCTCAGAGCTCTCGTCGTTGTACTCGGAGGAGTTCCTTCGCGTGCCCTTGACCTGCAACCGGAGAGACAATGAGTGGGATGTAGTGAACAATGTTCCCTCCGAGGTGGCTCACACGATATGGCATCAATATAGTGCAAACACAATCTTTAACGAGACTTCTTTGTGTGCAGCCACCTTCTATCGATAGAATGCAGCTTCCTTAATAGTTGTTATATAGATAGTTCTCTTGACTTTTTTATGCGTCTTAAAGAAGGAGCTAAACGCCATACCAAAAATTGCATTCCAGAAGTGCTTTGAAGATATATCTGATGGAGACAAAATTAACATTGATGAATAAAGATTTTTTGAGAAAAACGAAAATCCCGCGTATTATTAGATCAAACCTCGTACATTTGTATGTGGACAACAATCCAGGCCCAGCCGGTAGCCTTATACTGGTGAGGTAATGTTTTCCATATTTGTTCCCCGGCACACAAATAATAACATTGGTCCTGGGAACATTAGTAGCGAGTGGAAAGACTGGCGGGACACCTACCGGAATCTTGATTATGAAGGAGTTCTCGTCGTTGCTGGAGACCAGGTTGTGGCAGCTGCCTCCGTCCTGCGCGTCGTAGAACTCGTGCTCCTCGTCCTCATCACTCTCCCGGGAGCTACCGCCTGTGAACATCGCACAAGTGGTTTTATTATTGTCATTACAAGGCTGAAACTACTCAGCCCGCCTCAATTCATCTTTGTTGTTAATAATTTTGCCTGTTTATTTCTATTATCAGATTTGCGTTGGCTTGGAATTTTGAGAGCTGTTTGAATTTAGTGTTTGACATTTTCAAGAAAATTGCTAATATTTAACTGCGCTTCGTGATTAAATATTTTGCGATATCACTGATACAGTTAAGGAGATAGCGGACATCGTAAAGAATTCCACCTGTAGAAACTTTTTGCTAGTTAAGTTTATGTACACAAATACATTTACATTTGTGTTCTGAAATAATGTTCTGTTTGTGTATGAACTTAATCAGAGTGTTTGGCTGCATTTCATGCAAGTTCTGATAATTTATCGGTTGGATTTGTGACTGGGTGATACCTGGATCCACCAATACCAAAAGAGTCTAAACAAAAACCGAAACTGAGGAAGCTCAACGGCTCACCAGCTCCGAAGAAGGCTAAGTCAGTTTTGTCAGTAGGGAAGGGATGGCATCAGTTATCTGGGAAAAGCAAAACAATAAACGGACAGTGCAATACGAGTCAAGTGAATGAAGAAAACGAGAAGAATAGACCCGGAATGCTGACAAAAGGTGTCAAATTTTACCAGGAAAATTCTGGCATCCAATTGATGAGTCCTTCGCCATATTCACCTAACATGGACCCATAGACTTCTACTGAAAGACAGAATGTTTTTTAAGGTTAAGTTAGGTTGGATTGAAGACCTTAACAAATCTGTTCAGAATCTTCTGTGTATATCTGACCTTTCTGGCTGAAGTTTTGTGTGTACATGTTTGACCCACGTAGTATGCGCGGGACAAACAGCGCACACAATTTCCAAAAGGGTTGACTAGTATAAACGGGCACGCAAACTCAGCCATCCGGGAAAATCGGCATTGGCTGAACACTGTACGGATACGGGCCACCATTTTACATTTGAGCCAAAAATTCTAGGAAAGCCCGAAAGTCATCGCGCACGTCTGGTAAAATTAAAAACTTTGTGGTATCTGACCCTACAAAGCCATAGGAGTCGAAGAGTCTGCAGATAGTGATACGATACAACACTACTCGTTTCACACAACACCTGTTTTCAACACGGTATTACAATCCAATATTTAAAAATGACACACCATGTTTTCGACACGGTACTTCAAGCCAGTATTTAATCACAACACCAACAGTCACACATCACATCAGCCCTGATGATGGGCCCTGCAATGGGATCCGAAACATCGGCCAGAAACGTCAGATATACACGGTAAATTAGCCCAGAAAACTATACACAGAAGATTCTTAACAAATCCTTCTACAAAACCGGGATTTCGACTTTAAAGTATCAAGGTTATAATATTGAAAAATAAAAATGTTTTTTTTTTAATAGAGATGTGTACACGGAATACATGTTTCGTTAATTTTCTTACTATTTTCAAATTAAGCTAAACACTTGTACTATGAAAATAGGACTAAATTGCTGGTGTCCTGGAACGAGGCGTGAACCCCGACCACTAGATCACTTTGAATCCATACTGTAATAGTAAGTGGACGTTAACATTTAAGGGGCGCTCTTCCTTACAACTAATACTCCCCCCCTCTACGCTCCGACACTTGTCTGACAAATTCATTAAAACTTCATGTCGATGTCTGACAAGGGGTCTGACACGAGCATCCACGACGGGGTAGAGACGTGTATGTAGAGTTTCCAAATCTGATGGGAAACAGAATTCGCCATCATAACAAAACACAGTAAAATTATTTCCTACCAGAAACCTGATCGGTCGCTTCGCGGTCACTGGGGATCGTTGCGCGACTACTTTTTTCAATATTGAAAACATAATTTATTATCAAAAAAACCAAGAGATCTTCCACAGTACAATTAATTCGTAATTAAATACGTCGTGTAACGTTCCGGCGGTGACACGCCTGCCACGTTTTACGGCCGAAAGCCGACTACGATGATGTAAATTTAAAAAAATATTGTGTGAAAATAGAGTAAATAATTCAAGTTCAAAAAAACATTAAGTTAAATAATGTGTTAACTTACATACATACAAATTGAGCGATAAACGAGATCCACACGCGGAACACACTGTACATCAATATTAAATTGTCTTATATTATTTATTACAAGGATATTAATTGAAATTTATGATACTTTGTTAGACTTTTTCATTCCGACTAATAAAAAGGAGATCGTGACAGCTGTCCGAGCTCACAATACGCGTTCGCGACCTCGGCATTGCGGACTAACAACGGACGTAACTATCTAACAATATTAACGCTTTAACGGCTCTAATATCAAGATAAGCAGCTGTAATAAAATAAATCACGTTAATTAATACATGTATATTATACGTATTCATTGCACTCTTAAGAAAACCGCTAGATGGCAGTACAGATTAGCAAAAATAACAATGAATATTAATTTACAATATTTCTGCATTGTGCAATAGATATCACCGATGTCCAATATTTGTCAAAAGATTTCCGCATTCAAATATAGATTCTACGGAAACCCCGGCCAACGAGTAGCCCGCGGGGCCTGAGTGTATTAGAACGTCGGACTGAAATGAACTATATAGCATAACTTCACAACATGTAGATTCTCGTGGATGCGACTTCACCTCCAGAAAGAGATGACTGTTTGTAGTCAAATATTACTACGGTAATTTTTTTTCACTATCGTAAAAATTGACCACCGGTGTGCGACACAACCGGCCCTGACGACGAGACTATAATACGATAGGCGAGGGGCCGGGCGAGATCCTTACCGAACTCCCGGTGTTGGTTGAGGATAATCCCTTCCGTCGGTGCGCACCGCGAGCGCGTCCGCTACTGAGCGGCCCGAGCGGCCGAGCGGCCCGAGCGCCCGAGCGGCCCGAGCGGCCCGATGACTCGATCACGGTCACGAGGAAGCCTTATCGAACCGCGATAATAAATGTCGAGAATCGTTTTTGTACAACACGAGTAGCGCGCAATACACATTTATCATTCAGCCCGGGCTAACAATGCGCGCCCAACAAGACGGCTTCCGATGTGCTTCTCGCTGTCGCGCGTCTCGTGATCGAGACACAGACGCCAGGAGTTTCCTTCTCCCCGCGCGAGGTCCCGGCGAGCGACCTTCCGCCTGGTAAACAAAGCGCGCGTCACTCGAACCTTTGAAGCGATAATGTGTGGCCATCTTATCTTATTGATTTTTTTCACTCACTTGTGACAATTTCAAACGTCAAAATGAAATGTTTAACAACACGAGCCGGTGTCGGGAGGGCGAGCTGATGTTTTATTATTGCAACTAATGCAAATCTGAGACTGCATCGTGCATTGCCCCCCACCGACTACTAAAATCAATTAAATTAGCAGCTAATATAGATGTGTGTGTAAAAAGGTCCTAAAATAACCTAAAGGTGTTCAGAATAAATAATTATGTATTTGACATCTTTCTTATTCCCAAGTTCTAATTTGATCAATTTGTCAACATTTTTTATAAAATATTATTTTGTTATTAAATTACACATCACATACAAATGTCGATAGCCACCCCCATAATTCAATATCATCCTTATTTAGGGGTGAATAACTCTATTGTTGTTGAATGTATATATACATATATATATAACTCGTACATTTTATTTGTATTCATATCGACAGTTCTAAATAAATAAATTAAATAATCAGAAGTTCTCACGCGCTGTATCCCAATTTGAATACAAATGTATGAATAACCGTCGGTAATGTGAGGGGGAGGGGTATGTTCAATTAGGACTCAATAACTGGAGCAGAAGGAAAGTCAGGGACGCTCTGAGGTGTCCTGCCTGTCCTTCAGCATGGCGAGAAGCTGAAAGGAAACTGCTACAAAAGAGGAAGAATGAAAGGACAGCAACAGTAAATAAAGAACACGGGTGGAGCAGAAGTACATTGAGCAAATATCGAGGAAGGCATTATACATGTATAGTGACAAACCGAGAAGAGAACAGAACACGACAGGATCATCCGGGCCGGGGACCAAAATGACGAGAACAAGCGCTGCCCCAAATGACGGATGAGTGAGGACGGACGCCCCGCGGCCCGACTTCGAGGAATTCAAGAAAGATCTTGACAATTCCCTGAAGCGTAATTAAAGAACGTGCAGCTACATTCACGTATAGCCGAACTCACTCTCGACGAGCGCACAAGTAGAGAGGAACGATACTGTACGGTAATAAAACTCACTGGTAACTGTAGCACCGATTATGCTAAAAGGTATATCACATCGTGTGCGGGGTTTTATACTCTATCGATAAGCGCGCGAACGGTTGTTACGAGACTGGTTTATCTCACTTTCCCTTTCTTCTTCGACAACTACTTTAGACCGAGCCGCTGTCGTCTGGACCGCTCGACAGCCGCTGACTGTCGAGGTGGGTAAACACCGGCTCCGCGCAATCTCCGTCCACACTTGGGGAGATGAGATAACGTTCCGGGCCACACCGCATCGGTCATCCTTGACCCTTATGCGCCGGCACCGGCACCGGCAGCGGCAGCCTCGGGGTTTTGTTAAAAACTGAATAGCGAATTCTCAAAAGGAGAAACCGAAGGTACGACTCGAGAGAAGGGGGCGATCGACAGACCGCGGTGCGGCGCGAACTTTCTCACGGACGAAGGAGCGCCGATAAGACTCGTGACTGCTCGCATTCGGTAACGTACTCATCTATCAGCGGGCCTGGCCACGTGACGCGGCGCGGGCTGCTGGCGGGCGACTGCGGCCGGGCCCGGGGGCACCTCGCGGCGGGCGGCGGCGCGCGGCCCCGCGCTCCGGCCCGCGCTCGGCCCCGCCGGCGCCGTCCACCCGCGCCGGAGTATCGAAATAGTCGCGCTCCCTCGGTGCAGCGATCGATCCGGTGCAGGGCCGGGCGCGTGCAGCGACGGGCCGAAGGGACCGCCGGTTTCCCGCGCCCGGCCTCGCAGGACGGCACAAACTGTTTCTGGGCAATATCACCCGGACGCCGTGACGTCTTTCCTACAATTAGCCGCAATATTTGGTCTGGCTGACAGCCGATGATAACATTTGGTTATCTCTGTTATTGAAAGGACGCAATGTTTATATACCTCTATTACTCGATGCAACCTGCGGCGCGCTCGAGGGTCGATCTAGTTCATTTAATACATTTTTAAGTAATACAGAAATGAAAGTCGGTGACGGCTGTAGCTCTATACTAGTATAGGGTGAGCAAATATTGATCCTTACCTGGAAGTCCAGAATAAGATCGAGAATCTAGAACATCAGAATGAGTTACGCTAGTGCCTAGTGGAGTAACAGCAGTTATTCAATAAAATTTAAAATAATCCATACACGGGAGACCCACGGCATGGATACTTCTACATATATATATATATATATATCTCAATTGAGGTGGCTCGGACACGTCTTGTCGGACATGTCACAAAAATATTTACCAAGGTGTATCTTCTCGCCAATTTCGGAAGGATGGCGGCCCAGGGGAGGAGGGTGAGTCACCTCAAACCGAGCTGGGATAAACAGTAAAAAAGATTGAAGACAGCTTGATGGAAGTGTCTCGTCTGTCTTTGGGCCCCGACTCTCAAGGACGAGGAGAGGAAGGGAAAGATGATAAAGCCAGCTTTTGAAAATACCGCGTTCTTCGAACCACGAAACGATCATTATTCAGCCTGGACCTCGGATCCTCAACACCAGACCCGGTACAGAGCAGTTGTAGATCAAAATAAATATTCGCGACGAGTGCACAAACTAAGACCGCACGGAAACAATTAGCCGATGATGTATACATATGATGCAACCGCAGAGCTGGATGGAAATTAGGTTCAGACCATCCACTCCAAGGGAGAGCTTCCAGCTTCGGCTCTTGTCACCGTCAACGGGCACACGCACACTGCCGGGGATCACAACATACTAGTCAGGGGTACTAAACTATCAACCACAATTTATAATAATAATAATGAATAATTACGACTAATTTCAGATATTATACAGGTGATAATATGTCGTGGGTGACTAAATTACGAGTCGAAAATGAGAAAATTCTGCACTGATACAGAAAATATTATTGTTTGAAATCTTTACAAATGTTAAGCTCGAAGTCTACGTATTTCGAAATATATATTTGCGAAATTTATCCATTATTAATCTATATATTTGGCATGGGCCCTAAATCATCTATCGTTAGTATTCAATATATAATAGCAATATCCATATATGGTCGCTAATTAATTGATTACATTGTATTTTATGCTAAGCTAGTTCTTGTAAACAATAATTATTAATATGTAATCCTATATTTTTTCCACACGACGTAAATTTTTAAAATCGAATTATTTTACGCTCGTGCCCGCTATTTACTCCACAGAATCGACGAAGCGGCGGCAGCAGATCGGCAGTTCAAGGTCGAGCGGAAGCGCCACTGCGATGTGACGGCGCCGCGTCACCCGCGCGACACAAATACACCGCACACCGGAGCGCCAGGGCTCGGTGCCAAAACAGCCGGTCCGACAACAGTAATCGTGTCGTCATAGAATGGGTCGGAGCAGCGGTTTGTCTACACCGAGTGTTCCGCTCGCGAGTCTCATTTCTAAACGAAGGTCACCCGCGTCCAAATATGTCAATGTTTGAGTGCGCTACTCACCGTTCACCGTTCACTGATTCTCGAAAGTACTCGCCGTTTGAGGTATATTTATTTATAGACGCATTAGAGTGTTTCACTTTTCATTAATGTGTCCGGAAAAAGATTTGTGAGATTTTTTTCAAAATAAATATCGTAATTGAAGAAAAGTTGTCCGCGACCGACGACAGCTAACAGGCGGCCGACACGTCACGAGGCAACGTTATGTCGTCAGATTGTCAGGATCACGGCTGTCCGGAGTCTTCGGGGAGAGCGGGAGACACCGCCGCACGGCACTGCGCGATGTTCTGTCGGCGCACGATACGATACTTCACTCGGAGTACGTCTCCGCACTCCCTGCAGTCGCTGTAGTCACCGCCAAATGCGATGCGCCAAGATGTCCAATGTCTTCGCTCCGAAACCGCCGATTTCATTCAATTAGAAAATGACACTCGATACAGCGTACAGCGTACAGCGCGGCCGATCGTTTTAACATGTCATCATGCTGATTCCGCTGATTCCGCTGACACGAGTGTGCAGATAGCGATGCTAAGGTTGGTCCATACCAACACAAATGTTTCCAATCGGATGAAAAAAACGAGCAAGTTACCAAAACGTTCAAGTATTGCTGGACAACGCGTTCCTGGAAGAGGCTGAATCTGAATCTGCAATAGCAGTTTGGATACATAACGAGACAGTCAACACGAGAGCCAGAGATTTCTACTAAATCGGTTACATACAGTCTGTACTTCAATTTTCTCACAACACGTTCCATTACCTATATGTATTCACGCCATTTAAAATACTTTCCGATTAAAAGTTGTTCTTTTACCTGTCCACACTCTTTAAATTTCTTTAAGTTCGCCATATCCACCAGGTTGATGGTATCACTCTGAATTCTGACGATAAGGTGTCTCTCGGTGTGCACGTGTAAAGGGTGTCGGGACACGGAAGAGCGGAAAATACCCAAATTTAGATTGAAACATGATGTATGGAACGACAAATCTGATAATCCCCGAGCCCTCCTCGGTTTTGCTGCCACATTTGCGTTCTTTTGACGAAATTTTCAATCACGGTTCGGTATAACTGAGGCCGGATTTCAGTGATAATCTCTCAGCGTCTAATCTCCTCCTCGAAGGTTTGGGTGATCGCGAGCTCGGTGATCAACTTTTGCACGTTCTAGGCGCGCAACTCGGTCGAGTCAGTTGGATTTTGGAGGCATGAAGACGCAAATCTTTTCGCAGCATAGCGGTGCTTCTCGATGTTCAGCTCTCGAGCACGATGCCGAACGGATGTTTCCGGACTCACGGCCGCGATGTTTTCTGCCGAAGGACCTGGACGAACACGCGTCGACGGTCTGACGTCAGCAATGGAGCCAGTCTCCTCGAATTTTTCGCTCATTGTCTTCACAGTCGACGCACTCGGAATATTTTGATTAGCAAAATTGGCGAATCGTGGCGGTCAAAGTTTTGCCATTTTTGAAATAATGTCGTGTCGAATAGCGATCCATTTATAGTACTGGCGGACTGTCAAAGCGCAACACCGTAAATGGCGCCAAATTAAAATTTTCCGCTCTTATGGGACACCTTCGTACACACTGATTTTCAGCCCTTTACATTTTACTAATATTTAGTTTACACTACATGGTACATTTTTAAAGTAATATTATATTAAGTAATAATAAGGGATTTAATATTTCCACATTGAAATAAAGATTCTGCGCAGTGCCTAGCAGCTTTTCTATTAGTAATATAGGGTGTCCAGCGGAATAATTTCAAGATTAAATTGTAATTGCTCGTAAACCATCAGGGTGAGGAAAGTGGGAGGGGTATTGTTCGACGCGCGTGATTTGCTGATTTGCCAGTCGCAATGAGTCACCGATCGGGAGCGCACCGTTGAGCAATATTAAAAGTGCGGTGATGCATCGGTTCGTGCGCGTCGCGCTTTTTGTACTCACTTTAATATTCGACGAGTGAGCGATGCGCCCAGCACGCAACGTATCCGGTGTCGGGTTCAAAAGTTCAGACAAGAAGGGACGACGGTTAACCAAACTCCTCCGGGACCACCGGCGCCAGAGCACGTGGCTTAAGTTCGACGTGAAATTATGCGCAAACCGCGTAAAAAGGAAGATTGCAGCCTCTACTGGAATAAAAAAATCAACTGCACGTTATTTTGAAAAATAAACTACAGTTTCACCCATACAAACGAAAATGACTATTCTTTACGTGAAACCTTAGCGAGAACGATGCTGGAACGTTTTGGAACAGCACAAATGCTCGGAAACATATTGTTTACTGAGAAAGCATATTTGCATATCGATGGCTATGTTAATAAACAGAACATGAGATACTGGTGCCTCGACAACCCAAGGGAACGTCATCAAAAAAGTTTGCATAATTTCTGCCCGACAGATAATTGGCCCTTATTTTTTTAACCAGCGAGAGACAGTCACTACTGACATGTATTGGCGAATGATCGATGAGTTTTTGATACCGCAATTGCAGCTGTTTCCTGGATTCAACATCAGAACACAATTTCAGCAAGACGGGGCTACTCCACACACAGCTAGAGTTTCAATGGAGAAGCTGAGGGGAATTTTTCCCAATAAATTAATCAGCAAGTACGGAGACATACTCTGGATACCTTAAGTCGAGAGTTTACAGCGACAATCCTCGAACAATTCAGGCCCGACAAGAAAATATCACATCTTCATATCGATGGCTATGTTAATAATCAGAACATAAGATACTGATGCCCCGACAACCCGACGCCATCAAAAACGTTTGCATTGTCCAAAAACGACAGTGTGGTGTGCAATTTCTGCCCGGGTGATAATTGACCCTTATTTTTTTAACCAGCGAGAGACAGTCGCTGCTGACGTATATTGCCGAATGATCGACGAGTTTTTGGTACCGCAACTGCAGCTGTTTCCCGGGTTCAACAACAGAACACAATTTTAGTAATTCAGGCCCGACAAGAAAATATCCGCCGTGAAGTTGCCGCCATTGAACCGACGCTTTGCTCTCGCGTGTTCGCAAATTTAAGAGTCTGATTGCAAGAGTGTCTCGAGAGAAATGGACGGTATTGTTAATAAAACGTAAAATCCTCATCGTTAAACTCCATTTTGTTTAAATAAAAGATGAGAATAACGTTGTAGTTTTTTAAATTATTTAATATTAAACTTGAAAAATTTCCGCTGGACAACCTTTATTACAGGATTTAGTAACGGATGTTTTTGATTAACACGAGTCTGCACCGCACCGGATGTTGCAACATTTCTATATACAATAAAAATGCGATAATTAATTAGAATTCAATTTTATCTTTCCAAAAGTTTTTTTATTGAAATAGAGATGAGTACAAGTAATACATGTCCTATAATATTCTTATTATTTTCAAACTAAACTAAATGCTTGTACTATGAAAATAGGACTAACTTGCTGGTTTCCTGGAACCCTCGACCACTAGATCACTAGGCTAGCGTCTCGACCACTACACCGATAAGCTGTTGCCTGAACAAAATGCCATTTTAATGAATTTTGACCCGTTCTTGAACAACAGCGTTCCATAGTTTTCTCTCTCGGAGATGAACCTCCTTGAACTCGCAGTACGGTTGTCACAACACTCAGCTTATTAATAAAACAATTTTGGCAGAGAGCCGACATATGTCTTAAATTTAATTGTACTGACACATTTTGAATATTTTTATAGATACCCTGTTTCGGTTCTAAACCTTAAATATGGCAGTCTTACGTGACCGGCTCGGATTGCTGAACTACCAATTCTCGAACCTTATCATTGCAAAATCATAACATGCCATTTAAGAACGCTCTCACAACACAGATCAAACCCACTTTACATGAATATGTCAAAATTGATTCCTCGTTATAACGACTAAGTTCCTTGTAAGGAAGGCTTCGTATAATTAGGAATCATAATGCCAGAGTACCTGTCCGGGGACTTCCTTGTATTGACATAAATAAACTAAAATAGTTGAAGATCATTCTAAGAGGACACAGTAGACAGAGGCGAGAGAGAAGCGTGGAAATAGAAGAGTATAGCAATACAAGTGTTACAAAGCAGGAAGGAGAAAAGGATTTGGGACAACTTCTGCACTAGGTAGGACAATGTTGCCAGCTAGTTACGACAGGCGAGAGGGGCGTACGTGTGGTAATGCACCCGCCGTATAGAGTAGAATAGAATGAAGATGGTACATGTACTCACTGAGAGGCTGGGCGATGACGCTCTTCTCGAGGTT
The DNA here is from genome assembly GCA_031772225.1 of Eubasilissa splendida. NCBI lineage: Eukaryota > Metazoa > Arthropoda > Insecta > Trichoptera > Phryganeidae > Eubasilissa > Eubasilissa splendida. Next base: position 22,605,398 of record CM062868.1, read on the forward strand.
GTCGTGCTGCCGGGCCAGCTGCTCCACCACCTCCTGCAGGCGCTGCTTCTGCTCCCGCTCGTGCTGCAGAAGGCGGCCCCAGCGGCTGCCCTGCGCTCGCGCCACATTCAGGTACTCTTGGCAGGCCTGGAGACACACCGGTAGTCAGCAGCAACTCGTACGGTAATATTTTATCTCTGCCTATTCCTTTAACTTCTCGAATGCTACCGTATAGACAGTTGACACAGAATGAATCAGTTTTTGTACGCAGCTATGGTTGTTGATCAAATAGCGCGCCTATTTCAAACCATATTTTAAAGTACATCAGAGGAATCCTAATACTTTGATGGTGCAGATATCTTCAGAAATTTTTGCGTGCCGTGAGGTATGTTTTTCTATGTACTTTAAGTTTATTCATTTATAAACGGATTTAGTTTCATATTGAACAACATGGGTATTCAAATAAATGTAACACTTGTAGGTATTGGATACTCAAGGTTGGGAATAGAATTGAAAAGGTTATCAAACATTAAGTGACTAAATTACCATCGCTCCGCACAATACTCACCTCATCCACATTCATTCAACTCGGCGATTACTGAAGCTTCTAACAGGACCTTACGTGACTTAACTACCAACACTTTCTGGGAATACTGAGGTACTCACGTTCATCATGACGTTGGTGGCGATTCGGAAGAGCGTAGCCCTCTCGGCCACCTGCTCGTCCTGCTGGCCCAAGTCGGCGAGAGCGCGCTGCAGGGCCGCGCCGTGCTTGCTGATGAGCTCGGCGCAGGTGTGCAGCGTGTCCAGACGCGCCGCCAGTTCGCGCGTAGCCGTGGCGAAAGCCTCTTCCGCAGGCGCGGGCGCCGCGTCTTCCTCCTCCTCGCTCTCGGCCGCGCGGATCGCCTTGGCCTTGGCCAACTCCAGCGCTGTGACCCAGCTCTGGCGCTCTACTTCATTGGAAGCCTTGATGTGGAAAGTCTGCGTGCCTCCATTGGAGATGACGAAAGTGCACGAGTCCACAGTGTGGATGAGTGCCCCGCCCAGCGTGATGGTCCCGCGACACGTGTGCGCCATCTCCGCCTGGTTCCTGAACATGAGAATTTCCATTATCGTTCCTGCGAGCAGTATTCCCGTTTCGTGGGCACCTGTATAGTTACGCTGGAGTTATACTATTAGAAAGAAATCTGCCTTTTGTAAAACTTAAGCGTAATTGTTTTTCAGAACCTTCTCACCGAGGACCAGTCAGTAACACAAAGTTAGCTTCCCCCGGACATTATGGATGAATCGTTAGTCAGAAGTGTCCCTCGTAGGGACCGTAGCAAGTTTTCATAATTTTCAGAAACACGGAATTACGGGTAACGGTTTCTAATGCTGAGCTACGAGTGGAGCCTGCATCAAACACGCTGGTAACCTTGTGAAGATATTTCCTAAATATCCTAATGCCTCAGACAAAGTACAGCGTGTAAGTTTCAACAAATATTGAGAGACTGTAGAATACAATCATTTGCAGCGTGTGACGGCTGCGGTGCCAGATGTGGCAGGTGTATGAAACATGTACAAGGGGGCGTATCAGAATGAGCTGAAGTAATAGAAACAAACCGTCTTTACGAGATTACAGTTCAAACTGTCCGTTGTATTTTCAAATACGTTTGTACGACAAGGTTGTGAGAGTTATTTTTCCAGAATGAACTTTGACCCGGTTGATTTGTTACCTGTACCCTGCCAGCATCTAGAACGCAGCAATTCCTTCATCATAATCAAAGATGAAATATATTTGGATACGAGGATAATATAAAATAGTATATATTTCAAATACAGAGCAGTAAAATATGAATGAATCAAATGAAAGTGAAACTTAATAAGTGTAAAGTGTGAAATTACTAAACTAACATTACATGCATTCCGTAAGTCTTCAAGATAGAGGAACCTGAAGACAGACTATGCAAACATTTCAGGTTTGGGCAGCTTTTCTGTTCCACGGATTTAAGTAAGATACCTGGTGGAAGGAACCAACAAATTCAATGAATGTTGGATGAGTCTATCGACACCCATTGATTCAACAAGCAGTGAATCAGCCGATGACACACTGTTTATTTGACACATTTACTTATTATTCGATACATCTAGATACAACCTCGAGTGATGCAAATTTTAAACTCCATTTCTTAGACAGAGTAAAGAACAAACATAATTCGGCAACATGGTGAAGCATCCGGGTTCATGCAGATTCCAGAATAGAAAACTAAATGTATTATAACTTGAATTGATAGATATTTTGGCAAAGTTATACTAATGAAACTGAGCACCATTCATCACTCCATACCAGAAGACACGGGACACGGAATAGCTGGATTTCAATGACTAATAAATGTTTTTATTATTGGTCTTGTAAATACACATAGCTTGTGCTATACATTGGTGTGGTATCATTGATTTCTAGCTATAAAGAGGACCAAACCAGCCGAAAAGTTATGGAAAGAGTGTGCAGTCACGATCGGTCAACTTTGGAGAAATTGAAAACCACTCAAAATTTACAAATTAACGAGCCGATGCGAGTTGTTCTCCGTTTCTCCAATATCTTAGAAATTTTTCTATTCTTAAAATGAACTCCAGAAAGAAAAACAGGAAACGTTGAGAAGTGGGGGATGCAATATTAAAAGTGGAACAATCAGAGTTCTACAGTCCACAGGTGCCCACAGTAATAATCCGGGAGTTGCAGAAAAACAGCCCTCAGCCCAGTTGCAATAGTTGTGTAGTATGTCATCAAGCGTTCTAGCGTAACTAAATCTGACCCCAGGGCCTCAATCAGGCGATCCTACATTCTAAACCGGGTTTGAAAAATAATTGTATTTTTACCCAACAAAGTTTTACTCCATTCTATATGTTACCACAGCCCAACACCCACGCCTACTGGAAGATATCACTATTAATATGTTATATTATTAAGTAAGCTTCAAAAAGTACTATGTAAAATGAGTTATAATGTATTATTGAAAAAGCACAAACAAATAATAATTTTGATATAAAAAAAGGAGGCCGTGCAGTGCGTAGTAAAAATAAAACATCCACCAGTGGGGTCACACTCGGGATTACCCCCTTATTTTAGTAATGTGAACTGAAAAGCTCAAGTACTCGATTACACTTGTCAGCATCACAAGAGAAATGGGCGGGGCTGCAGTCGTGAGGATGGAGCGTGCTGAAGCGGACATTTGGGTGCTGATGAAAGGTCTCGGGAAGAGAGCCTCTACTAGCTTTAATGTTAAACCGTTAGATACTCTACTGCTAGCGGCGTGAACGAGTGTACTGCTCCGCTGGCTACCTTCTACAGTTACTCCTAAGGAAGAATACAGAAGCGGATGGAAAGAAAGCGGAACAGAGGCAGAATGAGAGGGCTGCTGAGACTAGACTAGAGAAGATAGAGGAGTGTAATGGAGCGAGAACTCACCGCTCGCGGGGCCGCGGCTGTCGGCGCAGGGACAGCGAGCGCACGGGGCCTGCACACCTACAACACACACACACGCGCTACTCTCTACAAGGTACGCCCTCCTCCGCTCGCCCTGCACCCGGATATAGCGAGCGTTCTCCGCCGATGAAATTCCATCCTTCTGTCCGGATAAATCGGCTGCAGTTCTTCTCCCTAGTTGGCTAACTAGAAAGTTCTCGGCTAGAAATGTTATCAACTTCTGCAAAGCGGAAAAGGGACCACACTCCATCTTGCGAGTGTAATTAGCGGAGAGAGGTAAGTGTCGAAGGTAATCAATTTAAGATACCTGTAATCTTGACTACGCAATATCTCAATATTAAGATAATTAGTGGAGATTACGATCAATAAATAGATAACATCAAGGACAAATCAGAGAAGGATCACTTTGCATTATGATAATCTGACATTCATTACAACTTGACCACTTTCACAACCTGTGGATATTTAAAATTAACATTCAGATGACTCTTCCTTACCCCCGTTTCTGATCCCCGCCCGGATTTAAAAAAAAGCATAGGATGAGCGAGAAGTGGGGGATAAAAATACAAGCCGAGGAAGAATGCCAAGAAGAAATATAAGGGAAAAGTGCACACTGAATTACTCTCAATCGATATTAATATACACCAATTGCCAGTGGCACGCTGCTGAAGGGGTATTTACTAAATATTATATTACGTAAACATCACAGACATGTCTCCATTTCATTATCCACTCGATTATTTGCTTCGGTTGCACAAGCGTCTCCTACGAGAAGCGCTCGCTATATCCGTGTGTCGGCGGTGACAGCTCCCTCCCTCGACCCCCGGTACCCCGAAAATAGCTTGTCGCAGGTCAGACTACTTTGTCGTATGCGCGGTGCATCTGAACACTCGCAGCTCAGACAATACATGTCCAGAGTGGTCCCATCGCAAACCAATGATATTCTCACATTGTTATACAAAATTTAAGCCCCTACAAAATCTTAGTGCTTCATTATTATCCTTATCAGAGTAATGTTTGGGTGGGCAGTCAACGGAACACATTATATTGTTTCTCGGGCGTGCGAGATGAAACAGATGTAATAAATAAACTTCCGTCACTGTTCATCAAACTTGTTGGTAGCCGAGGAGCCGTTTGATCATTGAAACAATCCGCAATCACCGTAAGAGACAACAGAATGTGTTTAATTGAAAGTATATAAGATCAGTTATTAGAGATTGTGGGAGACACTGGGAGCATGCCACATGCGCCGCCGCCCGAGCGGGCCAAGCTCGAGCGTAGACCTTTGACAGTGCAAAGCTGAGATGTTTCGGCTTTAACAGTTGTCGACTTCGGGTCCGACAATTTCCTCTCGTCGGTGGCGACACTCGTCGAAGCGTCCACACGACAGAGAACAGAGAACGGTTCTGACGGAAGGGAGGCGGTGGGTACCTGTAGTATGACAGCACCCCGTTTGACAGCACGAACCACCGCCGTTGATATCCCTTGAGGTAGTTGGTCCACTTGAAGAGCCAGCCCTTCATCTCGGGATCCGCCTGAGCGGGCGAGCTCTTGGCGGGCACCGCGTCGGACATTTTACTATTTATTTTATAATTTTCTACAAAAACATACTAGACACAGGCCACGTCCACCATACTTTTTTAGGCCATAGACACATTAGCCATCATATGATAGTATGATAGATATTTTTCTACTTCATAGATAATTATCAGCACTTCATGTTGACAACATTTTAATTGATTAATCCAGACTTGTTAAAGCAGGTTCAGACCTATTCAGACTAAATGATTCTTAATTCGTTATAAATTAATAAATAATATGTAATACTCGTAGCTCGGAGCAGGGCTGCGTAAATAAAAATATAAGATAAGTTTGTAGAACTCCATACTCACATAAATGAAATAGAAAAAAATGTTTTTTAGTTCTACTCGTTTAATTTTCTTGAAACGCGTTTCGCCTTATGACGGCAATATCAATCTAACAAAAACACATGTAAAAAAACTCTAGGAATGTTGTCTCTACCTCATTTACATCGTAGCTATCCTTTTATTTATTATCTTTCATTAATATGTCATTAGTGTTTGAACATAATTATTTCTTAGAATCGTACCAAAGTATAAAAACCCAGAATTTTCATTATTACCTTAAGTACTTGAAATTATATGGTTACCCCCTTTTCAATATTTTTTTATATAAATACAAGTTGTTGAATTTTAAATGGTTAGATTAATAATGCTTTCAAAGGCGAAATGCGTCTCAAGAAAATTAAACGAATAAAACTTTAAAAAAATATTTTATTTTCACATGTGAATACACGTGTAGTTGATTTCTTTTAGATGTATATAATATTTAGATAGTATTATAATTTACGTAAGTCAAACTCAACTGCGGGAGATTTTTTTATTTTTAAATAATTGTTTGCATTTTGGTTTATTATAGAATTATAAAAAATAAAATAAATGTTTAGTTGTTTGGGCTTCTCCTTTCCCCGCAAGTGATATCCCAAATATTTTCATATGCCATTATTCAATTGTTTATATACTTAAATATGCTACAAATGCAAATAATTTAGTCTTATAACAAGTTAGAAAAAAAACATAAAAGTAGCGTTTAGTATGCGATTCTAATGGCCATGTAATGAAAAAACTAATCTTTTATAGTTTCATATTATGTATTTTATAATATTTCTACTAAAGTATTTGAATATACCTATATTATCTGTGGTTATCTCATAATAAGGGTTATCAATCAGAAAATAATTAGGAAATCAACAATTATCCAAGATACAAACTGTTAAGATTTAATTAAAGGCGGGTTAATAATAATAATAACTGCGTGGCGATTCCCAGAAATACAATTTGTCGCTAGGTATCGTGTGGCGCGGAAATAGAATGTAAATTGATTAATACAATCATTTTAAGAATATGTCCGGCCGAGTATTTGTTTGTGATTATTTTTTTTTGTTGATAATACATTATATTGATATACCTTGGCGTGAGGCAACGCGAAGTTATCACATTAATTAGCCGTAAGATCGAAAATATATTAAATGAAGGCAGGAAATCGTGTCTCGCAAGTCGCTGACAGCGGGTCCATTTAAACGGGACCGGACGTCTCTTAACAAAAAAAAACCTAGCGGCTCGTTCAAAAGCGAATAACGACCGTAATGACCTCCAGCCCAAGTGTTATGCAATGCACATTAAGACGGGGGGACGAAAATAACGGAAATATGAAGGTTTCTCGAGAAGCGATCACAAATCTGTAAGGGCGCACTTTGTTTCGAGGGGACGCACCCTGCCGACAGATAAAACCGAAGATCGTAGGATCATTAAAGCTGGATTCGTTGTAACGGCGAGACAATCGATTTCCGAAGGAAGATTTAGGGAATGCACCGTTACGTGCCCATTAGCTAGCGTCCAAGGTCAAGACGTGATGAAAACAAAAGACGCAGTTTCATTGTTTAATCTGCTTTGAGTGCAATGCCGAACGAACCGCATGGCTCGGTTCGAAATGTAAATAAATGTATTCCTAGATTCTAGAATATTGCAAGAGATAATATGCCGCACATTCAATCCCTAATTTAATCATCTAGAATACAAAAGTTACATGCAAGAGTGCTTTGTTAGGAATAGGCTTCCAATCGACTTAAATACGGACCATAACTGTAAATCTATGTATAGTATATAAGATGTAGTGATAGTGGGCATGGGCAAATTATTTTTAAGACATAAGTACATATATGATGTAAATAATTAGAATATAAGATTAATTATAATTAGCTATGAGACGAAGGAGGAGTCAGGTTGGATTTGGATTGGGCGTAGCCTTCGGAAGAAGCGGATGGACCAATGGGATGGTGGCCTGTCCCATGACGAGAAGAGGGCAGATCTGCAAATGGGAAACACCACAATGTCAAGGTATAAGAATGGCCTACGCACGGCCCGGCTCTCAATTGGAAGCAAGATTTGGGAGGAAGAGCTCAATTGGAAGCAGGATTTGGGAGGAAAAGGTTAGTTGGAAATAGAATTTGGAAGAGAGATGAGTTATCAGTTATCAGTCTCAGTTGGAAACAGCATTTTGGAAGGACTAGTGGAGAAACATCTCAGTTGGAAGCAATATTTAGGAGGAAGAGGTCAGTTGAAAGTAAGATTTGGGAAGAAGAGCTCAGTTGGAAGCAAAATTTTGGAGGAAGAGGACGAGAAAGAAACATAACAGTTGAAAACAGTATTGAATATGAGAGTCGACGAAAACGAAAAAAAAGGAATTGGAACACCAGCCAATTCGGGAGTAGCCGTCATCCAGAGAGCCAAGTCAGCCCGGAGCAGCCCTCCACTCAGGACGCCAAACCAGCTTGGAAGCAGCTGCTCATCTAGGAACTTAGCCAGCGACCGAAGCACCCCCGAGCAGCCAGCTGTCAGCCACCGCCCTGCTGGTCATCTCGTCAGCCACGACAAGGCCACCCGGACAACAGGAGCCGTCGTCGGCATCACCGCGTCGTCAATCGAGGATCGAGATCCATGGAGAAGACTAAGGTAGAATAAGGTAGAATAATTTTTAGTCTGAGCTACAATTAAGAATCATGTACATCTGCCCACCTGTGTAGGTAAATAAATGTTTGATTAATGTGTGTTCCGTGTGTATTTGTTCTCCACCTGTCCAATAATTCTTATAACCACAGTAAAATTGACAATGTGATACTTGGAAATAAGATAAGAGCGAGATATTACCAGTGTGCGGGGCCGCAATAATGAGAATTAAGAGCATCTGATTAAAATGATCGTAATCATTTCCTAACCCCCTTATCAATATTATCAACATTGAAAAATAGGTTTTACCGAAACATCGGGTGTTGCTGTGCAGCAATCAATATTGGTCACGCAGCGACCACTACACAGCAAAAGCAATTGCTTTTTGCTAGTAATTATAAATCTGTCTTTCCTTCAGGAACAGACGGACAAGCTTATCTATGCGGACAAGTGAAAAAAACATCGAGGTTGTCTATGGTTATATTTGATAACAAATTTTGAATTCATTTGACGTCTGTTATCTGTCAGCTGTCAATGTAGAATTTAAGGTTATGTAGGTTATTTTACCGGATTTTACATTACAATATTTTATTTTTACTTTATTAAATTGGTAATGACGGAACATGGACACGATAGACTTGTGCTCTGCAAACAGTGAGGGGAGCCACTCCCCTGCGTTGAAGGCCGATTATGATTTCGTTAGAACCCTTATTGATGCAGGTAATTGATATCATGTGTATCATTCAGGTAGAAGGTAGAAGTGGAGATGTTGTTGGGCCGGTTTCATGGCGTCTGATGTATTGCCAGTAGTGATTCCAGTTGAGAGTGAGGGATCTGTAAGCAGCTTTGGTCCCTGTGGACCATGATATGATATGAGGCATTACATTTTTTTGTAACAATAAAAAAATGATATGTTTTTAGAGCTAACTGAAGAGCGTTCCAGCGTGCAACTTATGCAGCTGCGTTACAAAAAGCGTACAGAGGCGTGTATCGAAGATAAAGAACAAGGTTATATATCTCTGCTGTCCGATGATGAGGGAGACTGCGCGTCGGGCAGGGTGAAGGCCCTTTCAGGCAGCCGAAGTTCATTTAAGGATGGATCCACTTCTTCTGGGGTTTCCAGTCTCGGCAACAGCCAGGAGTGGGAAAATGGGGGTCACATCAATAGGAAGAGAATTGCAGGCGGAAAGGGAGGGAAGGAGAAGAGTAGAGAAAAGGCCTCCGAGAAAGCTGCCAGTGAGAACCACAAGAGTCTGAAGCCGGGAGAATGTATGAAGGCAAGCTAACTTTTGTTTTATTTAAAAAAATACAATTGATACCTAAAGTACAAGATTAAGTTAGACACAGTGTCTTACTTCCAGTTATTCTTATATTGCAGTATATGACTGTGGAGATAGATCCTGTTTTGCTGAGTAAGCCACAGTTCCTCAAGGTGCAGACTATCCTGGAAGCGACCGGAGTCAGCGTGTCTCTTTCAGCACCCCGGCATTGTGCCTTCTGCTTGGGATGGACCCGGAGACAGCCCAGGTATCTGCTCGCGCAGCAGGGACAGGTAGGTGTAGTGCTCGGAGTGAGGCACCCTCGATTCCAACATGCGATGTACCAGTCCGGCTCATCTTATTATATATTATCTGATATTAATGTGTAGTGCCGTGCCCCTCAGCTTACCGTGTCTTCCGAGCTCTACCGAGAGCCACATCTGTTGGTGGTGTTCACGATAAAAGAGCTAATGGAGCTCATGAAGTTCAGGACTCTCCACTCCCGTATGTCCTCCATTAGAGAGTGCTCTCAAGAGAGTCAAGTCACGTTACTCCTGTACGGTGCCACCGAGTATTTCAGGTATGAACAAGACAACAAGTGTTACTTAGTACTAATAAATATTACCGTATTATCCCGAATATAACGCAATTATTTTTGACTTGGCATTTATTAGCTGTATAAAAATTTGCTGGCGCTAAATTCGAGACCTAGGTAATGGAATGTTTTATAAGCAAGCCTTCTTGTATCCGGCCACCCACTTTTGACCATAGACACTCGTTTATGATTTGGTGTGTGTGGTTGACTTTTTTATTGACTTTTGTCATTTGTATGTTTACTTATGCAACAGTTACTTGTTTTATTCGTTATTGTCCATAAAAAAATGAATTGGAGTAATAATAGTAGTGCTGAGAAAAAAGGCTTATCAAAGATACAAATAAATAAAGGTATCAGAAGAAGCTATGAGTGCTTCAAGGAAATATGGAGTTTTAGAAGTAAACATTCGCTTATGGAGAAAAGTTTAAAAAAAATATAAAATATGAATTAAATATATTAATTAGAAAGATATACATATAAAATCAATTTTATCGAAAAATATTGCTGTTGCGCCACCGGGATTCGAACCTGAATCTCTTTCCAAACCGAGGAAGGTGCATGCTACTCATTTCTAAATAATTCTAACTAACTTTCTGACTAACTTTTGTTCTGTACAGAAATCTAAAAACAAAAAAAAATAAACGGTGGAAAAATAATGTGAGGGGAAACTCAGAACTTTGTGGCTCAGAAGCTGAAAGTGAATCAACGCTTACTGAGAATGATTTGGATTACTACTTGACCAGTGAGTTTACTTATTATGTATTAAGATGGAATTCATTAATACTTTGCCAAAGTTCCTGGCTTTGTAATGCTATTATTTTGTTTGCAGAATTATTATTTGAGGAGTCGGTGTGCTGTACGAGAGCTGAATCCCCCGAGGAGCTGGCGCAAGTCGTTCTCCAGTTTACTAAAGCTGTTGCGGAAGCTCCATATAAGTTAGTTTACATATTACAATTATAGTATATTTAAGACCATCACCTACTTTCCTACTTGTACTTATATTTATGGTTGGAGCTATTAGTAAACATATGTTTTTTCTAGAAAAGAGAAGTACGCCCAGGACCTTCAGGCTGACTTCTACATGCGCGGAGACAACAAGGACTGTGTCAAAGTAGATGCTCAAGGTAATTCATTTTGTTAACTTGGGCAATGATTTAATGACGTATACGTCCATGTGGTACATCTATCTAATATTTTTTCCAGGTAATGGACTCCTGCGTCTTTGGTGCCAGGCTCTCAGCAAACTTCCTCTGGCTGGCCTGGACACCGCTCAGGCCCTCTGCCGGCGCTTCCCCTCCCCGACTAGTCTGTTACAGGTGAATTGTTTTTACTGCTCATCCTGGTACCCCTTAACTAGTTTGATATAGATGACTCATTAGTCACGAGTCTTACTCCCATCACACGTACATAGTTTGTTAGGGGTTGGGGTGATCTTGCTGTAAGTTCTGCTTATCTGTATTCCGCAGGCTGTGGCTGACCTCTCCCCCGAGCGCGCAGTGCAGCTGCTCGCCGAGGTGCAGGTGTGGAGGGACGCGGGCCCCTTGGCTGCCCCGCGCCGCTTAGGACCCGAACTCGCCAAGAAACTGCTTGTCTATTTCACTTCTACAGACGGAAATCAACTTCTGTCTTGATCAGAAAATACTGTAGCATTTTCAATGCCATAATACGTTAATGTTTTCTCGAAGAGTTCACTTCATATAAAACAATTTGTCAGCGTCGTGAAAACTCAGTCGGTGCCTGGTCAAGTCAGTAGCAATTCAAACGTGAGGTCACCAATATTTTAGCCAACCTCTCAATATGCAAGTTTGCAATTCCAACTTATTATTTATGTTAAATATGAATTAAATATATTAATTATAAAGATATACATATAAAATCAATTTTATCGAAAAATATTGTTGTTGCGCTACCGGGATTCGAACTTGGATCTCTTCCCTAACTGGGGGAGGTGCTTTATCCAACTAAGCTACAGCGGCATTATTTTTAGCGACAATTTTTCGACCTTATATGTTACCTTTTTGAAATCAATACATTTAATCGTTCCATTATTTGAAAGAGCCATCTACCTTATTTTTACAGAATCTCAAAATACCTTTAAGTAAATCTGATAGTAGACGCCAGAATTATCAATTCATTTTTATTAAATTTTGGACACATTGATACAACTTTATTATTTTTTAGGAGAACACCGGGATTCCGGTAGCGCAACAATAATATTTTTCGATAAAATTGATTTTATATGTATATCTTTATAATTAATATATTTAATTCATATTTAAAATATCACAGACCGTCTGTTCTGAATAATTACAACTTCACAATAAGAATATGTTCTCCTAAAAAATATTATTTATGTACCTACCTGTATTAGCGTGTTCTTATGTAATGAGTTTCATTTTTGAAATAGTTTTGATTGTAAGTTAATTTTAATAAAATATGTCAATGGAGATGGTGGAATATGTATTTCCCTCATAATATGTAATAAATTATCCTCCAAGTTGCTTGCTGGTCAGTGGTTAAGACACTTGTCTAGTGGTCCAGCGACCGAGGATTCGAGCCGTATTCTAGGAGACCAGCAAGTTAGTCCTATTTTCATGGCACAAACGTTTACTTTATACCAGTGAGCCATTTCCTAGATATTTCAACTGGCCATTTTATTACAACTATGCTTATTTTTTATTAATTATTTAATGATTTATTTATGCTTTATTTGTAAAAGAAACTATCTCATCGATGAGTGCATTTTTCTTACATGCTGTTAGACGTGGCCTCTTATTGGTCGGTCCATTCACTGGAGCGGAGCGTGCTTGCGCTGGTTCGACACTTAAACTGCTCTAATTTGTAAACTTATTTTGTTTTGGTCTTCTTACATATCAATTTTTAGCATATTTAGGTGGTTAACAAATGAAAATGATGCGTAATATTTTTGCATATATTTGCTAAAATTACGTCCGTGATCTTGCGACTGGGCGAGCGCGCGATGTAAAAAATACAATTATTTTGAATACTTTTTAATTTTGTCGATATTGGCCAGATTTTCATCCGGTTTTCACTAAAATGCGTGATTTATCTATCCGCACATGTCAAGACTATAAAATATTAAAAATTACATTTTCACCTGCTGTCATGTGTGCTCCTTAGGTGGTTTTGGCCTGAACAGTACTCCGCCTTTGAGTTCATCATCGTCAAAACACTTGCCACCAAGGAACTGCTTCAAATGAAGGAAAATATGGAAATCACTTGGCGCCAAATCAGGACAAACTTGGTGATGAATGTCACACACACAGATATATATATATATATAAAGAAAACAAAAAAAAAAATTTTTTAAATTGACATCATTTTTATTTATTTAAGTACATAATATTAAATTGAGTAAAAGTACATATGTATAAAAGAAGAACAATATATTAAAAGAACATAAGAAGAGAAAATAAAGAAAAAAGATTAATAATTTGGCAAAAATAATTAAAAAATCAGGTTAAATGCAGAACGGCTTAACACTTACTGCCCAGTGAGTCAAAACAAAACACGTCCGACGGTGGTGGGTCATTTTAGACCCATCCCAAGTTTTTGGTTTTTTAACCGTTTTTTGGAATATTTTTTATAGATACATATTCTAATATGATTTAATGAAATGGCACGATGTGCCGTATTTTTAATCCTAATAAAATAAAGTTTTTATAAAAAATATTACGTATAATGTAGGTACGTATATTTGCGCATCAATGAACGTCCGGCACGGAAAAAGTACAAACGTCCACCGAACCGTCGGTACATCGTCGGCTACCTGCCGGTTTATGACAGTGATTATGAACATTTTACATTCTTTGAATTCAATTTTTTATTTTATTAATACGCTATAAACAGAATAAAAAAAAATAAGATCAAAATATACATAGAAGTAAGTAAAATAAAAATATTATAAATGAAATATAAAAAAATTTCATCCTTTTTATATGAAATGCAATCAACAATATTATAAGAAAAGCAAAAATGTAATTTACATATTTTTTAAATAAGTGAAATAATAGACAACCTATATTCAAGATATAATATTTATTGTCGTTTGTGGGGACAATCCGGGCAGTGAATTCTTTGTTATTGTCATAATGAAAATAACCTTTAAAAATATACGTATGTAAAAATAAAAAATATATATACACATCCTTTTTAATACGAAATCCAATCAAATTATAAAAGAATTGGAACTGTTATAATCTGAAAAATAAATAAACAACACTTATTATTATTCACAAAATATATACAACCGATGATTGTCTTTGCAATCCGAGTAGTAAATTGTTTCATTCTTGTGAGAATAATTTAGAGAAGTAATTTAGAATCTTTGTCATCTCTACAAGGACAAAACCAGACAAAGCCAGGTAGGTGCGGCGCGCCACAAAACTAACTTAATATTTTATTGGGGTTCCTTTCTGGGGGCGCTAGCAAAAAGATGTCAAGACAAATAACAATATTTGTGTAAAATAACTTGACTGGATACTTGACTAGTACTTTGTATCCCCTGTTCAAAAGGCTAACAATATACGATTTGGCGCAAGCGGTGAGGGGCTATCCCGTAGCTGTCCTAGACTGTCCTAGATCAGTTTTTGGGCGTTTTTTCACATTTTTGTCAATAACTCATTTGAATCTCGTCCTATAATATTAATTTATATCTCAAATTATTTGTAAAAAATTGATAAAAGATTAACTAGAAGGAAAATGGCATTAAACGAATATTTATCGCGTAATTTATATTTTTACAAACAGCCGGGTCAGATCTGACCCACCACCGCAGAGTATGTGTTAAATACCTTAATCAATTATACCTTTGTCTCGATACAGCTCAAAAATCTTCACTCATATATTTAAGCATTGAACATCGGAATATATCGACAAGACCAAAATAGTTCCCAAGCCTGTGAAGTCTTTGGTACAAAATCGATTCAGTTAAATTAAGGACGTCCAGCATGCCATTGACTATTTTAAATGAATGTAATGGATTTGATTGTATACCGGTGAGGGGGTGTGGGGTATGGGGTGTGGTGTGTGGTGGCATGTTATAAAAAGGAACTACAAAATTTGAAACGGATGACATTCAATAGTTATATTATATTACACATTTATATCGAGGGGAGGGCACGGGTTGGCCCGGAGAAGGGGGGAGGGTACCTATGTTTTACTCAGGGTCCTAAGGAGTAAGTATGCAAAATTTGGCTTAGATCAGTCGAAAAGTGTAGGATTGTTCAGCCAGACAGGCATTCGATTTAGGTACATACGTACGCAGATGCGATGGGATACGCAGATGTAGCGAGTCCATTACGATCCAGGGCTGCGCAAAAAAGAATTTAAAATTTTAAAAATGCATCAGAACTGCTAAAATTATTCGTCCGTTAGGTAAATTAATTATCTTAAATTGAGACTTGATACATCTGCATTTAGATATTCTGAATGAAAATGAATTAGATTGCTCGATAAGTGTCCGGTTTGGCTCAGCCCTGCGGCGCCGCGGGGCGGGGGACCATTAGAGTATCGAGCGCGCCGGGAGCTGCGCGCGCATCCACAGCCGCGTCCTGTTTATATATTTATCACCTCGCCGTGTTTACGTTCCCGAGATAGCGTGCCGCGTGCCGCGTGCCGTCTGGAGTCTGCCGTCTGCAGTCTGCCGTCTGGAGTCCGCCCCGGGGCGGCCGCGGCGTGATGCAGGACTGGAGGCAGCGCCTGCTGGGTCGCGGGGGGCCCGGCGCCCCGCTGCTGGGGCTGTACTTCCCCTCGGGGGACTGCGAGGACTTCGCGCGGCGCCTGGCCGAGCTGCACGCCGCGCAGGCCGACCGCCTGGAGCTGCTGCAGGTGGAGGCGCGCCAGGACGGCGGGGGCCCCCTCGGGGCGCCGCCTTGGAGCGTCGTGCCCCCGGAAGACGCCGACGCGGCGGTGAGCTTCCTCCCTTTTCACTCTCTCGCGGATCTAACGCCGGTGGACCGAGTCAGTCCTGTTTTAACAGCTCTCGGCACTCGGATAATACTGATGCTGATATATCCTCGGTCGGGACTTATCGACTTCCTTCAAATATCGATTGCTTAGTGTCAGTTCTGTTTAACTACAAAAAATGCTATACCGTTTATGTGGTATCGAAACATTTTGATTATTTTTTAAATTAATGTAATATGTAGATGATAGAGCATTAAGCTTGGAATATGACATGACCAACTCATTGGCTGTCACGTTAATTCGCCCAAGAATTAGTAGAAGAATCTGTATTGAGGCCTTAAACTAAACATATCTTGCACGATTTGAAGTTACGCCGAATTGACAGTAAGCAGTCAACAGTCGGTATTATTGTTGTGTAAATGTACTTCACTATGCGTGTGCTGCAGTGTAGTGCGGTGCGAGTCTTAAATAAATAAATTAAAAATAGTTTCGTTCTTTGGTTTCGACAACATAAATGATTGATTTGTTTCTGTTCACGTGCGTCTTATGGGAAGAGTGTCACCGGCACAGAAAGAAGTCGTCTGCAGTCGCAATGTGATCGTCGCTAAGTTACTTGGAGTGTTTGAGCCCCGGTGCCCCGGTGCCCCGGTGCCCCGGTGCCCCGGTGCCCCGGTGCCCCGGTGCTCCGGTGTCAGGGGGAGGGGGGAGGGGAGCCGCACATTTCATTGTTAGAACAATCTATCCAATAAAAAGCATAATTAAACATTTTTGAGCGAATACAAGGAATTCATATTATTAGCTCAGTGCTCGGTGCTCAGTGCTCGGTGCTCGGTGCTCAGTGCTCAGTGCTCGGTGCTCAGTGCTCGGTGCTCAGTGCTCGGTGCTCGGTGCTCAGTGCTCAGTGCTCATGTCATGATTTTAAATATAACTACAATTAAGCTGAACACCAAAAAAAATGTTTACAACGGAAAAATATTTCATCAGTTCAATTGAAGATAATAATAATTGAATATTTTTATTGCGATCCGCCTACAGACAGAATGTCAAGATTGGCGCCAGGCAGCTAAACTTTCACGTTTGATGGTAATTCCCCATTGATAAAAAATCATTGAAGATTCTTGTTAGTGTTGTCCACCAAACTTCAAGGATAGATAAATCTACTAATTTTGAATGAGAAATATTTTTGGATTCTTTCTACGGTTGCCGAATCTTTCCGAACCTTTTTAATTACTTCCGCCACTACATTGTTAAGTCTCGCGTAACATCTCTAGCCCACTATGATCTCGGTGAGGGTCGTTGTCTCGAACAAATCGTGCAGGTAATAAGATTGAATTGTCAAGCGGCGGCGAACAATTCAATTCGTTTATAAGCATCGGTGAATTTCAAATGTTTGCCACGAAGTTTTTATTATTTAATTGTCTTGTATTGTATGGAAACAAACAAAATGGTAAGATTACAGAAAATAGTAAGTAAGTAGTACGAAATGGTAAGAAAATGCATTCGTACATCGCTTACCTTCTTAACTGTTAGAACATTTTTTACTCTGAATTTTTTTGGACACCCTGTATGAAAAAATATTGGGAGACTTTTATCTGGATCAGCAGGTTTATTGGAATCAACCAATTGGATTTTTTTTTGTATTAGGATGCTTTAGGATATGTTGTATTTGGTTATCGGGTATTTTATTGTATATGTTTTTTACGAAGGGGTTAGGTTTTGTTTTGCTTGTAGGGTGCGGTGTACATTTTGTTTAGGGGAACGTGTTGAGACATTATTTGGTTCATGTTATGGTTCAGTTTGGGTGTTGATACAGATAACCATGAATTATTCAGCGAGCGCATATTAAGCTGACGATTTAATTAAACAACAAAAAAAAGACCAGCATAATTCCTGCTGTAACTGTGTTTAAACCTGACGTGCTGCGGTGTAGTCTGTTGTGTCGGTGTCATTTATTAGGTACCTACAGGTCATACCTAAGGCTCCATATATGACATTTCTCATGTGCCGTATTTAACTGAAAAACAGAACATCTGCAACATCCGATCATTTTCCACATTATTTCATATATTCGTACATAGAAATACGTGCCCTTATATACATCCACCATACCCTGTAAATAGCATGAAGGCAGGAATAATAATCTGCGTATATAAGACGCTTCTAAATATTTTCTAACCAGTTCTGTAGATAAATTTGCCGTGCAAACGTTTATTGTATTGTTATTATTATTTAAAAACCAGCACCTCTGAAAGAATAAAAAGAAAAGGAAATACAGTATTTATTCTGTGCGTAATATCTTTATTCCAGAAAAGACTGATTCACAAATACCGCATCAAGCCGGGGGCTCCGGCGCTGGTGCTGCTGGGAGACGGGGGCGCGGAGCTGAGTCGGCCTTCCGCGGACCAACTCGGCCGGCCTGAACTCTTCCCCTGGCCGCCCAGGACAATCTCTCAGGTGAAGCCCGCTTGAGGACTTTCCGTCGTGAGAAGCGAGGACTACTAATAATATCCAGTGGCGTAACTAAAATATTTAATTGGGTTTCAAGGCAAAATGGAAAAGAGGCCCCATTATATAGGGGTCTTATACGAATCCTATATGAACACTGCATGTTGTGTATCTTCACAGGAATCGAATGGCTTACCGAGCAGCCATACAAAATAATTAAAAAATACTATTACACATAATTGTTAAGTGATCTTAGCACATATAACACTTTATATCGTCTAATATGGCCGACGCTCTGCCAATTTATCAACATTTGTAAAAAAGATATAGATATGTATTATCAGATATATATATCAGATATCCCTTTATGTATTTCTGTATACGTGCCTAGCAAGATGAAAGGTTTTATAGGCTCAGTAAAGGGCTGAAGTGTTTTCTAAGTAAATTATCGTAGAATTTTGTAACTTGAATTTTATCGCAGATCCTGGCCGGAGTACCCCTGGAGAGGTGCAGCGCCCGCGAGCAGCCCCGCCCGGCCCAGACGTACGCGGACCTGCCCGAATCCTGCGTGAAAGCCTTCTACTTCGCCGCGCACTGGGTACGTTAGACCTTCGCGACACTTCTGGTCACTGTTCTGTGTCACCCGCTATGACCGTGCCATGAGACAGGATCGCGACCTCCGTGAACTGTCGCCCTCTTGACTGAGCTTTTATGATGTCCAAATGATTCACTCATTCACTCACATGTCCGTTTGAATTACACCGCGGAGTGTGTGTGTGTGTGATGATTATTGATGCTTGTAACACATGTTTTATTATTAACTAATCATAATGAGTTACATAACTAAAGTGAATCGCTTATTTCTCCAAAAAAGAGACTAGCGCTCGTGCTTGGAGAGACACTTGCACTGGAATCATTTATATAGAGTTACAAGTTATACATTTGTGATCTATAATATTATTTATTATCTAATTGTGTGCTTCTGAAGTGTTGATTTTTTAGTTCTTTTATATCCTTTATCTCTTTAATTTGTATAGGGAGGCTATTGAAGTATATTCAATTTAGCTGATAGTGTTTGGTGTTACATTTAAGGATTTAAATCTTATTTTTAAATCTTAATGATGTCCTTGTTTCAAGTTTTACAGTATTATTATTTTTTTATTGTAAATGTTTTCTATTTTAGGAATTATGAATTTTACAAAAAGTGCTCGTGTTGAAAAAGTTGATATTTTTAAACATCACTTTAATAAGTTCATTGTGTTATTGTTTGCTCCTCCCCACCCGATAATTCCATACTTATGAATATATAAATACATTTTCTTATTCTCTTCACCGGTTCGCTAATGTGGCTGTGCCACTTTAGATGTTGATCGATAATTACACCGAGATATTTGATTTCTTTTTAGGGCATAAGATTGTACACGAGTCGATACAGGTCATTTTGTTGCAGCTCTTGTTATGGAATATTTCATTGAAAAGGGAATGCAGTAGGTTTTTTCGTTTAAAGAAAGTACATTACTATCGAAGCAGGATTTGAGTGTGTTCATGACGTTATTTGCATGTTCGTTTGTAGTGTTCCAGTCTTGTCCGTCAGCTAGGATAGCAGTGTCGTCGGCGTATGATATCATTTTTCCGGTCAATTTTAGTTTGAAAATGTCATTGACATAAATTATAAAATGAAGTGGGCCCAACAGCCCATCCTGACTGAAAGTGAGCGTATATAATGTCACGCAACACCCATCTTTTTTTCTCAATTCCTCAATTTAACCATTCTAATCGTTGAACATCCCTGGTTAATGATTGGTCAATGTCAACCGTTGCAACCGATGCGAGTACTGTTGTCATAACAGCTGTTTGTGACATATATTTGTGCTTGAGCGAGGATGATGTACTGTGCCTTCCACCTCCCCCCCCTTCCTCACCTGCCGCCGAGTCAGTCGATCGGCGACCCTGAACCGGTACGGTTACGAAAAGATTTCGCAGTATAACAAAGAGTGAGACGTGTGTCTACGTGACCATCTTGTGCAATCTGAAGGAGTCAAGACCCTGACCAGGAGATAGTGTCCAAAAACCTAAAGTTACAGTCCACCTCGGAGGTGCCGGGAGAACGGGATTGTGGTGAGTGGAACTTCCTTCCGAATCCTGTTTCCTCCGGCATCTGTGCCATTGCGCAACAACAGCTGTACCGATCGTCTCACTCTTACACGATGACATGCCGGTAGTGCCACTGTCTTCTATTTCTCATATTTTGTTTGTAGACACGATTCTCATGATAATTTCGTTACATACATAATACTTTTTTACCAATTGATTACCGTTTTTAACTTAACACGTTGTACTCTCGCGAGCGCATAGCAGGCCACATCATAATACATTTAAATATATATTGCGCGGGAAGTGTGGAAAGCTGGTTAATAAGTAATATCGATAATTGTAAAATATTGGATTCCAGGTACTCACACGTAGAGTATTTAGACGGGATAGAAATTAGGGGGTGGCGTAATTCTTGCCGTCAATTCAGACCTTAATGCCGTTGTAACTTCCCCATTGGCGGACCGAGGCAGAGGATATATATGTAGCGACCATAATTCAAATCTACCGCCATCTCAGTCGGCATCGACGCTGGCGACAGCGCTGCCGGCTGCTGCCACAAGTCTGGCCCAATTCACCGCCAGACAGTCTCTCCAGTTTCAGCGTTTTACAAGAGCGGTCTTGCCGGCTCGCCTTAGCCGAGCAAGACCACCAATTCATTTCATTTCATAATTTCTTACATCTTCATTCTCTGTATTCATTTCTATCTGTCTTCATTGTTTTTATCATTCGTCACAATAAACCTCAACACACGCGCCAATCACACGTATTTCATTTAACCACCGTCCTAACCCCCAAATATATATATATATATCCGAGTCGAAAGGTCGCAACCCGCATGTGTGCTGTATCTATCCACCCATCATCCTCATCCTCCTATCTTTAAATCTGGTCAAACAAATAATTTGACTAATTACAGACTTATATTAAAACTATTTGAAAAAAGTGTATTTGTTTACAGCCAGGTTTTCAGCGCCATTAAGCCTCATGAAAACCCGCAACATCATGGATAATCTATATTAACGACATGCTTTCGATTTGCCAACTCTTCTTTACGCGGATGATTTGAACATTTTTGCCAAAGTGACCTCCCTGGACGCCTGCCTTAGAAGCCGAGATGATGTGACCCGCGTTGCAGCCCACTGCGAGGTGAACGAACTCCTCCCGAAAGCTAAAAAATGTTTTCACATAACGTTCTCGAGAAAATGCAACAACATTAATTTTGCTCACACAATAGACAACACTCAGCTAGAAAATAAAAGAATCACAGCGACCTCGAGGCCTATAGAATGCTAGGATTCACACTTCGAACCTGCAAACACTTTCAGAATCCATATTGCTTCAAAATACTGTATTGCGCATTCGTTCGCAATCACTTATGTAGTACGCATCTCAATGTTAGATCTAATCTCTCGTTCAACTCCTATTTAGATGCAGAAAACCCTAGAATATCGAAGAACACGTGCTGACCAAATACTTACCTTTAAACTACTACAAGGCCATTTTGACTCTCGCAGCCAATTAAAACTATTAACCTTCCACATGCCATGTAGATCGACCCGACAATTCATACTCTTCCATATTTCTAGAAGTAGAACAACTCATTTATTCGCCGTTCATGCAACTAACAAATAGACGTGAAGAGTTATTTTTTTATGAACCACCGCAATCTCAATTTGAACCAATAATTCTACCTACAAACACATGTCGCTCTCCCTTTACCACAATAGTGAATAGTTTCAACCTTCCCACTCTTCATTATTATGTTATATTAGTTCTGTTTATTTACCTTAATTGAAATAGTGCCCGCCGTGCAAGGCCCTCGGGCCGCAGCTAGCCGAGACCTGGGCCCTCATCCGGAGGCGGGGCCACGAGTTCTACCTGATCTACGTGAGCAGCGACAGGAGCCAGGAGTCGTACCGGCTGGCCACGGACGGGATGCCGTGGCTCAGCATGGCGTGGGAGCGGGCCGAGGAGCGCGCGGAGCTGGCGCGCGCGCTGGCCGTGCACGGCATCCCGGCGCTGCGCGTGCTGCCGCCCGCGGGCGCGCCCTACGACGCGCGCCACCAGGCGGCCGGGGACCCCGAGGGGCTGGTGAGTCCGACCGCATCGTCTCTGCTTAGTGTTTTCTCTTTCTTCTCTAGTGTTTCGGTGTCCGCGCCGTGCCTCCGTCTCGCCGCGGAGCCGGAGCTCAGAAGGCATCGCACGGTCACTTTTGTAATTTTAGAAGAATGCTAAGACCGATATGGGAGCTGCAGCTCTTATCGGTACGGTCGGTATGATATACCTACCTATTATTGCTGACGCTCATTTCCTTTTATTTCATTGTCTGCGTAAACCACTTGTTTAATGAGACATTTTGACACTCGGCCAGTGTACAATAGTAATAATAATAATAATGTTGTGTGCCGATACTTCATATGAAGTATCAAGTACAGTAATATTGTAATGTAACAATACACCACCAATTAGTTGTGGACCTTAAAAGTTAAAACCTAACACCTTTCAATATAGATATTTTTCCCAATGCCAAAATGGGTCAAATATATTTTTTAAATCTACTACAGCGAAAAATAGAAAAATACGTGAAAATGTTTCAATTTATGAGATAAAGACCAGACTATTGTATCGAATAAAATATTGCCGTAAAGCGAAGTAAAATTTTTTTCAGTTGCGAGTACAATAAATGGTAAAAAACACACCTGTTTTTTTCTTCATTCAAACGGAACCAACATACTCATCTTATTATCACTATTAGTACTACTAAACAGATAAAACCACGCGGAATTTAATATTCTTATACACGATAGGATACTCCACCGCTGCGTTGTTCGTATCCACTATTGTGTATTGTGAAACTAGCGTGATGTTGACAGTACGATTGGCTTTCGTGCGTTCCCTTTTACACACACACATTAGTTGGGGTGATAGATAATTGGTTAATTCGTTTTGATATGTTTTATATAAGAATCTAGAAATGTATTACCTCTTGTTCTGCAGGTATTATTATATATAAACTTTAGTCTCCGAGATATCGTTAAAGTCCGAGTACAGGAGTGGGATCAGACAGGACAGGACAGACGTATCATACCGTAACTTGGATAAAACCGTAATCTGTAATTGCAAAGAGATGATATAACCTCATTGGTAAATGGTTATTCTGCCGCGCTAAACGTGCTTACCGTGAATTTAGCGGCATACATTTATTGAAAGGCGTTTCGGATCGCACGATATCACCAATCAAAGATTTTCAAATCTGTCTCGTGAGAGCAAAATCCGCATCTCAGAGATTGTTTCGAGTCGAAAACATTTTTTTTTAAATACACGGAATACACGTTACATCGATACTTTTACTATTTTTAAACTAAGCTAAACGTAACAGGACTATTGGCTTAACGAGGCTCGATCCCCCGACCACTAGATCACTAGGCGAGTATCGTAACCACTAGACCGCATGCGCGTCTTTAAAATTTCATCCGTGAACACGGGCCCTTAGAAACTGTCGGCAATATCGTCCACGGCATCCGTATTGGACGGTTTTCTCTTCATCGCAGGCTTTAATAAACTTTAAGATATACATTATTTCAGTGATATCGTTTCACTCTGTTTTTATTAGTTGTTATCTCGTTTTGTCTTGTTATTGATCTTTTGACGGGTCAAAACCGTTTTTCAATTTTGTCTTGTCCTACAAAGCTACACACAAGCATATTGGTTCTTTTCTATGGCAGTTATAACCACATGTTACTTCCAAATTGTCATTACCTATTAGATTTTTGTTTATTTTATTCCATGTATTATATTTTTCTGAACTGTTGCATATTTATACTATTGTGCTATGTTTTTGCTAATTTAGAATAAAGAAAAGGTTTGGGACAAATGAGAGGATGGCGGCTGCGCGGCTTCGTCTAGTCATCCCTCATTTATCCCACCCTACTGCACGTATTGTGTGAGTGGGGTGGGGGGTTCAAATAATGCCTCAGCGCGCTCCTCTAAACATTATTTAGTTGATAATTGTCATGATTCAATTTGTGGTTCGATAGAGATAACACTTAATTGTTTAGCGAGTGCTTAATTTGTAGTAAGACAGTGAGTCTAGTCTCCTGACTGCATTAACCCCGATATTTTGATGGTCTGTGTTTATAGTGTAAATAAGGCATTTAAAATTAATGACTACCCCCTCGGGAGGACGCGCCGAAAAGGTGGTAATCATTGTACAGTAATATTAGTCACTAGTAGTAATAGAACAATGAAAGATATCATTTCACTTAAATCTCTTAAAACTTTATACACGGCTGTGGTTCGTAATAATTTAGAATATACCTTGACAATTTGGTCTCCATTCTACAAAGTACAGGATTTAAAATTAGAAAGGGTTCAACATAAATGTTGAGGGTTTGATAACTTCTAACTGTGGATTATGATTTTCTAATGAGCATTCTTCATTTAACTAACTTGTCGTCTACAAGAACTTTTCACAGATTTATTATTTTTATTTAAAATAGTAATTGGAACTTCACTTCGCTTCGCACACCGGCCGGGGCACGAAGATATATTCCGATGTTCAATGCTTAAATATAAGAGTGATGTTTTGGATGCTATATATATGACGTGTGTACTTGTACTGTATTGTACTTGCTGTGGTGAATTATTTTGTACGAGCCCTTAAGGATAAATAAATAAAATATTTAACATCCCTAACTGGAACAAGTTAAGGATGCGTTTGAACTGCCAAGTGTCAATTCGGGGTAACTACAAAAAGTGCTGAAAGGTTTCCCGGTTTGCCCAAGGCAGCCATCTACACAAAGCTCGATTGATTCTAGAAGACACGCTAGTTCCATACACTAATCAATATGATCAGAATACTTGACACGACCAGATACTGGAGGATGGTCCTGTCGGAAGGCTCAATAATCGACAAGCTTGTATGAGAAGATGTATGAGGCGAAAATTGTGTGTGGCGCTCTATCCTTTCCATCTATCCCTATTAGTTATGTATGCACTAGATTTATGGTAATATTTTTGTATATTTTCCGAATTGACACTTGGCAGTGAGCAGTCGATTTGCTACAGAATGACGCAATCCGTGCGCTGCGTGCGATCTTCATCATCTGACCTTTGTGTTCCGCAGAACTTCCCGTGGAAGCCGGCCCCCGTGAGCGTGCTGTGCGAGTTCTCGCTGCAGCGCCTGAGGGAGCAGCCCGCCATCGTGCTCTTCGTGGGTGAGTGGGGATACCAGATAAGGAGTAGGACTACCAGATAAATCATTACGTTCGTGTGATTTACAATCTTTATTTCTGACGCTGCCTGCCACGTGGCACAGCGTGAGAATGTTCCGTCTCCTCGGATGGTATTTGAGTTTGTCCATCGAGAAATATATTTCTATTTATTTTTAATATTTAATGCACATTTCAATGAAAATGATAAGTTTTTGTTTAGATTTAGTTTTTAGTACCCCGATGAATGAAAAAGATTTTTTATTTGTTTTCTTTGTTTTATTAACCGTTTAATTGAGTTTAAATACATTAACCGGTTTCCAAAAATACCATTTTCTTCTTCAGGAAACATTCTTCATTTTGGAAATAATTAGCTAATTTCAAAAGAAAAAGTTTTTCCCTAAAATGGCTGCTTTTAAATATAAGTCATGTCGTTAAATACAAAGTTAACTTTATTAGTTAGTTGCTTCTCTTAGTCCTTAATACTAGAACCATAAACCGTAAACTGCTAACACGAGCTGCCGTACTTTACGCGCGCGGCGTTCTTTCCTTATTTAATTAGAAGAAAGGTTTGTCGGCCGTCAGTCTGTGGATGAGGTCCGCGGCGGCCTGGGGCTGGTCGGCGGGGACCATGTGGCCCGCGCCGCGCACCAGCACCTCCGTGAGGTTCCCCGCGCTCTTGGCGTAGCCCGCCAGCCGTCCGCCCACCCGCCAGAGGCCGCGGCGCGCGCGCGCGTACTCGTCCGCCGCGCTGAAGGGCAGCGCGCGCAGGTACTTCTCCGTGAGCGGGTAGGCCACGATAATATCCAGCTGTCCGTTGTAGATGACCCCCCGGTAGTGGCTCAGCAGCTCGGCCACCCAGCCGGCCACGGACTGCATCATGTCCTCGCGCATGTGGCTCTCCACCAGCGAGCCGTTGTGGAAGGTCAGGTTGCCCACGTGGATGGCTTTCCTGAACTCGGGACTCTCCAACAGTTCGACGAAGTCGTCCGAGTGCGTGTCGTCATCGGTCGACAGATAGTTGAAGTAGTACTTGTAGCCGGTCAGGTTGTAGAACAGCGAAGGGTACTCGGTCACGTCTCCGTTCAGCAGCGTGTCGAACGTGTCGAAGGCGTCCATCCACAGGCCGGCCTTTATTTGGTCGATTCCTCTGCGCTCGTACGCCTCGATTTGCCGCATCCCGCTGTCGTCCACCAAGCCCAGCTGGTAGAGGTACGGCCCGTACGACAACTGGTGGACCGGGTCCGAGAGCCCGTTTCCGATGGCGAAACCTTTCAGGTTGATCCGGAGGCTCGCGTCCGGGTTCCCGCGGTGGATGGCGTAGCAGACGGCGGGCACGTACTTCCCGGCGTACGATTCCCCGGTGACGAAGAAATCGCTCTTCTGCAAGTCGGGAAACAGCTGGAAGAATTGTATCAGAGCTTCGTACAGGTCGCCTCCCACGGCGGTCTCGTTCCGGGCGTAGCCGTCCACCGTGGAGCTGAAGCCGGTGCCCACGGGATTGTCTATGTAGATGATGTGGTGGTTCCGGCTCCAGGAGTACTCGCGCCTCTCGAGTCGGCCTCCCTCGAACCGGAAGGGGCCGTTCTCGGAGAACAGGCCGTAGAGCGAGGAGGCGCCGGGCCCCCCTTGCAGCCAGAGGAGCACGGGGGCGGCGGCAGGGGCCAGCTCGGCGGGGAAGTACCAGAAGAAGGAGTGCGAGCCGCGCGCCGGGTTCACGGTGAGGTAGCCGGAGTGGCCGTCCACCTCGGGGAAGGCCGGCAGGGCCACGCGGGAGCTGGCGCGGGCCTCGGCCAGGCGCCCGGCCCGGATCAGCGGCGTCAGGTACAGGGGCGAGCCGCAGTCCGCCGTGACGGGCTGCGGGGCCAGCCGAGGGTAGGGGTTCAGGAAGAACCCGTCGGCAGCGAGGATGACGCTCGTCAGCACGACGTGGAAAATCAAATTTTCCTTTGAAAACATAATGCGTTTAAATAAAGAACAGATTTCGTAAACAAGAACGCGCGAGCTGCCGGCGAGCTGGCTTCTGACTGCCGCCTTTTCCGCTGCCGGAGTTGCTCCTTGACCCCGACTGACCAGATAAGAGCCAAGGGTCGGGGCCAGCTGGCTTTTGTTCGTTTATTATAATTATTAAGAGTACAGTATCGGGGAGGTTCAAGGAAAAAGTATGCGAAGGTTTTTAAATAAATTTTACAGATATATATATATTTCAAAGTTAATACGTAAAAACATCATTTATACAATTCCAGAGACCCATCCATGAATGTGACCCCTCCCCCCACATACCCAGAACCGTTCTATGAGCAAAAGCTCCCATATCAGTCCTTCTCATTCACCGCCAGGTTGGAATTTTTTTAATACTACAAAGGCGACTGTGCCACGTCTCAGAGCTGCACAGCAAGATCAAAACTAACATCATTCACTGTCCAATTCAGCGCTCATATCCAAAATAATTGATTAACATTGTACATACTGAAGATTTAACATACATATTTAACATTGCACAGAAACAGAACAGTAAAGGTGAAAAACATAAAAAAAAAGAAAAAAGTGGACCGAGCACAAAAATAAACACATTTTCTTCCGGCTAGGTAACCAGGACCGGCAGATATCTGATCTAAAGAAGGTTAAGTTACAGGAAGGGCGGATGCCTCTCACCCTCAATCGTAGCATTTGTACGCCTCAAAATCTCCCAGCGGGTCACCCATATACACAGAATCTCAAAAATATCTGAAGTTTCTTTCATTCCTCATAAGGTCGTCGTTCCTAACCGAACAATGACCAGCCACATCTAATCCCGGAATCATAACCCTTGCCCCTTGCGCCCCTCATATCACATTCCCACTGATTCGGGGTCTGTCGCGCGCGTCACAGACGCACCGTGGGTGCCCGGTGAGTCCCAGGGACAGCAATACAGAATGCTATAGAATAGCGGTTATCGCCGATTGCTTCTGTCAGTGCAAAAAGCAGAAAGCAATTGGCGACAGCCGGTCTCTTTTTGCTGCTAGCTGTGCGGTTGTCAAATGTGGTCCATGGCTTCCGTAGATTCTATATTTTATCTAAAGCAATATAATAAGGATGCACAAGTTACCAATTGCCGTTTAGCGGACACTACTGGCCGCCTGGCCGCGAAGCTGCCACAATAGCCACCCGCAGGGTCAAGCACCAAGAAATCGGCGATAGCTGATTAGACGTAACGGCCACAAGTCCCCTGCAAGACCCAGCAGCAATTATTATATAGCATCCTGTATTGCTGTCCCTGGAATTGTACAAATGGTGTTTTTACCAATTAACTTTGAAATATAGGGTGTCCAGCGGAAAAATTTCAAATTGTAATTGCTCGTAAACCATTCGGGTGAGGTAAGTGGGAGGGGTATTGTTCGACGAGCGTGATTTGGTGATGTGCCAGACGTAATGGGTCACTGGTCGGGAGCGCACCGCGCATTAGCGGTTGAGCAATATTTAAAGTACGGTGATTCATCGATTCGTGCGCGTCGCGCTTTTTGTACTCACTTTAATATTCGACGAGTGAGTGATGGGCCGAGCACGCAACTTGTCTGGTGTTGGGTTCAAAAGTTGAGACAAGAAGGGACAATGGTTAACCAAACTCCTCCGGGACCATCAACGTCAGCAGCGACGCCAGAACATGTGGCTCAAGTTCGATGTGAAATTATGCGCAATCCGCGTAGATTGATAAGGAAGATTGCCTCTACTGGAAAAAAAAAATCAACAGTACACGTTCTTTTGAAAAAGAAACTACAGTTTCACCCATACAAACGAAAATGACAATTCTTTACGCGAAACCTTAGCGAGAACGATGCTGGAACCTTTTGGAACAGCACGAATGCTTGGAAACATATTGTTTTCTGAGGAAGCATATTTGCATATCGATGGCTATGTTAATAAACAGAATATGAGATACTGGTGCCCCGACAACCCAAGGGAACGTCATCAAAAACGTTTGCATAATTTCTGCCCGAGAGATAATTGGCCCTTATTTTTTTAACCAGCGAGAGACAGTCACTACTGACGTGTATTGCCGAATGATCGATGAGTTTTTGGTACCGCAATTGCAGCTGTTTCCTGGATTCAACATCAGAACACAATTTCAGCAAGACGGGGCCACTCCACACCCAGCTAGAGTTTCAATGGAGAAGCTGAGGGGAATTTTTCCCAATAAATTAATCAGCAAGTACGGAGACATACTCTGGATACCTTAAGTCGAGAGTTTACAGCGACATCCTCGAACAATTCAGGCCCGACAAGAAAATATTCGCCGTGAAGTTGCTGCCATTGAACCGACGCTTTGCTCTCGCGTGTTCGCAAATTTAAGAGTCCGATTGCAAGAGTGTCTGGAGAGAAATGGACGGCATTTAGACGATATTATTTATAAAACGTAAAATCCGCATCGTTAAACTCCATTTTGTATTTAAAAAAATATGAGAATAACATTGTAGTTTTTTTAAAATTTAATATTAAACTTGAAAATTTTCCGCTGGACACCATTATGTGTATATATTCTTGAAAAATACGAACAACGCCTGAGTTGACTCATTTTCCCAAACCTACTGCAGCAGCAGTAATCGTTTCCATGGGTATACAAATATATGTATTGTACCTATACATATTTGTTGATTATAATTATTAAATATTTCTTGTGTGATTCACAATTATGTGAACGTTCCTTATGATCAACCTTCCATATATTTGCTATCATTTATCAGCGCCTAATAACAACAGTGAAGTGTTTATCTTTGTCATAACTTTCACATTACATTTATTGGGTTTGGACCACGTTTAAACGCTACATGACGGACATTAGTGTCCGCGCGGATTTTGGTTCAATAAACTTCCGTTGTAACGAATGGCTAAACGTTACTTTTCTTCGTGACATTACACTTGTATGTTTTGTTATGTCGCTACATAATGTAATATAATCCAATAGAAATTTATTCATTCATGTTTTTATATAGATTATTCAATTTTGTTTTTAACCACCGACCTATTTCGGAAAATACTATTTCCTTCGTCAGGATGTCAAATTAACTAATCAAAACCATATCTATTTAAAAATAATAATTATTTAAAAATAAATCTAATACGTAACTTAAATTGTCACGATGATGAAAGATGTGGAAATTGACTTAATAATATAAAATTATTATGTTTTTTTTAGAATTGCACTATTAAGCATTTATAACATTTTGGTTAATTTTACACACTTTATGTATTTCTAATAATTCAATTTAAAGACCAACACTGTTTACACGTAAAACAGACAATCCTAAATTTTAATCAAAAGTATCTTCATTTTCTGATAAGTGAGTAGAAAAAGTAAAATTCTGAAAAATCATTATTATTTAAACATCTTAAATGCTCTTCGACTCCAAGGCCTTCGGGGTCGTCGCAGGAGTACGTTGGGGTGGGGGGTTCATCTTAGCGCGCTCTGCACCACCGGTTATTAGGATTGTGGAGGTTGACTATGATCAATCGTAATCCACTTAATCGTAATCCATCATTATCTACAACAGTTTTCTGGTTAATTGCAATCTACCTGTGCCTGTCAAGCTGTTGGGCAAAATTGGAAGCAAATCTAGGCTTATCTTCAACACTGGACGCAAATCGGTAAAAGATAAAGGCAACATTTTTTCATTAAACTCTTGTAGCTTTGAATTCAGGATTAACACAGCTGCCCGTGTTATGACGGGTAAAATTGCTTGGAGAATAAATGTGATGTTTGTGTTGATCAGAAGGTTGTATGTGTGAAGGATGGGAACCATTTCTCCAAGCGCTCACGTGTACATTTGAGGATGATTGCAGATAGTGTGTGGATGTGTGGCCAGAGCAGGTTGGACAATAATGACTAATTACAGTTGATAGACATTTAATGCTGATTGATGCAAGTTCAATATAGATATGCAGTGCGTATGCTGGAGATCAGATCAAGAAGCCGGCTAAGAGAGAAGTGAATCAAAAAGCCAGCTTGCTGGGCGGGCTGCGCGCGTGTATTATTGTTGTCATTATTCGGTCGGTACCTGTAAATTATGTGGGTGGTGAGAGCTTGAGGTATGCTCCCAGGTATTGTTGGTTGTGGAGGCGATAGACTTAACTTAAGCTTCAACTTTGATGAAATTATTTTCATTAAGCTACATAAATTCTGAAAGATTTTGTTACTGTTAACGATGTTACAAATTGTCATAGACATACTAATCATGATCGTTTTCATTTTTATATTTCTCTTCTTCTTCAGAAGCTTCCACCGCTCTCTGTCTTACGCTGTATCGATTACTCGAGGCCGTTGATTAACTAAACTGCTAAACCGCTGATTAACTTACTGCCCAACTAAAGATAAATTAAATAAAGCTACTGGGAGTCTATTCCAGGATGATTGTTCGACTAACGAGACTTCTGTTGATGAGGCTGCAATTTGTGACGATGAGTCGGATGAAAAAAATGAGTGCATTATTTGCTCAGACTTTGGAAAAAATTATGAGCTAAGGCATCATTGCAGAGGCTGTGCTAACTGGGCTCATGTGGTCAGGTTGGGACGACCCGGAAGTTATATTTGTGTTTTTGCATAGATCCCTAAAACATTGAGTGCTAGAACATTTTTGAACATCTCATGCATATAGTTTACTGTTTGAGGCTGATCTAAATTGACTTGGTGTCGAAGCTCTGCCCCAAATCGTGTATCCATTGATCATCTGCAAGAAGTGGGCATAATATCGTTGGCCTGCGCCATGATTGGCGAGACTCAATCGTAATTGTGTCCCATTCTTTTCCCTTTGGGAGAGTCAAAATGCCTATCTTGTTCCTCTGTCTCTAATTTTATTATTTGTTCATACTTATTTTGTGTATGATATTAATATTGGTTGCATGCAACTGTTACTGCAATAAATAAAGACAACACTTAAAGGGCACCAGAAGATTAGATTAATTTTGCTCCTAACTTTGCTTTAATTCATGACTCGAGGACTAATCATTAGTTTTGCTCTTATACTAAATAGTATAGTATTGTAGCGTGGAACCGATAAAGGGAGTTTCTAACTCCTACAATGGTTCTGAGAAAGGGTGGGTCCTTCCGGGTCACCGAAGTCTTCAGTGCTAGAACATTATTTTTGTTATTTAAATATTCATTACTTTAGTGCATATTTACCATTTTATTGTAATTATAAAACTAAAGTAATTGTAAGAGGTTTAAAATAAGAGAAGGGGTAATTGGAGCCAAATATGTTTTTTAGAAAACATTTTTTTTGTAATAAGTTAACTCATATTAATATTTTTAACTTGAAATCACAATATTATAGCTATATAATCAAAGGACTCATTTCAAGTCATAATAATAAATGATTAGAACAATATGTTACTTTTATTTAATATTCTCCTTAGTAGGCTGGAATCGGATCCCCCACGAGGGCTGTGTGATAAATACTCGTGTTAGGGAAGGAAACGCATTTAATAGATCAATAAATAATAATGAGGCGATTTTTGAGTCCATGAATTAAATGCCAAAAGTATTAAATTCTTATAAGTTTCTCATTTTTGTGATGTCACACATATTACCATTTCAATCTTCGCTCTTTTCTTCTTCAGTCAATATCTTTACTGATTTGGGGACTCGAGCACTTGTCCATCTGCTCTCAGCCTCTTATGAGTAAGTTGAACTGATGAACAATGCGATCTTTTATAGTTATGTTCAGGCCCCAACTTTGAAGAGTATCTTTCAGGAGGTTTCACAGTACTTGAGGGTTTTTCTTCTAGCAACGCTATGATGACGCAGCAGATGACTGCATACATACCGCCATTTGACATTGGCGTTAGATTTTTATGGACAGTCTTCTGTGTAGTTTTTTGGGCTAAACTGACTTTTTTAGCCGACGTTTCGGATCCCATTGCAGGGTCCATCATCAGGGCTGATGTGATGGACCCTGAAATGGGATCCGAGACATCGGCCAGAAAGGTCAGATATACATTGCAGATTAGCTCATACAAGATTCTGAACGGCTGTGAAAACCTAAGAACATTTTTAATTTGCGAGAGCCTCACACATCGACTATCCAGTCCAGCTCACTGCGGGCATTCCATTAGTTAACGAGTTAGTGAGGTTAACTCGATTCACAAAGTCCATAAAATAGAATTATACTTTCTTTTAGAATACAAGGAGAAGATTATTCAATTAAATTATATAAATAATATTAGAAAAAAGAAACGTTTCAGTGAGACTGTCAGTGTAGGAACAATGCTCAAATATAGGTTGACTTTTTGGTCATGGCACTTCAAAAATGTGTTGTGTACCAATACACCTCAATGTGTGAGCGATATCTAAGCGAGAAAGAGACAAATTATATGACCGCTTCACGCCTAGACAGTAATGCAATAACGTACTTGACGCATGGTATTGGTTATGTACACCACGCGCGGTGTGCATACATACAGAATAAAAGTAAATTTACCACATTGATAATAATAATTATTAAACCATTTATAAAACTTTCCGACATATACTGTACACTTTTAACCAGAATTTATTTTTGTCACCTACTTGTTTCAGCTGATGATGATGAAGGGCGAAGGGCATCGACAGTCATTATTATTATTATGATGTGATTAATAAAATTTCATTCTCTATATATTTCAATAAATATTTAAACAATAAACAAATCTATATTGTAAAAATAAAAAAATTATACTAGCAACAGATTCGCCAGCAGCCGACTGTACAGTGCCATGAGTAAAAAATCACCTGTAATCGAGGTGGATTTTAGAAATAGATTGTCAATTTCAATAAATATATCAACAAGTGTATTACTTTATTGTTTTTAACTGAACTTAGTGTGTATTCATTTTCTACTAACAATTTATTGTAAACAAAATCAAGTTTAGAATTCAAAGCAAATTTATTCACATCGGCAATTAAAACATAGTTCGTTTCAACCTGTTGCAGTTCTATTGTAACACATCATAATCATTTTGTTTTGTTTGAGAAATGTGGAATAGCGATTGAATGTCTTTGTTACAATATTTGCATTCCGTATTACTTTACCTCGTAGGTGGAGAATCTCATATATTTTGTGTAATTTACGCCTGAGTTATCTCAGGACAAACTGTGTCTAGCGAGGAGATGCATATTGTGAATATCCATAAATTGACGGCTATACTGCCACTTGACCCCACTTGAGGGAAAAGCAAACAGGAGAAATTTGCATCGGTTTAGCAAAAATATATGAGTTTGTTGGATGTTTTGCAGAGAACGAGGAGGCGGAGATTCGGTGGGCGGAGTCAGTCTTGCAGCCAGTCGCCGAGGCCTATTTCCAGAGTCAGTACCCTGCGCCTCTGACGCCACCTTATCTGGAAGACGGGGAGGGGGGCGGAGGGTGGCTGCGCTTCCTGGTAGCAGTCGAGGGAGAGGTGGCGGACACGTTGCGAGACGCAGCCGGTCTAGATGAAGCCTTGCCTCTTTTGACGGCTGTGGACTTGCCGCACGGTCGCCGTGCCACCATGGCTCTGGGTGAACCCTTGGCTCCTGCCTCCGCGCGTGACTTTGTGGATGCTTTCCTAGAGGGCCGCGTGACCTGCGAAGCCGTGCCGCCACTGCCCCCTGACTGATGTGGCACTTCGCAAGCGATATGCGTATCCATCTCTGACGTGGATTCTAGTGCCTGTATTCGCACAATGTGACCTGCGAGGGTTGAGTGAATAATACACAGACCGTAAATGTTATCATAATTTATTTTCAATTGTGATTTTATAAAATTAAATATATTTAAGTGAAATGAATGTACAAATTAATATTAGATCCATTTGGAAAACACACGAGGAAAGAATGTCGCATCAGCGTGACACAAATATGCTGCCCGACAGTGCCACACTGTGTCGGACCAACATCATCACGCACACCGCAAGTTATATCATACATACTCAAATTACAATTATTACATTCACTCTGAAGTCTATTAACTGAACCGTACTTCTAGCGCTGTATACGTAGCCCTGTAGTGAAGTCCGTAATAAAGCTCCGCCCCACGGTCCAGCCGTGTTGTGCATCTTCTTACAAATCTTGTCTATTATTTAAACATTTACCGACAACTCTACTAATTCATAAAACTGATATTCAACAACAAATCTTATAAAACAATAATCAATATTCCACCAGGCTGAAGAAATAATTAGTGTGATCAGCAGTAACTTTTTACTAATGCCCGTAGTAAAAATCCTTTGCGGGTTGTTGATACATCAAATTTACTACTGTCAAAGTATCGATGGAGATGTCTATAGGCGCGACAAATAATTATGAAATATGCTTTATTTATGGATTTTTTCACCTAGACGTTCGTGTCAATTTTTCGTTCTTTGTGGTGAATTTTTTTCATATTATATACTAATGTATATTATACAACGAGATCATCATCAGACAAACACTCATCACTAAAATAGCGGGATATTGAATTATTAATTGTCGTATACTGCAACTTACTTTCAAAATATCCATGTGTCAGATAACTTTTGGAACAGCTGTGAAAAGTCCGCCATCTTTAACTATTGGATATCGGGGAATAAAGTTAGCGTGCGGAACCTTGTTTCAGTCTGTCTGCACATATAACATTGAGAGGTTCAATTATTACATAATCATTAATTTATAGCAATATTTGAATATGTCCAAGAACATACAATTACTGGATTTTCACCTACAAAGGCACAAATAATAGATATCTCATAGAGACGAAGCTATTTTTTATTTTATTATATTTAATGGAAATATATGGAAGTATGGGTAATTACTGATTAAATATAATAAATAAATAAAATAGGTTCTTCTCTATGAATATCTATCTATACAGTGAATATAACCCATTTTTCAAGATGTTTAATAAATTTTTTACATGATTCAATCTGTCTGCAGAATATTGTCCTTTAGTAATAAAAACATTCCCATAGTGTCACGCAGCGGAACCCACAACTGCAATTGAAGAATATGACACTGCAGTCCGGGGAATGTTCTCTCTAATTTTGGATCACGGTGTGCTATTTTGTGTAATTTTAAGGACCGATGCTATTGTTTGAGCGCTGTGGAAGAAAGCATTACCTCACCAATCCAGTACATGTAAGGTTACCGTTAGAGCCTCATCGACAAGTCAACCAATGTTGGTGATCTTACACTGGACATATCGACTTTCCATAGAATGCATCACTCGAAAAAGACTTGTTATAAATTGTGTGCGCTATGATGCCATATATGTGCGCACCCACACCTCAGAGGAACATTGCTAGTACTGGATTACATGAAACTGAAACATGACGCACACATCTACACAATAGGGAATATTTAGAATACGGGTTGCACAGTACATCACTGGTAAAGTACAAAGTACATATAACTGTTTTTCATTGAGTTTTCAAAAGTCAAGAATACTGTAATCCGGTAGACTTGGAAACTTGCATTCAATGAAGCTTTCTACCGATGAAGATAAGAACAACCCGGATGATGAATGAATTTAACAAGACATCAGCACAACACTTGTAGCAGAAGATGTAATGTCAACACTGTCACATTGACTGCCACAAAGTCAGTCACAGGCGGCATCATGATTGTCTTTCCTTCTCCTCGTCTTCAGCTGCTACCGTGCAATTCCACACAGAAAGTTTGATGAATAGTTAGTATAACGTTCACTTTTCATAGCAATTCTGGAGATGGTCGAGCGACCACACTCACGTCTCAAAGCGGTGGCATCATCTGAGAATTTGCTATACGGCACGACTGAACGAACGCGGTATCGATTCAGGCCTGTTGTAGGACAGGTATTCTCGGTAGAGAGATCAGGTAAGAAGAGTGGTGAGGGCGTCCAGGAATTTGTTGAGGTGATCCGACTGTATGGAGATGGTGGCAGAGTCGAACCAATCTGGGGACACGTCACTCTGGGAGCGCAGCGCCGCCTGCTCAAAGGCTTTCCCAAATAAACTGTAAATATTAAAATTGGTAAAATAGAATGATATAACACGGATCGTTGCCTTCCTTATCAATAGTCAAATCTCCAGGAGAGTGTTTTAAAGGTTTGCTCGGATTATTGGTTATACGTAAAAGAGAAAGACTATTGTGTAAAAACAGTTTAACCGGAATATATCACACGCCAGATCCACTTAATCGGTAATTCTGTCTACAAAACGCTGATTGTAAATTGTATATATAATCATTATCAAAACATTTATATATGATACGGGTTCCCGCTATTTAACTGTGTAGTAGGCGTGAACCACATTGGATTATTGGAACATTGCATCATGTAGTTTAGTTAACCAAAATAAGCTCAGTACACACGCATAGTGGTCGTCATCTGGCTTCAAATCAGTTTTATAGTCGACAAGGCTCAAGTTGAGTTAAATGTGCTTAGGAATAGAAAATACTCACTTGCGCGTAGAATCCTCGGTGAGTGGTGGCACTCCCAACAGGATGGTGCGGCCTTCGAGCCCGGGGGCCGCGAGCAATAGGGGTCGGCCTCCCCCTGGGGCCCCGCGCTGCAACCAGCGCGCCACCAGCCCCAGCCAGCGCGGCCCGCCCGGTCCTTCCTCGGGCAGCAGTAGATGCAAAAATGGGCCAGCAGATTGCAAGCGGTGACCTCGCAGCGCGCTCTGCACTGCGTTCCCAGCCGCCAATAGGCGTAGCTTGGACGTCTCCAGCCCGCGTCGTAATTCTTCCGAGCCCTCAGTGAGCGAGAGCGCTAGCAACGCGCGCTGGAATCCTTGCGGTCCCTCGAGTAGGCCGAGGAGTGCGTAGACTGCGTCCGCTGCGCACAGTCGCGTTCCGTAGCCGCTGCGTACGCAAAAAGCGGGGTAGAGCAGATCGCGCAGGCCATACTTGTCAGCTAGCCGTTCCAGAGCGGGCAGAAGCTCCCGTCGAAGGTCCAGCTCCATAGAAGCGAAGGGTTGGCGCGCCTCGCGTAGCGGCAGACCCATGTCGGCCAACAGGCGCTGCAGGCGCACGGCTCCGCGGGCACCCCACAACCGCAGGGAGGCCCAGCTGAGTGCCGAGTGCCGTAGCGCTTCCTCTAAGCTCCAATGGCGGTACAATGCCAAGCGTGCGTCTCTTTCCAGCACCACACTGACTGATGCGTCGCCTCCCAGGGCGTGCTCCAAGCGGGCCGCGTGGGCTTGCAGGGCGCCAGCTTCCAGTAGGTACTGCGCGAGCTCAGTCTTCTCCAACACTAGTTGCTCGGTGGCGCCCACCACGGCCCACCAGAGCACTTCGCGGCTATCCTTGGAGAGGGTCCACGCCACCTCCATTATGCGCACGGCCACCGCTCGACCGAAGTGAGAGAACTGCGTGTAGTGGAACATGAGCGTGTCCCGGTTCTGTTCCCAGGTCAGACGCTCCCGTCGGCGCGTACGGTTTTGTTCTGCACGCTGTTGCACACGTTCTACTCGGCTCGTCCCCTCATCCGAGTCCTCCACTCTGTCTTCCTCATCCTCCTCATCGTCATCCCTAAAGATGTCATCGAACTTGGGCACATCTTCTCCCTCGGGGCGCCCGACCAGCCTCACCTGTTATATTCATCAAGAAAGTGGTATTATTCTTCAAAAACTTTCAAATATAATTAATATAACAGTCGCCACCGACCTCACCCTGAAGATATTGAGATGCCCGGATTGTTTAAACAAGGCAATTGAATATTGACAGGTTTATAAAACAAATGACAAACATATACAGTATGTAAGACATACACAGATATAACGAACACAATGTTATTTTTATAGGTCTTATATTCTTCAATAATTATAAAATGAAGAAACACCCAGTACAATTGCCATTATCCTTCCATTCCAATTATGCCAAATCCTCTGGCCTACTCCTGGGTGGAAACAGTGTGATGGTAAGTTAGTTAGTTGGAGTGTGGCGGTTGGAAGGCGAGGAGCAGCGAACAATATAAGATTTTTTTCATGAAACAAAATGTCACTATTTTTTCTTAATGTATGTATATTATGCACAACTGATAAATATTTCAAATAATGTTAATTTTATAAAAATGAAGTAGTTTGTAACAGAAGCTGTCTGTATTTTCTGAGCTTTTGATTACACGAGGTAAGCTCTGGCTACCTCCTGGTGATGACCTTGCAGTAAACTTAAATGATTTAAAGATATGGCGAGTGTAATGCCCCACCTGGCCGTTACTATAGACGTTGCAGACATCCGTGGGCCGGTGAGAGTCCAGCACGAAGAAGACCACCTCCTCCGCAGGCTGCAGCAGCTCGACCAGGTCCAGCGTCCCGCCGCAGTTGAGTAGCACCACGTAGCGGATGTCCTCGCAGTGCTCGCCATAAGCCGCGTTCAGCTCGGACGGGCCGCCGACGGCCACCAGTGTGTGGGGGATGTTGTCTGTCCGGAACAGGGACTGCAGGATTTTGCATGCGCACACCGCGTCCACGTCCAGATGCACCAGCAGAAGCACGCGCTTGAATCAACAATCAATATACACAGTCATATAGTATAGACGCCAACTGTCAAACTTTTGACAGTAAAGTGAAGCATAAAACCGACTACAA
Source organism: Eubasilissa splendida (assembly GCA_031772225.1). Classification (NCBI taxonomy): domain Eukaryota; kingdom Metazoa; phylum Arthropoda; class Insecta; order Trichoptera; family Phryganeidae; genus Eubasilissa; species Eubasilissa splendida. The sequence goes on from CM062868.1 coordinate 22,645,429, forward strand.
AGGGGTACACTTACATTTCCACACAAAACATTATAAAAGTCCTTTTTTAAATCCTCGACGTACATTTTATTAACTCATAATACGTTTATTGTTTATCACGAATTCATTTTAGAAGTAAACAGAAATATAAAAACACACCACAACTCTGCCGCTTCCCGCCACACAATCTATACACTATACAGTATTATGTTCATAGATAAGAGATGTACTATTTTATTGCTCGCGGTTCGACCATAGACAATATAAACGTAGAAACACACAGCACTGATATTGACCATCGTTAATTGTATTTTCATATATATATATATATGTAAACTGAGATCCAGGTTCGAATCTCGGTGGCGCAACAACAATATTTTTCGATAAAATTGATTTCATATGTATATTTTTCTAATTAATATATTTAAAATATCACAGACCTATGTTCTGAATAATTACAACTACACAATAAAAATGTGTTCTCATAATGACATTTATTTATTTAGACTTTATTGACATATTATAATATAACATGATAAACGTAAGATACAATTACATTGCAATTTAATACTCGTAGTTTATTATGTGGGATGGAGTAGACTATATCTCTGATATATACAGCGTTGTCCTAGCTACTTTGCTAGACTGAAGTTTGTGTTCAAATAGCCAGTTGTTTTCGTATTGTCGTTTTCGTATTCGTATTCGTCGGTGACTGATTGAACTTGAACTCAAATTGTTAGATAAATGCCACTCTTCGACGTGGTAAAGTCGACAGAGGACGCGAGCTCTATGTAGCGTTCACGATGATGCATCTAGGTGGAATCGTTGCTGGCAGGAAGCGCAATTGTCGGACCCGAATCGATGGATGAATGCCTCGCTTTGACAAGGTAAAGTCTCCCAGAGGACGCGAGCTTTATGTAACGTATATGACGAAGCAGCTAGGTGGAAGCGTCGGTTACTGAAAGCACAATCGTCAGACACGAATCAATGGATAAATGCCTCTCTTCGACATGGTAAAGTTGACAGAGGATGCCAGCTATATGAAGCGTACACGATGATGCAGCTAGGTGGAAGCGCTGGTGACTGATAGCACAATAGTCCGACTCAAATTGTTGGATGAATGCCTCTTTTCGACATGGTAAAGTCGACAGAGGGCGCGAGCTCTATTTTGCGTACACGATGATGCGTCTAAGTGGAATCTTCGCTGACAGGACGCACAATCGTCGGACACGAATCGATGAATGAATGCCTCTCTTCGATATGGTAAAGTAGACAGAAGACGCGAACTCTATATAGCGTAGGGGAAGTGAATGCATCTATTTGGATGGGTTTTTTTTGGGAGTATTTAAAGAGTTTAGTGCTTTTTTTGTTTTCTTTTCGGCTGTGCCAAGCCCCGTGTTTGGTATTCAAGTCGCCTGCGACTAATGTTTGAATGTTGTCTGCAAGAATGAGGTTATCGAGTTCTGTGGTAATTAGTGGCTTACCCGGCGGGCTTTAAACTGAGATTAATTTGAGCGGGCCTGAGTTTAGTGTGTTGTTTGTAATAAGTTGTCCGTGGTTGTGCTGGAGATTAAGCAAAGGTCAAGGGAGCATTTCACAAGGATCGCGGTCCCACCACCTTTGTTTCTAATTCGGTCAGTCCTGTATATTATATAGTTTGGTGTATATACTTTTACTTTCGGTTTTAGATACGTTTCGTTTACAAGGAATACGTCGATATTGTGTTTGAAGAGGAATCCCTCTACTTCTAATTTATTAGTATTAATTTGGCCGTTGGCGTTTCAGAACGCCGCTTTGATGTGGGATGGATGGATTTTTTTTCTAGCCATGGTGTTGTGCAAGGTACGAAGTCATTCTGTCGAGTGCGAGAGCGGCTGTCCTCATGAAATTCCTGATTTCATGAATTGATACGAGAATTATTTCCTCGTTACGCTGGGGCGCGGAACGGCGGGGATCGTGGTGAGCGTCTTAGTGGCGCGGTGGGTTGGCGTTCCTTTTGGGTAGGGGGTCATGAGAGGGTGTGAAACCGGGCTGAGGCACCTCGGCTTGCCAAAACAGCAAGCTGAGAAGTGACCGTGTATTTGGCAACGGAAGCACTGTCCTTAACGCGCCCTGGCGCTAAGGCGTCCTACGATTATGCGAAACCGCATCACGTATGTTAGATCCGGGAAGATCTTCTTGCCGGCGTTTTTTTATTAGATTTACTAACAAAAGGGGGAGGGCAGTTCGGCTAGGGCCCATCTTCATCTGGTGATACAATAGGACTGGATATACGAGAGATAACTCGTCCGCTACGCGTTGCGCAGATATCTCTTGAGAGGCCCCTCTGAGAACGACCTTCAAAGGCTTATCTTTCGGGAGGCGGAAGTAGTGATATTCGACTTTATTCATGTGTAGGAGTGTTAAAAATCAATAATCGTTCAGAAGAGTCTTGGTTTGAATGTTGTTCTGTTGACCACGGTGTTTTGCGAAGCTGTCAATGCCACGCTCGATTGTAATGTCTAATATCGACTCGTAGTCACTTCTGACGCGAAGGATCACCGGAGGGACCCGTTTGAAGGGGGTGGTCGGTAATAAGTCGGTTTAGCTAGAGGAGCCACCTGAGTGGGGCGGTACGGGAGGAGGGGTGAAAGTAGAGCCGGCCGCTTAGGCCTTACGTTTTTTCGGGAGGAAATTGAGGGCCGGAGTGGTTTTACTCACAGAGGGTTTGGTGGGGGTGGTGAATTTTTTTTTACTTGCTTCCGAAATGACCGAAACTGGCTCCTTTTTATATAATAAATAATTAAATTTCTTTAAGTATCTAGTTGTAGATAGGTGTACAAATATTTTCAAAATCTCAAAGTACAGACAAACAAATTATTTTCCTTGAATTTGAGATGACCGCAACTGTCACCTTTGTTAACCATAAATCATCCAACTTTTATACGTTTCTAGTTGCACCTAGATGTCTCATATGTGCTGACGAAGCATTCTGGGGATAGGTGTACAAAGGTTTTCGCAATCTCATAGTATAGACACAACAAATTATTTTTCAACTGCCTCCTTTGTTTACCATTAATCATACAATTTCTTTAGGTATCCAGTTTCAGATAGATGTCTCCCATGTGCTAACGAAGGATTTTGAAAGGATAGAATAGGTATACAAATGTTTTCACAATCTTAAATTGTTAGATAAATTCCTCTGTCGAGCTCTGTAGCATTCACGATGACGCAGCTAGTTGGAAGCGTCGGTGACTGTAAGTACAATAGTTGGACAAGAATCGATGGATGAATGCTTCTCTTAGACATGGTGAAGTCGACAGAGGGCGCGAGCTCCATGTAGCGTACACGATGATGCGTCTGGCTGAATAGGTAGCTGACAGGAAACACAATCGTCGGACTCAATTGTACGATGAATGCCTCTCTTCGACGTGGTTTTGACGAATTTTACACAATTTAAAATTATAAACAAGAGAAATAATTTCTTTAATTCTGAGATGACTGCATCTAATTCCTTTTTTTTTATGAAAATTTATATAATTAAGTTGGCTAGTTGCTCCTAGATGTCGTGCATGCGCTGACTAAAGTTTCTGACGATATTTGTACGATTTTTACACAATTTCAAATCATTTATAAAGTAAATCATTTTCGTTAATTCTGAGATGACTGCATCTAATTCCTCTTTTTTTATGAAAATTTATGTTATAAGGTTGGCTAGTTGCTCCTAGATGTCGTGCATTCGCTGACTAAAGTTTCTGACGATATTTGTACGATTTTTACATAATTTCAAATCATTTTTAAAGTAAATCATTTTCGTTTATTCTGTTATGACTGCATTTAATTCCTCTTTTTTTTATGAAAATTTATATTATTAAGTTGGCTAGTTGCTCCTAGATGTCGTGCATTCGCTGACTAAAGTTTCTGACGATATTTGTACGATTTATACACATTTTAAAATCATTTATAAAGTTTATCATTTTCGTTAATTCTGAGATGACTGCATCTAATTCCTCTTTTTATTATGAAAAATAATATTATTAAGTTGGCTAGTTGCTCCTAGATGTCGTGCATTCGCTGACTAAAGTTTCTTACGATATTTGTACGATTTTTAAACAATTTATAAAGTTAATCATTTTCTTTAATTCTGAGATGACTGCATCTAATTCCTCTTTTTATTATGAAAAATAATATTATTAAGTTGGCTAGTTGCTCCTAGATGTCGTGCATTCGCTGACTAAAGTTTCTGACGATATTTGTACGATTTTTACACAATTTCAAATAATTTATAAAGTTAATCATTTTCTTTAATTCTGAGATGACTGCATCTAATTCCTCTTTTTTTATGAAAATTTATATTATTAAGTTGGCTAGTTGCTCCTAGATGTCGTGCATTCGCTGACTAAAGTTTCTGACGATATTTGTACGATTTTTACACAATTTCAAATCATTTATAAAGTTAATCATTTTCGTTAATTCTGAGATGACTGCATCTAATTCCTCTTTTTTTATGAAAATTTATATTATTAAGTTGGCTAGTTGCTCCTAGATGTCGTGCATTCGCTGACTAAAGTTTCTGACGATATTTGTACGATTTTTACACAATTTCAAATCATTTATAAAGTTAATCATTTTCGTTAATTCTGAGATGACTGCATCTAATTCCTCTTTTTTTATGAAAATTTATATTATTAAGTTGGCTAGTTGCTCCTAGATGTCGTGCATTCGCTGACTAAAGTTTCTGACGATATTTGTACGATTTTTACACAATTTCAAATCATTTATAAAGTTAATCATTTTCGTTAATTCTGAGATGACTGCATCTAATTCCTCTTTTTTTATGAAAATTTATATTATTAAGTTGGCTAGTTGCTCCTAGATGTCGTGCATTCGCTGACTAAAGTTTCTGACGATATTTGTACGATTTTTACACAATTTCAAATCATTTATAAAGTAAATCATTTTCGTTAATTCTGAGATGACTGCATCTAATTCCTCTTTTTTTATGAAAATTTATATTATTAAGTTGGCTAGTTGCTCCTAGATGTCGTGCATTCGCTGACTAAAGTTTCTGACGATATTTGTACGATTTTTACACAATTTCAAATCATTTATAAAGTTAATCATTTTCGTTAATTCTGAGATGACTGCATCTAATTCCTCTTTTTTTATGAAAATTTATATTATTAAGTTGGCTAGTTGCTCCTAGATGTCGTGCATTCGCTGACTAAAGTTTCTGACGATATTTGTACGATTTTTACACAATTTCAAATCATTTATAAAGTTAATCATTTTCGTTAATTCTGAGATGACTGCATCTAATTCCTCTTTTTTTATGAAAATTTATATTATTAAGTTGGCTAGTTGCTCCTAGATGTCGTGCATTCGCTGACTAAAGTTTCTGACGATATTTGTACGATTTTTACACAATTTCAAATCATTTATAAAGTAAATCATTTTCGTTAATTCTGAGATGACTGCATCTAATTCCTCTTTTTTTATGAAAATTTATATTATTAAGTTGGCTAGTTGCTCCTAGATGTCGTGCATTCGCTGACTAAAGTTTCTGACGATATTTGTACGATTTTTACATAATTTCAAATCATTTATAAAGTAAATCATTTTCGTTAATTCTGAGATGACTGCATCTAATTCCTCTTTTTTTATGAAAATTTATATTATTAAGTTGGCTAGTTGCTCCTAGATGTCGTGCATTCGCTGACTAAAGTTTCTGACGATATTTGTACGATTTTTACACAATTTCAAATCATTTATAAAGTAAATCATTTTCGTTAATTCTGAGATGACTGCATCTAATTCCTCTTTTTTTATGAAAATTTATATTATTAAGTTGGCTAGTTGCTCCTAGATGTCGTGCATTCGCTGACTAAAGTTTCTGACGATATTTGTACGATTTTTACACAATTTCAAATCATTTATAAAGTTAATCATTTTCGTTAATTCTGAGATGACTGCATCTAATTCCTCTTTTTTTATGAAAATTTATATTATTAAGTTGGCTAGTTGCTCCTAGATGTCGTGCATTCGCTGACTAAAGTTTCTGACGATATTTGTACGATTTTTACATAATTTCAAATCATTTATAAAGTAAATCATTTTCGTTAATTCTGAGATGACTGCATCTAATTCCTCTTTTTTTATGAAAATTTATATTATTAAGTTGGCTAGTTGCTCCTAGATGTCGTGCATTCGCTGACTAAGTTTCTGACGATATTTGTACGATTTATACACATTTTAAAATCATTTATAAAGTAAATCATTTTCGTTAATTCTGAGATGACTGCATCTAATTCCTCTTTTTTTATGAAAATTTATATTATTAAGTTGGCTAGTTGCTCCTAGATGTCGTGCATTCGCTGACTAAAGTTTCTGACGATATTTGTACGATTTTTACATAATTTCAAATCATTTATAAAGTAAATCATTTTCGTTAATTCTGAGATGACTGCATCTAATTCCTCTTTTTTTATGAAAATTTATATTATTAAGTTGGCTAGTTGCTCCTAGATGTCGTGCATTCGCTGACTAAAGTTTCTGACGATATTTGTACGATTTTTACACAATTTCAAATCATTTATAAAGTAAATCATTTTCGTTAATTCTGAGATGACTGCATCTAATTCCTCTTTTTTTATGAAAATTTATATTATTAAGTTGGCTAGTTGCTCCTAGATGTCGTGCATTCGCTGACTAAAGTTTCTGACGATATTTGTACGATTTTTACACAATTTCAAATCATTTATAAAGTTAATCATTTTCGTTAATTCTGAGATGACTGCATCTAATTCCTCTTTTTTTATGAAAATTTATATTATTAAGTTGGCTAGTTGCTCCTAGATGTCGTGCATTCGCTGACTAAAGTTTCTGACGATATTTGTACGATTTTTACACAATTTCAAATAATTTATAAAGTAAATCATTTTCGTTAATTCTGAGATGACTGCATCTAATTCCTCTTTTTTTATGAAAATTTATATTATTAAGTTGGCTAGTTGCTCCTAGATGTCGTGCATTCGCTGACTAAAGTTTCTGACGATATTTGTACGATTTTTACATAATTTCAAATCATTTATAAAGTAAATCATTTTCGTTAATTCTGAGATGACTGCATCTAATTCCTCTTTTTTTATGAAAATTTATATTATTAAGTTGGCTAGTTGCTCCTAGATGTCGTGCATTCGCTGACTAAAGTTTCTGACGATATTTGTACGATTTTTACATAATTTCAAATAATTTATAAAGTAAATCATTTTCTTTAATTCTGAGATGACTGCATCTAATTCCTCTTTTTTTATGAATATTTATATTATTAAGTTGGCTAGTTGCTCCTAGATGTCGTGCATTCGCTGACTAAAGTTTCTGACGATATTTGTACGATTTTTACATAATTTCAAATCATTTATAAAGTACATCATTTTCTTTTATTCTGAGATGACTGCATCTAATTCCTCTTTTTTTAAGAATATTTACATTATTAAGTTGGCTAGTTGCTCCTAGATGTCGTGCATTCGCTGACTAAAGTTTCTGACGATATTTGTACGATTTTTACACAATTTCAAATAATTTATAAAGTTAATCATTTTCTTTAATTCTGAGATGACTGCATCTAATTCCTCTTTTTTTATGAATATTTCCATTATTAAGTTGGCTAGTTGCTCCTAGATGTCGTGCATTCGCTGACTAAAGTTTCTGACGATATTTGTACGATTTTTACACAATTTCAAATAATTTATAAAGTTAATCATTTTCTTTAATTCTGAGATGACTGCATCTAATTCCTCTTTTTTTATGAATATTTCCATTATTAAGTTGGCTAGTTGCTCCTAGATGTCGTGCATTCGCTGACTAAAGTTTCTGACGATATTTGTACGATTTTTACACAATTTCAAATAATTTATAAAGTTAATCATTTTCCTTAATTCTGCGTTGACTGCATCTAATTCCTCTTATTTTTATGAATATTTATATTATTAAGTTGGCTAGTTGCTCCTAGATGTCGTGCATTCGCTGACTTAAGTTTCTGACGATATTCGTACGATTTTTACACAATTTCAAATCATTTATAAAGTAAATCATTTTCTTTAATTCTGAGATGACATTATCTAATTCCTCTTTTTATTATGAATAATTATATTATTAAGTTGGCTAGTTGCTCCTAGATGTCGTGCATTCGTTGACTAAAGTTTTTGACGATATTTGTACGATTTTTACATAATTTCAAATAATTTATAAAGTAAATCATTTTCTTTTATTCTGAGATGACTGCATCTAATTCCTCTTTTTTTATGAAAATTTATATTATTAAGTTGGCTAGTTGCTCCTAGATGTCGTGCATTCGCTGACTAAAGTTTCTGACGATATTTGTACGATTTTTACACAATTTCAAATCATTTATAAAGTAAATCATTTTCTTTAATTCTGAGATGACTGCATCTAATTCCTCTTTTTTTATGAAAATTTATATTATTAAGTTGGCTAGTTGCTCCTAGATGTCGTGCATTCGCTGACTAAAGTTTCTGACGATATTTGTACGATTTTTACACAATTTCAAATCATTTATAAAGTTAATCATTTTCGTTAATTCTGAGATGACTGCATCTAATTCCTCTTTTTTTATGAAAATTTATATTATTAAGTTGGCTAGTTGCTCCTAGATGTCGTGCATTCGCTGACTAAAGTTTCTGACGATATTTGTACGATTTTTACACAATTTCAAATCATTTATAAAGTTAATCATTTTCGTTAATTCTGAGATGACTGCATCTAATTCCTCTTTTTTTATGAAAATTTATATTATTAAGTTGGCTAGTTGCTCCTAGATGTCGTGCATTCGCTGACTAAAGTTTCTGACGATATTTGTACGATTTTTACACAATTTCAAATCATTTATAAAGTTAATCATTTTCGTTAATTCTGAGATGACTGCATCTAATTCCTCTTTTTTTATGAAAATTTATATTATTAAGTTGGCTAGTTGCTCCTAGATGTCGTGCATTCGCTGACTAAAGTTTCTGACGATATTTGTACGATTTTTACACAATTTCAAATCATTTATAAAGTTAATCATTTTCGTTAATTCTGAGATGACTGCATCTAATTCCTCTTTTTTTATGAAAATTTATATTATTAAGTTGGCTAGTTGCTCCTAGATGTCGTGCATTCGCTGACTAAAGTTTCTGACGATATTTGTACGATTTTTACATAATTTCAAATCATTTATAAAGTAAATCATTTTCGTTAATTCTGAGATGACTGCATCTAATTCCTCTTTTTTTATGAAAATTTATATTATTAAGTTGGCTAGTTGCTCCTAGATGTCGTGCATTCGCTGACTAAAGTTTCTGACGATATTTGTACGATTTTTACACAATTTCAAATCATTTATAAAGTAAATCATTTTCGTTAATTCTGAGATGACTGCATCTAATTCCTCTTTTTTTATGAAAATTTATATTATTAAGTTGGCTAGTTGCTCCTAGATGTCGTGCATTCGCTGACTAAAGTTTCTGACGATATTTGTACGATTTTTACATAATTTCAAATCATTTATAAAGTAAATCATTTTCGTTAATTCTGAGATGACTGCATCTAATTCCTCTTTTTTTATGAAAATTTATATTATTAAGTTGGCTAGTTGCTCCTAGATGTCGTGCATTCGCTGACTAAAGTTTCTGACGATATTTGTACGATTTTTACATAATTTCAAATCATTTATAAAGTAAATCATTTTCGTTAATTCTGAGATGACTGCATCTAATTCCTCTTTTTTTATGAAAATTTATATTATTAAGTTGGCTAGTTGCTCCTAGATGTCGTGCATTCGCTGACTAAAGTTTCTGACGATATTTGTACGATTTTTACATAATTTCAAATCATTTATAAAGTAAATCATTTTCGTTAATTCTGAGATGACTGCATCTAATTCCTCTTTTTTTATGAAAATTTATATTACTAAGTTGGCTAGTTGCTCCTAGATGTCGTGCATTCGCTGACTAAAGTTTCTGACGATATTTGTACGATTTTTACATAATTTCAAATCATTTATAAAGTAAATCATTTTCGTTAATTCTGAGATGACTGCATCTAATTCCTCTTTTTTTATGAAAATTTATATTATTAAGTTGGCTAGTTGCTCCTAGATGTCGTGCATTCGCTGACTTAAGTTTCTGACGATATTTGTACGATTTTTACATAATTTCAAATCATTTATAAAGTAAATCATTTTCGTTAATTCTGAGATGACTGCATCTAATTCCTCTTTTTTTATGAAAATTTATATTATTAAGTTGGCTAGTTGCTCCTAGATGTCGTGCATTCGCTGACTAAAGTTTCTGACGATATTTGTACGATTTTTACATAATTTCAAATCATTTATAAAGTAAATCATTTTCGTTAATTCTGAGATGACTGCATCTAATTCCTCTTTTTTTATGAAAATTTATATTATTAAGTTGGCTAGTTGCTCCTAGATGTCGTGCATTCGCTGACTAAAGTTTCTGACGATATTTGTACGATTTTTACATAATTTCAAATCATTTATAAAGTAAATCATTTTCGTTAATTCTGAGATGACTGCATCTAATTCCTCTTTTTTTATGAAAAATTATATTATTAAGTTGGCTAGTTGCTCCTAGATGTCGTGCATTCGCTGACTAAAGTTTCTGACGATATTTGTACGATTTTTACACAATTTCAAATAATTTATAAAGTTAATCATTTTCCTTAATTCTGAGATGACTGCATCTAATTCCTCTTTTTATTATGAAAAATAATATTATTAAGTTGGCTAGTTGCTCCTAGATGTCGTGCATTCGCTGACTAAAGTTTCTGACGATATTTGTACGATTTTTACACAATTTCAAATAATTTATAAAGTTAATCATTTTCCTTAATTCTGCGTTGACTGCATCTAATTCCTCTTTTTATTGTGAAAATTTATATTATTTAGTTGGCTAGTTGCTCCTAGATGTCGTGCATTCGCTGACTAAAGTTTCTGACGATATTTGTACGATTTTTACACAATTTCAAATAATTTATAAAGTTAATCATTTTCTTTAATTCTGAGATGACTGCATCTAATTCCTCTTTTTATTATGAAAAATAATATTATTAAGTTGGCTAGTTGCTCCTAGATGTCGTGCATTCGCTGACTAAAGTTTCTGACGATATTTGTACGATTTTTACATAATTTCAAATCATTTATAAAGTACATCATTTTCTTTTATTCTGAGATGACTGCATCTAATTCCTCTTTTTATTATGAAAAATAATATTATTAAGTTGGCTAGTTGCTCCTAGATGTCGTGCATTCGCTGACTAAAGTTTCTGACGATATTTGTACGATTTTTACACAATTTCAAATAATTTATAAAGTTAATCATTTTCCTTAATTCTGAGATGACTGCATCTAATTCCTCTTTTTTTATGAAAATTTATATTATTAAGTTGGCTAGTTGCTCCTAGATGTCGTGCATTCGCTGACTAAAGTTTCTGACGATATTTGTACGATTTTTACATAATTTCAAATCATTTATAAAGTAAATCATTTTCGTTAATTCTGAGATGACTGCATCTAATTCCTCTTTTTTTATGAAAATTTATATTATTAAGTTGGCTAGTTGCTCCTAGATGTCGTGCATTCGCTGACTAAAGTTTCTGACGATATTTGTACGATTTTTACATAATTTCAAATCATTTATAAAGTAAATCATTTTCGTTAATTCTGAGATGACTGCATCTAATTCCTCTTTTTTTATGAAAATTTATATTACTAAGTTGGCTAGTTACTCCATGATGTCGTGCATTCGCTGACTAAAGTTTCTGACGATATTTGTACGATTTATACACATTTTAAAATCATTTATTAATTACATCATTTTCGTTAATTCTGAGATGACTGCATCTAATTCCTCTTTTTTTATGAAAATTTATATTATTAAGTTGGCTAGTTGCTCCTAGATGTCGTGCATTCGCTGACTAAAGTTTCTGACGATATTTGTACGATTTTTACATAATTTCAAATCATTTATAAAGTAAATCATTTTCGTTAATTCTGAGATGACTGCATCTAATTCCTCTTTTTTTATGAAAATTTATATTATTAAGTTGGCTAGTTGCTCCTAGATGTCGTGCATTCGCTGACTAAAGTTTCTGACGATATTTGTACGATTTTTACATAATTTCAAATCATTTATAAAGTAAATCATTTTCGTTAATTCTGAGATGACTGCATCTAATTCTACTTTTTTAATGAAAATTTATGTTATAAGTTGGCTAGTTGCTCCTAGATGTCGTGCATTCGCTGACTAAAGTTTCTGACGATATTTGTACGATTTTTACATAATTTCAAATCATTTATAAAGTAAATCATTTTCGTTAATTCTGAGATGACTGCATCTAATTCCTCTTTTTTTATGAAAATTTATATTATTAAGTTGGCTAGTTGCTCCTAGATGTCGTGCATTCGCTGACTAAAGTTTCTGACGATATTTGTACGATTTTTACACAATTTCAAATCATTTATAAAGTAAATCATTTTCGTTAATTCTGAGATGACTGCATCTAATTCCTCTTTTTTTATGAAAATTTATATTATTAAGTTGGCTAGTTGCTCCTAGATGTCGTGCATTCGCTGACTAAAGTTTCTGACGATATTTGTACGATTTTTACATAATTTCAAATCATTTATAAAGTAAATCATTTTCGTTAATTCTGAGATGACTGCATCTAATTCCTCTTTTTTTATGAAAATTTATATTATTAAGTTGGCTAGTTGCTCCTAGATGTCGTGCATTCGCTGACTAAAGTTTCTGACGATATTTGTACGATTTTTACATAATTTCAAATCATTTATAAAGTAAATCATTTTCGTTAATTCTGAGATGACTGCATCTAATTCCTCTTTTTTTATGAAAATTTATATTATTAAGTTGGCTAGTTGCTCCTAGATGTCGTGCATTCGCTGACTAAAGTTTCTGACGATATTTGTACGATTTTTACATAATTTCAAATCATTTATAAAGTAAATCATTTTCGTTAATTCTGAGATGACTGCATCTAATTCCTCTTTTTTTATGAAAATTTATATTATTAAGTTGGCTAGTTGCTCCTAGATGTCGTGCATTCGCTGACTAAAGTTTCTGACGATATTTGTACGATTTTTACATAATTTCAAATCATTTATAAAGTAAATCATTTTCGTTAATTCTGAGATGACTGCATCTAATTCCTCTTTTTTTATGAAAATTTATATTATTAAGTTGGCTAGTTGCTCCTAGATGTCGTGCATTCGCTGACTAAAGTTTCTGACGATATTTGTACGATTTTTACATAATTTCAAATCATTTATAAAGTAAATCATTTTCGTTAATTCTGAGATGACTGCATCTAATTCCTCTTTTTTTATGAAAATTTATATTATTAAGTTGGCTAGTTGCTCCTAGATGTCGTGCATTCGCTGACTAAAGTTTCTGACGATATTTGTACGATTTTTACATAATTTCAAATCATTTATAAAGTAAATCATTTTCGTTAATTCTGAGATGACTGCATCTAATTCCTCTTTTTCTATGAAAATTTATATTACTAAGTTGGCTAGTTACTCCTAGATGTCGTGCATTCGCTGACTAAAGTTTCTGACGATATTTGTACGATTTTTACATAATTTCAAATCATTTATAAAGTAAATCATTTTCGTTAATTCTGAGATGACTGCATCTAATTCCTCTTTTTTTATGAAAATTTATATTATTAAGTTGGCTAGTTGCTCCTAGATGTCGTGCATTCGCTGACTAAAGTTTCTGACGATATTTGTACGATTTTTACATAATTTCAAATCATTTATAAAGTAAATCATTTTCGTTAATTCTGAGATGACTGCATCTAATTCCTCTTTTTTTATGAAAATTTATATTATTAAGTTGGCTAGTTGCTCCTAGATGTCGTGCATTCGCTGACTAAAGTTTCTGACGATATTTGTACGATTTTTACATAATTTCAAATCATTTATAAAGTAAATCATTTTCGTTAATTCTGAGATGACTGCATCTAATTCCTCTTTTTTTATGAAAATTTATATTATTAAGTTGGCTAGTTGCTCCTAGATGTCGTGCATTCGCTGACTAAAGTTTCTGACGATATTTGTACGATTTTTACATAATTTCAAATCATTTATAAAGTAAATCATTTTCGTTAATTCTGAGATGACTGCATCTAATTCCTCTTTTTTTATGAAAATTTATATTATTAAGTTGGCTAGTTGCTCCTAGATGTCGTGCATTCGCTGACTAAAGTTTCTGACGATATTTGTACGATTTTTACATAATTTCAAATCATTTATAAAGTAAATCATTTTCGTTAATTCTGAGATGACTGCATCTAATTCCTCTTTTTTTATGAAAATTTATATTATTAAGTTGGCTAGTTGCTCCTAGATGTCGTGCATTCGCTGACTAAAGTTTCTGACGATATTTGTACGATTTTTACATAATTTCAAATCATTTATAAAGTAAATCATTTTCGTTAATTCTGAGATGACTGCATCTAATTCCTCTTTTTTTATGAAAATTTATATTATTAAGTTGGCTAGTTGCTCCTAGATGTCGTGCATTCGCTGACTAAAGTTTCTGACGATATTTGTACGATTTTTACATAATTTCAAATCATTTATAAAGTAAATCATTTTCGTTAATTCTGAGATGACTGCATCTAATTCCTCTTTTTTTATGAAAATTTATATTATTAAGTTGGCTAGTTGCTCCTAGATGTCGTGCATTCGCTGACTAAAGTTTCTGACGATATTTGTACGATTTTTACACAATTTCAAATAATTTATAAAGTAAATCATTTTCGTTAATTCTGAGATGACTGCATCTAATTCCTCTTTTTTTATGAAAATTTATATTATTAAGTTGGCTAGTTGCTCCTAGATGTCGTGCATTCGCTGACTAAAGTTTCTGACGATATTTGTACGATTTTTACATAATTTCAAATCATTTATAAAGTAAATCATTTTCGTTAATTCTGAGATGACTGCATCTAATTCCTCTTTTTTTATGAAAATTTATATTATTAAGTTGGCTAGTTGCTCCTAGATGTCGTGCATTCGCTGACTAAAGTTTCTGACGATATTTGTACGATTTTTACATAATTTCAAATCATTTATAAAGTAAATCATTTTCGTTAATTCTGAGATGACTGCATCTAATTCCTCTTTTTTTATGAAAATTTATATTATTAAGTTGGCTATTTACTCCTAGATGTCGTGCATTCGCTGACTATAGTTTCTGACGATATTTGTACGATTTTTACACAATTTCAAAGCATTTATAAAGTAAATCATTTTCGTTAATTCTGAGATGACTGCATCTAATTCCTCTTTTTTTATGAAAATTTATATTATTAAGTTGGCTAGTTGCTCCTAGATGTCGTGCATTCGCTGACTAAAGTTTCTGACGATATTTGTACGATTTTTACATAATTTCAAATCATTTATAAAGTAAATCATTTTCGTTAATTCTGAGATGACTGCATCTAATTCCTCTTTTTTTATGAAAATTTATATTATTAAGTTGGCTAGTTGCTCCTAGATGTCGTGCATTCGCTGACTAAAGTTTCTGACGATATTTGTACGATTTTTACACAATTTAAAATCATTTATAAAGTAAATCATTTTCGTTAATTCTGAGATGACTGCATCTAATTCCTCTTTTTTTATGAAAATTTATATTATTAAGTTGGCTAGTTGCTCCTAGATGTCGTGCATTCGCTGACTAAAGTTTCTGACGATATTTGTACGATTTTTACACAATTTCAAATCATTTATAAAGTAAATCATTTTCGTTAATTCTGAGATGACTGCATCTAATTCCTCTTTTTTTATGAAAATTTATATTATTAAGTTGGCTAGTTGCTCCTAGATGTCGTGCATTCGCTGACTAAAGTTTCTGACGATATTTGTACGATTTTTACATAATTTCAAATCATTTATAAAGTAAATCATTTTCGTTAATTCTGAGATGACTGCATCTAATTCCTCTTTTTTTATGAAAATTTATATTATTAAGTTGGCTAGTTGCTCCTAGATGTCGTGCATTCGCTGACTAAAGTTTCTGACGATATTTGTACGATTTTTACATAATTTCAAATCATTTATAAAGTAAATCATTTTCGTTAATTCTGAGATGACTGCATCTAATTCCTCTTTTTTTATGAAAATTTATATTATTAAGTTGGCTAGTTGCTCCTAGATGTCGTGCATTCGCTGACTAAAGTTTCTGACGATATTTGTACGATTTTTACATAATTTCAAATCATTTATAAAGTAAATCATTTTCGTTAATTCTGAGATGACTGCATCTAATTCCTCTTTTTTTATGAAAATTTATATTATTAAGTTGGCTAGTTGCTCCTAGATGTCGTGCATTCGCTGACTAAAGTTTCTGACGATATTTGTACGATTTTTACACAATTTCAAATCATTTATAAAGTTAATCATTTTCGTTAATTCTGAGATGACTGCATCTAATTCCTCTTTTTTTATGAAAATTTATATTATTAAGTTGGCTAGTTGCTCCTAGATGTCGTGCATTCGCTGACTAAAGTTTCTGACGATATTTGTACGATTTTTACATAGGTTCAAATAATTTATAAAGTTAATCATTTTCTTTAATTCTGAGATGATTGCATCAAATTCTTCTTTTTTATGAATGTTTATTATAATAAGTTGGCTAGTTGCTCCTAGATGTCGTGCATTCGCTGACTAAAGTTTCTGACGATATTTGTACGATTTTTAAACAATTTATAAAGTTAATCATTTTCTTTAATTCTGCGTTGACTGCATCTAATTCCTCTTTTTATTATGAAAAATAATATTATTAAGTTGGCTAGTTGCTCCTAGATGTCGTGCATTCGCTGACTAAAGTTTCTGACGATATTTGTACGATTTTTAAACAATTTCAAATCATTTATAAAGTAAATCATTTTCGTTAATTCTGAGATGACTGCATCTAATTCCTCTTTTTATTATGAAAATTTATATTATTAAGTTGGCTAGTTGCTCCTAGATGTCGTGCATTCGCTGACTAAAGTTTCTGACGATATTTGTACGATTTTTACACAATTTCAAATAATTTAAAATGTTAATCATTTTCGTTAATTCTGAGATGACTGCATCTAATTCCTCTTTTTTTATGAAAATTTATATTATTAAGTTGGCTAGTTGCTCCTAGATGTCGTGCATTCGCTGACTAAAGTTTCTGACGATATTTGTACGATTTTTACATAATTTCAAATCATTTATAAAGTAAATCATTTTCGTTAATTCTGAGATGACTGCATCTAATTCCTCTTTTTTTATGAAAATTTATATTATTAAGTTGGCTAGTTGCTCCTAGATGTCGTGCATTCGCTGACTAAAGTTTCTGACGATATTTGTACGATTTTTACATAATTTCAAATCATTTATAAAGTAAATCATTTTCGTTAATTCTGAGATGACTGCATCTAATTCCTCTTTTTTTATGAAAATTTATATTATTAAGTTGGCTAGTTGCTCCTAGATGTCGTGCATTCGCTGACTAAAGTTTCTGACAATATTTGTACGATTTTTACATAATTTCAAATCATTTATAAAGTAAATCATTTTCGTTAATTCTGAGATGACTGCATCTAATTCCTCTTTTTTTATGAAAATTTATATTATTAAGTTGGCTAGTTGCTCCTAGATGTCGTGCATTCGCTGACTAAAGTTTCTGACGATATTTGTACGATTTTTACATAATTTCAAATCATTTATAAAGTAAATCATTTTCGTTAATTCTGAGATGACTGCATCTAATTCCTCTTTTTTTATGAAAATTTATATTATTAAGTTGGCTAGTTGCTCCTAGATGTCGTGCATTCGCTGACTAAAGTTTCTGACGATATTTGTACGATTTTTACATAATTTCAAATCATTTATAAAGTAAATCATTTTCGTTAATTCTGAGATGACTGCATCTAATTCCTCTTTTTTTATGAAAATTTATATTACTAAGTTGGCTAGTTGCCCATAGATGTCGTGCATTCGCTGAATTAAGTTTCTGACGATATTTGTACGATTTTTACATAATTTCAAATCATTTATAAAGTAAATCATTTTCGTTAATTCTGAGATGACTGCATCTAATTCCTCTTTTTTTATGAAAATTTATATTACTAAGTTGGCTAGTTGCACATAGATGTCGTGCATTCGCTGAATTAAGTTTCTGACAATATTTGTACGATTTATACATAATTTCAAATCATTTATAAAGTAAATCATTTTCGTTAATTCTGAGATGACTGCATCTAATTCCTCTTTTTTTATGAAAATTTATATTATTAAGTTGGCTAGTTGCTCCTAGATGTCGTGCATTCGCTGACTAAAGTTTCTGACGATATTTGTACGATTTTTACATAATTTCAAATCATTTATAAAGTAAATCATTTTCGTTAATTCTGAGATGACTGCATCTAATTCCTCTTTTTTTATGAAAATTTATATTATTAAGTTGGCTAGTTGCTCCTAGATGTCGTGCATTCGCTGACTAAAGTTTCTGACGATATTTGTACGATTTTTACATAATTTCAAATCATTTATAAAGTAAATCATTTTCGTTAATTCTGAGATGACTGCATCTAATTCCTCTTTTTTTATGAAAATTTATATTACTAAGTTGGCTAGTTGCCCATAGATGTCCTGCATTCGCTGAATTAAGTTTCTGACAATATTTGTACGATTTTTACATAATTTCAAATCATTTATAAAGTAAATCATTTTCGTTAATTCTGAGATGACTGCATCTAATTCCTCTTTTTTTATGAAAATTTATATTACTAAGTTGGCTAGTTGCCCATAGATGTCGTGCATTCGCTGAATTAAGTTTCTGACGATATTTGTACGATTTTTACATAATTTCAAATCATTTATAAAGTAAATCATTTTCGTTAATTCTGAGATGACTGCATCTAATTCCTCTTTTTTTATGAAAATTTATATTATTAAGTTGGCTAGTTGCTCCTAGATGTCGTGCATTCGCTGACTAAAGTTTCTGACGATATTTGTACGATTTTTACACAATTTCAAAGCATTTATAAAGTAAATCATTTTCGTTAATTCTGAGATGACTGCATCTAATTCCTCTTTTTTTATGAAAATTTATATTATTAAGTTGGCTAGTTGCTCCTAGATGTCGTGCATTCGCTGACTAAAGTTTCTGACGATATTTGTACGATTTTTACATAATTTCAAATCATTTATAAAGTAAATCATTTTCGTTAATTCTGAGATGACTGCATCTAATTCCTCTTTTTTTATGAAAATTTATATTACTAAGTTGGCTAGTTGCCCATAGATGTCCTGCATTCGCTGAATTAAGTTTCTGACAATATTTGTACGATTTATACACATTTTAAAATCATTTATAAAGTAAATCATTTTCGTTAATTCTGAGATGACTGCATCTAATTCCTCTTTTTTTATGAAAATTTATATTATTAAGTTGGCTAGTTGCTCCTAGATGTCGTGCATTCGCTGACTAAAGTTTCTGACGATATTTGTACGATTTTTACATAATTTCAAATCATTTATAAAGTAAATCATTTTCGTTAATTCTGAGATGACTGCATCTAATTCCTCTTTTTTTATGAAAATTTATATTATTAAGTTGGCTAGTTGCTCCTAGATGTCGTGCATTCGCTGACTAAAGTTTCTGACGATATTTGTACGATTTTTACATAATTTCAAATCATTTATAAAGTAAATCATTTTCGTTAATTCTGAGATGACTGCATCTAATTCCTCTTTTTTTATGAAAATTTATATTATTAAGTTGGCTAGTTGCTCCTAGATGTCGTGCATTCGCTGACTAAAGTTTCTGACGATATTTGTACGATTTTTACATAATTTCAAATCATTTATAAAGTAAATCATTTTCGTTAATTCTGAGATGACTGCATCTAATTCCTCTTTTTCTATGAAAATTTATATTACTAAGTTGGCTAGTTCTCCTAGATGTCGTGCATTCGCTGACTAAAGTTTTTGATAATATTTGTACGATTTTTACATAATTTCAAATCATTTATAAAGTAAATCATTTTCATTAATTCTGAGATGACTGCATCTAATTCCTCTTTTTTTATGAAAATTTATATTATTAAGTTGGCTAGTTGCTCCTAGATGTCGTGCATTCGCTGACTAAAGTTTCTGACGATATTTGTACGATTTTTACATAATTTCAAATCATTTATAAAGTAAATCATTTTCGTTAATTCTGAGATGACTGCATCTAATTCCTCTTTTTTTATGAAAATTTATATTATTAAGTTGGCTAGTTGCTCCTAGATGTCGTGCATTCGCTGACTAAAGTTTCTGACGATATTTGTACGATTTTTACATAATTTCAAATCATTTATAAAGTAAATCATTTTCGTTAATTCTGAGATGACTGCATCTAATTCCTCTTTTTTTATGAAAATTTATATTATTAAGTTGGCTAGTTGCTCCTAGATGTCGTGCATTCGCTGACTAAAGTTTCTGACGATATTTGTACGATTTTTACATAATTTCAAATCATTTATAAAGTAAATCATTTTCGTTAATTCTGAGATGACTGCATCTAATTCCTCTTTTTTTATGAAAATTTATATTACTATATTGGCTAGTTGCTCCGAGATGTCGTGCATTCGCTGAATTAAGTTTCTGACGATATTTGTACGATTTTTACATAATTTTAAATCATTTATAAAGTAAATGATTTTCGTTAATTCTGAGATGACTGCATCTAATTCCTCTTTTTTTATGAAAATTTATATTATTAAGTTGGCTAGTTGCTCCTAGATGTCGTGCATTCGCTGAATTTAGTTTCTGACGATATTTGTACGATTTTTACATAATTTCAAATCATTTATAAAGTAAATCATTTTCGTTAATTCTGAGATGACTGCATCTAATTCCTCTTTTTTTATGAAAATTTATATTATTAAGTTGGCTAGTTGCTCCTAGATGTCGTGCATTCGCTGACTAAAGTTTCTGACGATATTTGTACGATTTTTACATAATTTCAAATCATTTATAAAGTAAATCATTTTCGTT
The DNA here is from genome assembly GCA_031772225.1 of Eubasilissa splendida. Taxonomy (NCBI): domain Eukaryota; kingdom Metazoa; phylum Arthropoda; class Insecta; order Trichoptera; family Phryganeidae; genus Eubasilissa; species Eubasilissa splendida. Next base: position 22,666,517 of record CM062868.1, read on the forward strand.
AATTCTGAGATGACTGCATCTAATTCCTCTTTTTTTATGAAAATTTATATTATTAAGTTGGCTAGTTGCTCCTAGATGTCGTGCATTCGCTGACTAAAGTTTCTGACGATATTTGTACGATTTTTACATAATTTCAAATCATTTATAAAGTAAATCATTTTCGTTAATTCTGAGATGACTGCATCTAATTCCTCTTTTTTTTCATGAAAATTTATATTATTAAGTTGGTTAGTTCTCCTAGATGTCGTGCATTCGCTGACTAAAGTTTTTGATAAAATTTGTACGATTTTTACATAATTTCAAATCATTTATAAAGTAAATCATTTTCATTAATTCTGAGATGACTGCATCTAATTCCTCTTTTTTTATGAAAATTTATATTATTAAGTTGGCTAGTTGCTCCTAGATGTCGTGCATTCGCTGACTAAAGTTTCTGACGATATTTGTACGATTTTTACATAATTTCAAATCATTTATAAAGTAAATCATTTTCGTTAATTCTGAGATGACTGCATCTAATTCCTCTTTTTTTATGAAAATTTATATTATTAAGTTGGCTAGTTGCTCCTAGATGTCGTGCATTCGCTGACTAAAGTTTCTGACGATATTTGTACGATTTTTACATAATTTCAAATCATTTATAAAGTAAATCATTTTCGTTAATTCTGAGATGACTGCATCTAATTCCTCTTTTTTTATGAAAATTTATATTATTAAGTTGGCTAGTTGCTCCTAGATGTCGTGCATTCGCTGACTAAAGTTTCTGACGATATTTGTACGATTTTTACATAATTTCAAATCATTTATAAAGTAAATCATTTTCGTTAATTCTGAGATGACTGCATCTAATTCCTCTTTTTTTATGAAAATTTATATTACTAAGTTGGCTAGTTGCACATAGATGTCCTGCATTCGCTTACTAAAGTTTCTGACGATATTTGTACGATTTTTACATAATTTCAAATCATTTATAAAGTAAATCATTTTCGTTAATTCTGAGATGACTGCATCTAATTCCTCTTTTTTTATGAAAATTTATATTATTAAGTTGGCTAGTTGCTCCTAGATGTCGTGCATTCGCTGACTAAAGTTTCTGACGATATTTGTACGATTTTTACATAATTTCAAATCATTTATAAAGTAAATCATTTTCGTTAATTCTGAGATGACTGCATCTAATTCCTCTTTTTTTATGAAAATTTATATTATTAAGTTGGCTAGTTGCTCCTAGATGTCGTGCATTCGCTGACTAAAGTTTCTGACGATATTTGTACGATTTTTACATAATTTCAAATCATTTATAAAGTAAATCATTTTCGTTAATTCTGAGATGACTGCATCTAATTCCTCTTTTTTTATGAAAATTTATATTATTAAGTTGGCTAGTTGCTCCTAGATGTCGTGCATTCGCTGACTAAAGTTTCTGACGATATTTGTACGATTTTTACATAATTTCAAATCATTTATAAAGTAAATCATTTTCGTTAATTCTGAGATGACTGCATCTAATTCCTCTTTTTTTATGAAAATTTATATTACTAAGTTGGCTAGTTGCTCCTAGATGTCGTGCATTCGCTGACTTAAGTTTCTGACGATATTTGTACGATTTTTACATAATTTCAAATAATTTATAATGTTAATCATTTTCTTTAATTCTGAGATGACTGCATCTAATTCCTCTTTTTTTATGAATATTTATATTATTAAGTTGGCTAGTTTCTCCTAGATGTCGTGCATTCGCTGACTATAGTTTCTGACGATATTTGTACGATTTTTACATAATTTCAAATCATTTATAAAGTAAATCATTTTCGTTAATTCTGAGATGACTGCATCTAATTCCTCTTTTTTTATGAAAATTTATATTACTAAGTTGGCTAGTTGCCCATAGATGTCCTGCATTCGCTGAATTAAGTTTCTGACAATATTTGTACGATTTATACACATTTTCAAATCATTTATAAAGTAAATCATTTTCGTTAATTCTGAGATGACTGCATCTAATTCCTCTTTTTTTATGAAAATTTATATTATTAAGTTGGCTAGTTGCTCCTAGATGTCGTGCATTCGCTGACTAAAGTTTCTGACGATATTTGTACGATTTTTACATAATTTCAAATCATTTATAAAGTAAATCATTTTCGTTAATTCTGAGATGACTGCATCTAATTCCTCTTTTTTTATGAAAATTTATATTATTAAGTTGGCTAGTTGCTCCTAGATGTCGTGCATTCGCTGACTAAAGTTTCTGACGATATTTGTACGATTTTTACATAATTTCAAATCATTTATAAAGTAAATCATTTTCGTTAATTCTGAGATGACTGCATCTAATTCCTCTTTTTCTATGAAAATTTATATTACTAAGTTGGCTAGTTACTCCTAGATGTCGTGCATTCGCTGACTAAAGTTTCTGACGATATTTGTACGATTTTTACATAATTTCAAATCATTTATAAAGTAAATCATTTTCGTTAATTCTGAGATGACTGCATCTAATTCCTCTTTTTTTATGAAAATTTATATTATTAAGTTGGCTAGTTGCTCCTAGATGTCGTGCATTCGCTGACTAAAGTTTCTGACGATATTTGTACGATTTTTACATAATTTCAAATCATTTATAAAGTAAATCATTTTCGTTAATTCTGAGATGACTGCATCTAATTCCTCTTTTTTTATGAAAATTTATATTACTAAGTTGGCTAGTTACTCCTAGATGTCGTGCATTCGCTGACTAAAGTTTCTGACGATATTTGTACGATTTTTACATAATTTCAAATCATTTATAAAGTAAATCATTTTCGTTAATTCTGAGATGACTGCATCTAATTCCTCTTTTTTTATGAAAATTTATATTATTAAGTTGGCTAGTTGCTCCTAGATGTCGTGCATTCGCTGACTAAAGTTTCTGACGATATTTGTACGATTTTTACATAATTTCAAATCATTTATAAAGTAAATCATTTTCGTTAATTCTGAGATGACTGCATCTAATTCCTCTTTTTTTATGAAAATTTATATTACTAAGTTGGCTAGTTGACCATAGATGTCGTGCATTCGCTGAATTAAGTTTCTGACGATATTTGTACGATTTTAACATAATTTCAAATCATTTATAAAGTAAATCATTTTCGTTAATTCTGAGATGACTGCATCTAATTCCTCTTTTTTTATGAAAATTTATATTACTAAGTTGGCTAGTTGCCCATAGATGTCGTGCATTCGCTGAATTAAGTTTCTGACAATATTTGTACGATTTTTACATAATTTCAAAGCATTTATAAAGTAAATCATTTTCGTTAATTCTGAGATGACTGCATCTAATTCCTCTTTTTTTATGAAAATTTATATTATTAAGTTGGCTAGTTGCTCCTAGATGTCGTGCATTCGCTGACTAAAGTTTCTGACGATATTTGTACGATTTTTACATAATTTCAAATCATTTATAAAGTAAATCATTTTCGTTAATTCTGAGATGACTGCATCTAATTCCTCTTTTTTTATGAAAATTTATATTATTAAGTTGGCTAGTTGCTCCTAGATGTCGTGCATTCGCTGACTAAAGTTTCTGACGATATTTGTACGATTTTTACATAATTTCAAATCATTTATAAAGTAAATCATTTTCGTTAATTCTGAGATGACTGCATCTAATTCCTCTTTTTTTATGAAAATTTATATTACTAAGTTGGCTAGTTGCCCATAGATGTCGTGCATTCGCTGACTAAAGTTTCTGACGATATTTGTACGATTTTTACATAATTTCAAATCATTTATAAAGTAAATCATTTTCGTTAATTCTGAGATGACTGCATCTAATTCCTCTTTTTTTATGAAAATTTATATTATTAAGTTGGCTAGTTGCTCCTAGATGTCGTGCATTCGCTGAATAAAGTTTCTGACGATATTTGTACGATTTTTACACAATTTCAAAGCATTTATAAAGTAAATCATTTTCGTTAATTCTGAGATGACTGCATCTAATTCCTCTTTTTTTATGAAAATTTATATTATTAAGTTGGCTAGTTGCTCCTAGATGTCGTGCATTCGCTGACTAAAGTTTCTGACGATATTTGTACGATTTTTACATAATTTCAAATCATTTATAAAGTAAATCATTTTCGTTAATTCTGAGATGACTGCATCTAATTCCTCTTTTTTTATGAAAATTTATATTATTAAGTTGGCTAGTTTCTCCTAGATGTCGTGCATTCGCTGAATTAAGTTTCTGACAATATTTGTACGATTTTTACATAATTTCAAAGCATTTATAAAGTAAATCATTTTCGTTAATTCTGAGATGACTGCATCTAATTCCTCTTTTTTTATGAAAATTTATATTATTAAGTTGGCTAGTTGCTCCTAGATGTCGTGCATTCGCTGACTAAAGTTTCTGACGATATTTGTACGATTTTTACATAATTTCAAATCATTTATAAAGTAAATCATTTTCGTTAATTCTGAGATGACTGCATCTAATTCCTCTTTTTTTATGAAAATTTATATTATTAAGTTGGCTATTTACTCCTAGATGTCGTGCATTCGCTGACTATAGTTTCTGACGATATTTGTACGATTTTTACACAATTTCAAAGCATTTATAAAGTAAATCATTTTCGTTAATTCTGAGATGACTGCATCTAATTCCTCTTTTTTTATGAAAATTTATATTATTAAGTTGGCTAGTTGCTCCTAGATGTCGTGCATTCGCTGACTAAAGTTTCTGACGATATTTGTACGATTTTTACATAATTTCAAATCATTTATAAAGTAAATCATTTTCGTTAATTCTGAGATGACTGCATCTAATTCCTCTTTTTTTATGAAAATTTATATTATTAAGTTGGCTAGTTGCTCCTAGATGTCGTGCATTCGCTGACTAAAGTTTCTGACGATATTTGTACGATTTTTACATAATTTCAAATCATTTATAAAGTAAATCATTTTCGTTAATTCTGAGATGACTGCATCTAATTCCTCTTTTTTTATGAAAATTTATATTATTAAGTTGGCTAGTTGCTCCTAGATGTCGTGCATTCGCTGACTAAAGTTTCTGACGATATTTGTACGATTTTTACACAATTTCAAATCATTTATAAAGTAAATCATTTTCGTTAATTCTGAGATGACTGCATCTAATTCCTCTTTTTTTATGAAAATTTATATTATTAAGTTGGCTAGTTGCTCCTAGATGTCGTGCATTCGCTGACTAAAGTTTCTGACGATATTTGTACGATTTTTACATAATTTCAAATCATTTATAAAGTAAATCATTTTCGTTAATTCTGAGATGACTGCATCTAATTCCTCTTTTTTTATGAAAATTTATATTATTAAGTTGGCTAGTTGCTCCTAGATGTCGTGCATTCGCTGACTAAAGTTTCTGACGATATTTGTACGATTTTTACATAATTTCAAATCATTTATAAAGTAAATCATTTTCGTTAATTCTGAGATGACTGCATCTAATTCCTCTTTTTTTATGAAAATTTATATTATTAAGTTGGCTAGTTGCTCCTAGATGTCGTGCATTCGCTGACTAAAGTTTCTGACGATATTTGTACGATTTTTACATAATTTCAAATCATTTATAAAGTAAATCATTTTCGTTAATTCTGAGATGACTGCATCTAATTCCTCTTTTTTTATGAAAATTTATATTATTAAGTTGGCTAGTTGCTCCTAGATGTCGTGCATTCGCTGACTAAAGTTTCTGACGATATTTGTACGATTTTTACATAATTTCAAATCATTTATAAAGTAAATCATTTTCGTTAATTCTGAGATGACTGCATCTAATTCCTCTTTTTTTATGAAAATTTATATTATTAAGTTGGCTAGTTGCTCCTAGATGTCGTGCATTCGCTGACTAAAGTTTCTGACGATATTTGTACGATTTTTACATAATTTCAAATCATTTATAAAGTAAATCATTTTCGTTAATTCTGAGATGACTGCATCTAATTCCTCTTTTTTTATGAAAATTTATATTACTAAGTTGGCTAGTTGCTCCTAGATGTCGTGCATTCGCTGACTAAAGTTTCTGACGATATTTGTACGATTTTTACATAATTTCAAATCATTTATAAAGTAAATCATTTTCGTTAATTCTGAGATGACTGCATCTAATTCCTCTTTTTTTATGAAAATTTATATTATTAAGTTGGCTAGTTGCTCCTAGATGTCGTGCATTCGCTGACTAAAGTTTCTGACGATATTTGTACGATTTTTACACAATTTCAAATAATTTATAAAGTAAATCATTTTCGTTAATTCTGAGATGACTGCATCTAATTCCTCTTTTTTTATGAAAATTTATATTATTAAGTTGGCTAGTTGCTCCTAGATGTCGTGCATTCGCTGACTAAAGTTTCTGACGATATTTGTACGATTTTTACATAATTTCAAATCATTTATAAAGTAAATCATTTTCGTTAATTCTGAGATGACTGCATCTAATTCCTCTTTTTTTATGAAAATTTATATTATTAAGTTGGCTAGTTGCTCCTAGATGTCGTGCATTCGCTGACTAAAGTTTCTGACGATATTTGTACGATTTTTACACAATTTCAAATCATTTATAAAGTAAATCATTTTCGTTAATTCTGAGATGACTGCATCTAATTCCTCTTTTTTTATGAAAATTTATATTATTAAGTTGGCTAGTTGCTCCTAGATGTCGTGCATTCGCTGACTAAAGTTTCTGACGATATTTGTACGATTTTTACATAATTTCAAATCATTTATAAAGTAAATCATTTTCGTTAATTCTGAGATGACTGCATCTAATTCCTCTTTTTTTATGAAAATTTATATTATTAAGTTGGCTATTTACTCCTAGATGTCGTGCATTCGCTGACTATAGTTTCTGACGATATTTGTACGATTTTTACACAATTTCAAAGCATTTATAAAGTAAATCATTTTCGTTAATTCTGAGATGACTGCATCTAATTCCTCTTTTTTTATGAAAATTTATATTATTAAGTTGGCTAGTTGCTCCTAGATGTCGTGCATTCGCTGACTAAAGTTTCTGACGATATTTGTACGATTTTTACATAATTTCAAATCATTTATAAAGTAAATCATTTTCGTTAATTCTGAGATGACTGCATCTAATTCCTCTTTTTTTATGAAAATTTATATTATTAAGTTGGCTAGTTGCTCCTAGATGTCGTGCATTCGCTGACTAAAGTTTCTGACGATATTTGTACGATTTTTACACAATTTCAAATCATTTATAAAGTAAATCATTTTCGTTAATTCTGAGATGACTGCATCTAATTCCTCTTTTTTTATGAAAATTTATATTATTAAGTTGGCTAGTTGCTCCTAGATGTCGTGCATTCGCTGACTAAAGTTTCTGACGATATTTGTACGATTTTTACACAATTTCAAATCATTTATAAAGTTAATCATTTTCGTTAATTCTGAGATGACTGCATCTAATTCCTCTTTTTTTATGAAAATTTATATTATTAAGTTGGCTAGTTGCTCCTAGATGTCGTGCATTCGCTGACTAAAGTTTCTGACGATATTTGTACGATTTTTACACAATTTCAAATCATTTATAAAGTTAATCATTTTCGTTAATTCTGAGATGACTGCATCTAATTCCTCTTTTTTTATGAAAATTTATATTATTAAGTTGGCTAGTTGCTCCTAGATGTCGTGCATTCGCTGACTAAAGTTTCTGACGATATTTGTACGATTTTTACATAATTTCAAATCATTTATAAAGTAAATCATTTTCGTTAATTCTGAGATGACTGCATCTAATTCCTCTTTTTTTATGAAAATTTATATTATTAAGTTGGCTAGTTGCTCCTAGATGTCGTGCATTCGCTGACTAAAGTTTCTGACGATATTTGTACGATTTTTACATAATTTCAAATCATTTATAAAGTAAATCATTTTCGTTAATTCTGAGATGACTGCATCTAATTCCTCTTTTTTTATGAAAATTTATATTATTAAGTTGGCTAGTTGCTCCTAGATGTCGTGCATTCGCTGACTAAAGTTTCTGACGATATTTGTACGATTTTTACATAATTTCAAATCATTTATAAAGTAAATCATTTTCGTTAATTCTGAGATGACTGCATCTAATTCCTCTTTTTTTATGAAAATTTATATTATTAAGTTGGCTAGTTGCTCCTAGATGTCGTGCATTCGCTGACTAAAGTTTCTGACGATATTTGTACGATTTTTACATAATTTCAAATCATTTATAAAGTAAATCATTTTCGTTAATTCTGAGATGACTGCATCTAATTCCTCTTTTTTTATGAAAATTTATATTATTAAGTTGGCTAGTTGCTCCTAGATGTCGTGCATTCGCTGACTAAAGTTTCTGACGATATTTGTACGATTTTTACATAATTTCAAATCATTTATAAAGTAAATCATTTTCGTTAATTCTGAGATGACTGCATCTAATTCCTCTTTTTTTATGAAAATTTATATTATTAAGTTGGCTAGTTGCTCCTAGATGTCGTGCATTCGCTGACTAAAGTTTCTGACGATATTTGTACGATTTTTACACAATTTAAAATCATTTATAAAGTAAATCATTTTCGTTAATTCTGAGATGACTGCATCTAATTCCTCTTTTTTTATGAAAATTTATATTATTAAGTTGGCTAGTTGCTCCTAGATGTCGTGCATTCGCTGACTAAAGTTTCTGACGATATTTGTACGATTTTTACATAATTTCAAATCATTTATAAAGTAAATCATTTTCGTTAATTCTGAGATGACTGCATCTAATTCCTCTTTTTTTATGAAAATTTATATTATTAAGTTGGCTAGTTGCTCCTAGATGTCGTGCATTCGCTGACTAAAGTTTCTGACGATATTTGTACGATTTTTACATAATTTCAAATCATTTATAAAGTAAATCATTTTCGTTAATTCTGAGATGACTGCATCTAATTCCTCTTTTTTTATGAAAATTTATATTATTAAGTTGGCTAGTTGCTCCTAGATGTCGTGCATTCGCTGACTAAAGTTTCTGACGATATTTGTACGATTTTTACATAATTTCAAATCATTTATAAAGTAAATCATTTTCGTTAATTCTGAGATGACTGCATCTAATTCCTCTTTTTTTATGAAAATTTATATTATTAAGTTGGCTAGTTGCTCCTAGATGTCGTGCATTCGCTGACTAAAGTTTCTGACGATATTTGTACGATTTTTACATAATTTCAAATCATTTATAAAGTAAATCATTTTCGTTAATTCTGAGATGACTGCATCTAATTCCTCTTTTTTTATGAAAATTTATATTATTAAGTTGGCTAGTTGCTCCTAGATGTCGTGCATTCGCTGACTAAAGTTTCTGACGATATTTGTACGATTTTTACATAATTTCAAATCATTTATAAAGTAAATCATTTTCGTTAATTCTGAGATGACTGCATCTAATTCCTCTTTTTTTATGAAAATTTATATTATTAAGTTGGCTAGTTGCTCCTAGATGTCGTGCATTCGCTGACTAAAGTTTCTGACGATATTTGTACGATTTTTACATAATTTCAAATCATTTATAAAGTAAATCATTTTCGTTAATTCTGAGATGACTGCATCTAATTCCTCTTTTTTTATGAAAATTTATATTATTAAGTTGGCTAGTTGCTCCTAGATGTCGTGCATTCGCTGACTAAAGTTTCTGACGATATTTGTACGATTTTTACATAATTTCAAATCATTTATAAAGTAAATCATTTTCGTTAATTCTGAGATGACTGCATCTAATTCCTCTTTTTTTATGAAAATTTATATTATTAAGTTGGCTAGTTGCTCCTAGATGTCGTGCATTCGCTGACTAAAGTTTCTGACGATATTTGTACGATTTTTACATAATTTCAAATCATTTATAAAGTAAATCATTTTCGTTAATTCTGAGATGACTGCATCTAATTCCTCTTTTTTTATGAAAATTTATATTATTAAGTTGGCTAGTTGCTCCTAGATGTCGTGCATTCGCTGACTAAAGTTTCTGACGATATTTGTACGATTTTTACATAATTTCAAATCATTTATAAAGTAAATCATTTTCGTTAATTCTGAGATGACTGCATCTAATTCCTCTTTTTTTATGAAAATTTATATTATTAAGTTGGCTAGTTGCTCCTAGATGTCGTGCATTCGCTGACTAAAGTTTCTGACGATATTTGTACGATTTTTACATAATTTCAAATCATTTATAAAGTAAATCATTTTCGTTAATTCTGAGATGACTGCATCTAATTCCTCTTTTTTTATGAAAATTTATATTATTAAGTTGGCTAGTTGCTCCTAGATGTCGTGCATTCGCTGACTAAAGTTTCTGACGATATTTGTACGATTTTTACATAATTTCAAATCATTTATAAAGTAAATCATTTTCGTTAATTCTGAGATGACTGCATCTAATTCCTCTTTTTTTATGAAAATTTATATTATTAAGTTGGCTAGTTGCTCCTAGATGTCGTGCATTCGCTGACTAAAGTTTCTGACGATATTTGTACGATTTTTACATAATTTCAAATCATTTATAAAGTAAATCATTTTCGTTAATTCTGAGATGACTGCATCTAATTCCTCTTTTTTTATGAAAATTTATATTATTAAGTTGGCTAGTTGCTCCTAGATGTCGTGCATTCGCTGACTAAAGTTTCTGACGATATTTGTACGATTTTTACATAATTTCAAATCATTTATAAAGTAAATCATTTTCGTTAATTCTGAGATGACTGCATCTAATTCCTCTTTTTCTATGAAAATTTATATTACTAAGTTGGCTAGTTACTCCTAGATGTCGTGCATTCGCTGACTAAAGTTTCTGACGATATTTGTACGATTTTTACATAATTTCAAATCATTTATAAAGTAAATCATTTTCGTTAATTCTGAGATGACTGCATCTAATTCCTCTTTTTTTATGAAAATTTATATTATTAGGTTGGCTAGTTGCTCCTAGATGTCGTGCATTCGCTGACTAAAGTTTCTGACGATATTTGTACGATTTTTACATAATTTCAAATCATTTATAAAGTAAATCATTTTCGTTAATTCTGAGATGACTGCATCTAATTCCTCTTTTTTTATGAAAATTTATATTATTAAGTTGGCTAGTTGCTCCTAGATGTCGTGCATTCGCTGACTAAAGTTTCTGACGATATTTGTACGATTTTTACATAATTTCAAATCATTTATAAAGTAAATCATTTTCGTTAATTCTGAGATGACTGCATCTAATTCCTCTTTTTTTATGAAAATTTATATTATTAAGTTGGCTAGTTGCTCCTAGATGTCGTGCATTCGCTGACTAAAGTTTCTGACGATATTTGTACGATTTTTACATAATTTCAAATCATTTATAAAGTAAATCATTTTCGTTAATTCTGAGATGACTGCATCTAATTCCTCTTTTTTTTCATTAAAATTTATATAAATAAGTTGGTTAGTTCTCCTAGATGTCGTGCATTCGCTGACTAAAGTTTTTGACAATATTTGTACGATTTTTACATAATTTCAAATCATTTATAAAGTAAATCATTTTCTTTAATTCTGAGATGACTGCATCTAATTCCTCTTTTTTTAAGAATATTTCCATTATTAAGTTGGCTAGTTGCTCCTAGATGTCGTGCATTCGCTGACTAAAGTTTATAACGATATTTGTACGATTTTTACACAATTTCAAATAATTTATAAAGTAAATCATTTTCGGTAATTCTGAGATGACTGCATCTAATTCCTCTTTTTTTATTAAAATTTATATTATTAAGTTGGCTAGTTGCTCCTAGATGTCGTGCATTCGCTGACTAAAGTTTCTGACGATATTTGTACGATTTTTACATAATTTCAAATCATTTATAAAGTAAATCATTTTCGTTAATTCTGAGATGACTGCATCTAATTCCTCTTTTTTTATGAAAATTTATGTTATAAGGTTGGCTAGTTGCTCCTAGATGTCGTGCATTCGCTGACTGAAATTTCTGACGATATTTGTACGATTTTTACATAATTTCAAATCATTTATAAAGTAAATCATTTTCGTTAATTCTGAGATGACTGCATCTAATTCCTCTTTTTTTATGAAAATTTATATTATTAAGTTGGCTAGTTGCTCCTAGATGTCGTGCATTCGCTGACTAAAGTTTCTGACGATATTTGTACGATTTTTACATAATTTCAAATCATTTATAAAGTAAATCATTTTCGTTAATTCTGAGATGACTGCATCTAATTCCTCTTTTTTTATGAAAATTTATATTATTAAGTTGGCTAGTTGCTCCTAGATGTCGTGCATTCGCTGACTAAAGTTTCTGACGATATTTGTACGATTTTTACATAATTTCAAATCATTTATAAAGTAAATCATTTTCGTTAATTCTGAGATGACTGCATCTAATTCCTCTTTTTTTATGAAAATTTATATTATTAAGTTGGCTAGTTGCTCCTAGATGTCGTGCATTCGCTGACTAAAGTTTTTGACATTATTTGTACGATTTTTACATAATTTCAAATCATTTATAAAGTACATCATTTTCTTTTATTCTGAGATGACTGCATCTAATTCCTCTTTTTTTATGAAAATTTATATTATTAAGTTGGCTAGTTGCTCCTAGATGTCGTGCATTCGCTGACTAAAGTTTCTGACGATATTTGTACGATTTTTACATAATTTCAAATCATTTATAAAGTAAATCATTTTCGTTAATTCTGAGATGACTGCATCTAATTCCTCTTTTTTTATGAAAATTTATATTATTAAGTTGGCTAGTTGCTCCTAGATGTCGTGCATTCGCTGACTAAAGTTTCTGACGATATTTGTACGATTTTTACATAATTTCAAATCATTTATAAAGTAAATCATTTTCGTTAATTCTGAGATGACTGCATCTAATTCCTCTTTTTTTATGAAAATTTATATTATTAAGTTGGCTAGTTGCTCCTAGATGTCGTGCATTCGCTGACTAAAGTTTCTGACGATATTTGTACGATTTTTACATAATTTCAAATCATTTATAAAGTAAATCATTTTCGTTAATTCTGAGATGACTGCATCTAATTCCTCTTTTTTTATGAAAATTTATATTATTAAGTTGGCTAGTTGCTCCTAGATGTCGTGCATTCGCTGACTAAAGTTTCTGACGATATTTGTACGATTTTTACATAATTTCAAATCATTTATAAAGTAAATCATTTTCGTTAATTCTGAGATGACTGCATCTAATTCCTCTTTTTTTATGAAAATTTATATTATTAAGTTGGCTAGTTGCTCCTAGATGTCGTGCATTCGCTGACTAAAGTTTCTGACGATATTTGTACGATTTTTACATAATTTCAAATCATTTATAAAGTAAATCATTTTCGTTAATTCTGAGATGACTGCATCTAATTCCTCTTTTTTTATGAAAATTTATATTATTAAGTTGGCTAGTTGCTCCTAGATGTCGTGCATTCGCTGACTAAAGTTTCTGACGATATTTGTACGATTTTTACATAATTTCAAATCATTTATAAAGTAAATCATTTTCGTTAATTCTGAGATGACTGCATCTAATTCCTCTTTTTTTATGAAAATTTATATTATTAAGTTGGCTAGTTGCTCCTAGATGTCGTGCATTCGCTGACTAAAGTTTCTGACGATATTTGTACGATTTTTACATAATTTCAAATCATTTATAAAGTAAATCATTTTCGTTAATTCTGAGATGACTGCATCTAATTCCTCTTTTTTTATGAAAATTTATATTATTAAGTTGGCTAGTTGCTCCTAGATGTCGTGCATTCGCTGACTAAAGTTTCTGACGATATTTGTACGATTTTTACATAATTTCAAATCATTTATAAAGTAAATCATTTTCGTTAATTCTGAGATGACTGCATCTAATTCCTCTTTTTTTATGAAAATTTATATTATTAAGTTGGCTAGTTGCTCCTAGATGTCGTGCATTCGCTGACTAAAGTTTCTGACGATATTTGTACGATTTTTACATAATTTCAAATCATTTATAAAGTAAATCATTTTCGTTAATTCTGAGATGACTGCATCTAATTCCTCTTTTTTTATGAAAATTTATATTATTAAGTTGGCTAGTTGCTCCTAGATGTCGTGCATTCGCTGACTAAAGTTTCTGACGATATTTGTACGATTTTTACATAATTTCAAATCATTTATAAAGTAAATCATTTTCGTTAATTCTGAGATGACTGCATCTAATTCCTCTTTTTTTATGAAAATTTATATTATTAAGTTGGCTAGTTGCTCCTAGATGTCGTGCATTCGCTGACTTAAGTTTCTGACGATATTTGTACGATTTTTACATAATTTCAAATAATTTATAAAGTAAATCATTTTCGTTAATTCTGAGATGACTGCATCTAATTCCTCTTTTTTTATGAAAATTTATATTATTAAGTTGGCTAGTTGCTCCTAGATGTCGTGCATTCGCTGACTTAAGTTTCTGACGATATTTGTACGATTTTTACATAATTTCAAATAATTTATAAAGTAAATCATTTTCGTTAATTCTGAGATGACTGCATCTAATTCCTCTTTTTTTATGAAAATTTATATTATTAAGTTGGCTAGTTGCTCCTAGATGTCGTGCATTCGCTGACTAAAGTTTCTGACGATATTTGTACGATTTTTACATAATTTCAAATCATTTATAAAGTAAATCATTTTCGTTAATTCTGAGATGACTGCATCTAATTCCTCTTTTTTTATGAAAATTTATATTATTAAGTTGGCTAGTTGCTCCTAGATGTCGTGCATTCGCTGACTAAAGTTTCTGACGATATTTGTACGATTTTTACATAATTTCAAATCATTTATAAAGTAAATCATTTTCGTTAATTCTGAGATGACTGCATCTAATTCCTCTTTTTTTATGAAAATTTATATTATTAAGTTGGCTAGTTGCTCCTAGATGTCGTGCATTCGCTGACTATAGTTTCTGAAGATTTTTACATAATTTCAAATCATTTATAAAGTAAATCATTTTCGTTAATTCTGAGATGACTGCATCTAATTCCTCTTTTTTTATGAAAATTTATATTATTAAGTTGGCTAGTTGCTCCTAGATGTCGTGCATTCGCTGACTAAAGTTTTTGACGATATTTGTACGATTTTTACATAATTTCAAATAATTTATAAAGTAAATCATTTTCGTTAATTCTGAGATGACTGCATCTAATTCCTTTATATGAAAATTTATATTATTAATTTGGTTAGTTCTCCTAGATGTCGTGCATTCGTTGACTAAAGTTTTTGACATTATTTGTACGATTTTTACATAATTTCAAATCATTTATAAAGTACATCATTTTCTTTTATTCTGAGATGACTGCATCTAATTCCTCTTTTTTTATGAATATTTATATTATTAAGTTGGCTAGTTGCTCCTAGATGTCGTGCATTCGCTGACTTAAGTTTCTTACGATATTTGTACGATTTTTACATAGGTTCAAATAATTTTTTAAGTTAATCATTTTCGTTAATTCTGAGATGACTGCATCTAATTCCTCTTTTTTTATGAAAATTTATATTATTAAGTTGGCTAGTTGCTCCTAGATGTCGTGCATTCGCTGACTTAAGTTTCTGACGATATTTGTACGATTTTTACACAATTTCAAATAATTTATAAATTAAATCATTTTCTTTAATTCTGAAACGACTGCATCTAATTTCTCTTTCTTTGATAAAAAAATATATTATAAGTTGGCTAGTTGCTCCAAGATGTCGTGCTTTCGCTGACTAAAGTTTTTGATAATATTTGTACGATTTTTACATAATTTCAAATCATTTATAAAGTAAATCATTTTCGTTAATTCTGAGATGACTGCATCTAATTCCTCTTTTTTTATGAAAATTTATATTATTAAGTTGGCTAGTTGCTCCTAGATGTCGTGCATTCGCTGACTAAAGTTTCTGACGATATTTGTACGATTTTTACATAATTTCAAATCATTTATAAAGTAAATCATTTTCGTTAATTCTGAGATGACTGCATCTAATTCCTCTTTTTTTATGAAAATTTATATTATTAAGTTGGCTAGTTGCTCCTAGATGTCGTGCATTCGCTGACTAAAGTTTCTGACGATATTTGTACGATTTTTACATAATTTCAAATCATTTATAAAGTAAATCATTTTCGTTAATTCTGAGATGACTGCATCTAATTCCTCTTTTTTTATGAAAATTTATATTATTAAGTTGGCTAGTTGCTCCTAGATGTCGTGCATTCGCTGACTAAAGTTTCTGACGATATTTGTACGATTTTTACATAATTTCAAATCATTTATAAAGTAAATCATTTTCGTTAATTCTGAGATGACTGCATCTAATTCCTCTTTTTTTATAAAAATTTATATTACTAAGTTGGCTAGTTGCTCCTAGATGTCGTGCATTCGCTGAATTAAGTTTCTGACAATATTTGTACGATTTTTACATAATTTCAAATCATTTATAAAGTAAATCATTTTCGTTAATTCTGAGATGACTGCATCTAATTCCTCTTTTTTTATGAAAATTTGTAATTGTGTAAAAATCGTACAAATATCGTCAGAAACTTTAGTCAGCGAATGCACGGCATCAAGGAGCAACTAGCCAACCTTATAACATAAATTTTCATAAAAAGAAGAGGAGTTAGATGCAGTCATCTCAGAATTAACGAAAATGATTTACTTTATAAATGCTTTGAAATTATGTAAAAATCGTACAAATATTGTCAGAAACTTAATTCAGCGAATGCACGACATCTAGGAGCAACTAGCCAACTTAAAAATATAAATTTTCATAAAAAAAGAGGAATTAGATGCAGTCATCTCAGAATTAACGAAAATGATTTACTTTATAAATGATTTGAAATTATGTAAAAATCGTACAAATATCGTCAGAAACTTAAGTCAGCGAATGCACGACATCTAGGAGCAACTAGCCAACTTAATAATATAAATTTTCATAAAAAAAGAGGAATTAGATGCAGTCATCTCAGAATTAACGAAAATGATTTACTTTATAAATGCTTTGAAATTATGTAAAAATCGTACAAATATTGTCAGAAACTTAATTCAGCGAATGCACGACATCTAGGAGCAACTAGCCAACTTAGTAATATAAATTTTCATAAAAAAAGAGGAATTAGATGCAGTCATCTCAGAATTAACGAAAATGATTTACTTTATAAATGATTTGAAATTATGTAAAAATCGTACAAATATTGTCAGAAACTTAATTCAGCGAATGCAGGACATCTATGGGCAACTAGCCAACATAGTAATATAAATTTTCATAAAAAAAGAGGAATTAGATGCAGTCATCTCAGAATTAACGAAAATGATTTACTTTATAAATGATTTGAAATTATGTTAAAATCGTACAAATATCGTCAGAAACTTTAGTCAGCGAATGCACGACATCTAGGAGCAACTAGCCAACTTAGTAATATAAATTTTCATAAAAAAAGAGGAATTAGATGCAGTCATCTCAGAATTAACGAAAATGATTTACTTTATAAATGATTTGAAATTATGTAAAAATCGTACAAATATCGTCAGAAACTTTAGTCAGCGAATGCACGACATCTAGGAGCAACTAGCCAACTTAATAATATAAATTTTCATAAAAAAAGAGGAATTAGATGCAGTCATCTCAGAATTAACGAAAATGATTTACTTTATAAATGATTTGAAATTATGTAAAAATCGTACAAATATCGTCAGAAACTTAAGTCAGCGAATGCACGACATCTAGGAGCAACTAGCCAACTTAATAATATAAATTTTCATAAAAAAAGAGGAATTAGATGCAGTCATCTCAGAATTAACGAAAATGATTTACTTTATAAATGATTTGAAATTATGTAAAAATCGTACAAATATCGTCAGAAACTATAGTCAGCGAATGCACGACATCTAGGAGTAACTAGCCAACTTAATAATATAAATTTTCATAAAAAAAGAGGAATTAGATGCAGTCATCTCAGAATTAACGAAAATGATTTACTTTATAAATGCTTTGAAATTATGTAAAAATCGTACAAATATTGTCAGAAACTTAATTCAGCGAATGCACGACATCTAGGAGAAACTAGCCAACTTAATAATATAAATTTTCATAAAAAAAGAGGAATTAGATGCAGTCATCTCAGAATTAACGAAAATGATTTACTTTATAAATGATTTGAAATTAGGTTAAAATCGTACAAATATCGTTAGAAACTTAATTCAGCGAATGCACGACATCTCGGGGCAACTAGCCAATATAGTAATATAAATTTTCATAAAAAAAGAGGAATTAGATGCAGTCATCTCAGAATTAACGAAAATGATTTACTTTATAAATGATTTGAAATTATGTAAAAATCGTACAAATATCGTCAGAAACTTTAGTCAGCGAATGCACGACATCTAGGAGCAACTAGCCAACTTAATACTATAAATTTTCATAAAAAAAGAGGAATTAGATGCAGTCATCTCAGAATTAACGAAAATGATTTACTTTATAAATGCTTTGAAATTATGTAAAAATCGTACAAATATTGTCAGAAACTTAATTCAGCGAATGCAGGACATCTATGGGCAACTAGCCAACTTAGTAATATAAATTTTCATAAAAAAAGAGGAATTAGATGCAGTCATCTCAGAATTAACGAAAATGATTTACTTTATAAATGATTTGAAATTATGTAAAAATCGTACAAATATTGTCAGAAACTTAATTCAGCGAATGCAGGACATCTATGGGCAACTAGCCAACTTAGTAATATAAATTTTCATAAAAAAAGAGGAATTAGATGCAGTCATCTCAGAATTAACGAAAATGATTTACTTTATAAATGATTTGAAATTATGTAAAAATCGTACAAATATCGTCAGAAACTTAAGTCAGCGAATGCACGACATCTAGGAGCAACTAGCCAACTTAATAATATAAATTTTCATAAAAAAAGAGGAATTAGATGCAGTCATCTCAGAATTAACGAAAATGATTTACTTTATAAATGATTTGAAATTATGTAAAAATCGTACAAATATCGTCAGAAACTTTAGTCAGCGAATGCACGACATCTAGGAGCAACTAGCCAACTTAATAATATAAATTTTCATAAAAAAAGAGGAATTAGATGCAGTCATCTCAGAATTAACGAAAATGATTTACTTTATAAATGATTTGAAATTATGTAAAAATCGTACAAATATCGTCAGAAACTTAAGTCAGCGAATGCACGACATCTAGGAGCAACTAGCCAACTTAATAATATAAATTTTCATAAAAAAAGAGGAATTAGATGCAGTCATCTCAGAATTAACGAAAATGATTTACTTTATAAATTATTTGAAATTATGTAAAAATCGTACAAATATCGTCAGAAACTTAAGTCAGCGAATGCACGACATCTAGGAGCAACTAGCCAACTTAATAATATAAATTTTCATAAAAAAAGAGGAATTAGATGCAGTCATCTCAGAATTAACGAAAATGATTTACTTTATAAATGATTTGAAATTATGTAAAAATCGTACAAATATCGTCAGAAACTTTAGTCAGCGAATGCACGACATCTAGGAGCAACTAGCCAACTTAATAATATAAATTTTCATAAAAAAAGAGGAATTAGATGCAGTCATCTCAGAATTAACGAAAATGATTTACTTTATAAATGATTTGAAATTATGTAAAAATCGTACAAATATCGTCAGAAACTTTAGTCAGCGAATGCACGACATCTAGGAGCAACTAGCCAACTTAGTAATATAAATTTTCATAAAAAAAGAGGAATTAGATGCAGTCATCTCAGAATTAACGAAAATGATTTACTTTATAAATGATTTGAAATTATGTAAAAATCGTACAAATATCGTCAGAAACTTTAGTCAGCGAATGCACGACATCTAGGAGCAACTAGCTAACTTAATAATATAAATTTTCATAAAAAAAGAGGAATTAGATGCAGTCATCTCAGAATTAACGAAAATGATTTACTTTATAAATGCTTTGAAATTATGTAAAAATCGTACAAATATTGTCAGAAACTTAATTCAGCGAATGCAGGACATCTATGGGCAACTAGCCAACTTAGTAATATAAATTTTCATAAAAAAAGAGGAATTAGATGCAGTCATCTCAGAATTAACGAAAATGATTTACTTTATAAATGATTTGAAATTATATAAAAATCGTACAAATATTGTCAGAAACTTAATTCAGCGAATGCAGGACATCTATGGGCAACTAGCCAACTTAGTAATATAAATTTTCATAAAAAAAGAGGAATTAGATGCAGTCATCTCAGAATTAACGAAAATGATTTACTTTATAAATGATTTGAAATTATGTAAAAATCGTACAAATATCGTCAGAAACTATAGTCAGCGAATGCACGACATCTAGGAGCAACTAGCCAACTTAATAATATAAATTTTCATAAAAAAAGAGGAATTAGATGCAGTCATCTCAGAATTAACGAAAATGATTTACTTTATAAATGATTTGAAATTATGTAAAAATCGTACAAATATCGTCAGAAACTTTAGTCAGCGAATGCACGACATCTAGGAGCAACTAGCCAACTTAATAATATAAATTTTCATAAAAAAAGAGGAATTAGATGCAGTCATCTCAGAATTAACGAAAATGATTTACTTTATAAATGCTTTGAAATTATGTAAAAATCGTACAAATATTGTCAGAAACTTAATTCAGCGAATGCAGGACATCTATGGGCAACTAGCCAACTTAGTAATATAAATTTTCATAAAAAAAGAGGAATTAGATGCAGTCATCTCAGAATTAACGAAAATGATTTACTTTATAAATGATTTGAAATTATGTAAAAATCGTACAAATATCGTCAGAAACTTTAGTCAGCGAATGCACGACATCTAGGAGCAACTAGCCAACATTATAACATAAATTTTCATAAAAAAAGAGGAATTAGATGCAGTCATCTCAGAATTAACGAAAATGATTTACTTTATAAATGATTTGAAATTATGTAAAAATCGTACAAATATCGTCAGAAACTTTAGTCAGCGAATGCACGACATCTAGGAGCAACTAGCCAACTTAATAATATAAATTTTCATAAAAAAAGAGGAATTAGATGCAGTCATCTCAGAATTAACGAAAATGATTTACTTTATAAATGATTTGAAATTATGTAAAAATCGTACAAATATCGTCAGAAACTTTAGTCAGCGAATGCACGACATCTAGGAGCAACTAGCCAACTTAATAATATAAATTTTCATAAAAAAAGAGGAATTAGATGCAGTCATCTCAGAATTAACGAAAATGATTTACTTTATAAATGATTTGAAATTATGTAAAAATCGTACAAATATCGTCAGAAACTTTAGTCAGCGAATGCACGACATCTAGGAGCAACTAGCTAACTTAATACTATAAATTTTCATAAAAAAAGAGGAATTAGATGCAGTCATCTCAGAATTAACGAAAATGATTACTTTATGAATGCTTTGAAATTATATAAAAATCGTACAAATATTGTCAGAAACTTAATTCAGCGAATGCAGGACATCTATGGGCAACTAGCCAACTTAGTAATATAAATTTTCATAAAAAAAGAGGAATTAGATGCAGTCATCTCAGAATTAACGAAAATGATTTACTTTATAAATGATTTGAAATTAGGTTAAAATCGTACAAATATCGTCAGAAACTTAATTCAGCGAATGCACGACATCTCGGAGCAACTAGCCAACCTTATAACATAAGTTTTCATAAAAAAAGAGGAATTAGATGCAGTCATCTCAGAATTAACGAAAATGATTTACTTTATAAATGATTTGAAATTATGTAAAAATCGTACAAATATCGTCAGAAACTTTAGTCAGCGAATGCACGACATCTAGGAGCAACTAGCCAACTTAATAATATAAATTTTCATAAAAAAAGAGGAATTAGATGCAGTCATCTCAGAATTAACGAAAATGATTTACTTTATAAATGCTTTGAAATTATGTAAAAATCGTACAAATATTGTCAGAAACTTAATTCAGCGAATGCAGGACATCTATGGGCAACTAGCCAACTTAGTAATATAAGTTTTCATAAAAAATGAGGAATTAGATGCAGTCATCGCAGAATTAACGAAAATGATTTACTTTATAAATGATTTGAAATTATATAAAAATCGTACAAATATTGTCAGAAACTTAATTCAGCGAATGCAGGACATCTATGGGCAACTAGCCAACATAGTAATATAAATTTTCATAAAAAAAGAGGAATTAGATGCAGTCATCTCAGAATTAACGAAAATGATTTACTTTATAAATGATTTGAAATTATGTAAAAATCGTACAAATATCGTCAGAAACTTTAGTCAGCGAATGCACGACATCTAGGAGCAACTAGCCAACTTAATAATATAAATTTTCATAAAAAAAGAGGAATTAGATGCAGTCATCTCAGAATTAACGAAAATGATTTACTTTATAAATGATTTGAAATTATGTAAAAATCGTACAAATATCGTCAGAAACTTTAGTCAGCGAATGCACGACATCTAGGAGCAACTAGCTAACTTAATACTATAAATTTTCATAAAAAAAGAGGAATTAGATGCAGTCATCTCAGAATTAACGAAAATGATTTACTTTATAAATGCTTTGAAATTATATAAAAATCGTACAAATATTGTCAGAAACTTAATTCAGCGAATGCAGGACATCTATGGGCAACTAGCCAACTTAGTAATATAAATTTTCATAAAAAAATAGGAATTAGATGCAGTCATCTCAGAATTAACGAAAATGATTTACTTTATAAATGATTTGAAATTATGTAAAAATCGTACAAATATCGTCAGAAACTTTAGTCAGCGAATGCACGACATCTAGGAGCAACTAGCCAACATTATAAAATAAATTTTCATAAAAAAGAGGAATTAGATGCAGTCATCTCAGAATTAACGAAAATGATTTAATTTATAAATGTTTGAAATTATGTAAAAATCGTACAAATATCGTCAGAAACTATAGTCAGCGAATGCACGACATCTAGGAGCAACTAGCCAACTTAATAATATAAATTTTCATAAAAAAAGAGGAATTAGATGCAGTCATCTCAGAATTAACGAAAATGATTTACTTTATAAATGATTTGAAATTATGTAAAAATCGTACAAATATCGTCAGAAACTTTAGTCAGCGAATGCACGACATCTAGGAGCAACTAGCCAACTTAGTAATATAAATTTTCATAAAAAAAGAGGAATTAGATGCAGTCATCTCAGAATTAACGAAAATGATTTACTTTATAAATGATTTGAAATTATGTAAAAATCGTACAAATATCGTCAGAAACTTTAGTCAGCGAATGCACGACATCTAGGAGCAACTAGCTAACTTAATACTATAAATTTTCATAAAAAAAGAGGAATTAGATGCAGTCATCTCAGAATTAACGAAAATGATTTACTTTATAAATGATTTGAAATTATATAAAAATCGTACAAATATTGTCAGAAACTTAATTCAGCGAATGCAGGACATCTATGGGCAACTAGCCAACATAGTAATATAAATTTTCATAAAAAAAGAGGAATTAGATGCAGTCATCTCAGAATTAACGAAAATGATTTACTTTATAAATGATTTGAAATTATGTAAAAATCGTACAAATATCGTCAGAAACTTTAGTCAGCGAATGCACGACATCTCGGAGCAACTAGCCAACCTTATAACATAAATTTTCATAAAAAGAAGAGGAATTAGATGCAGTCATCTCAGAATTAACGAAAATGATTTACTTTATAAATGATTTGAAATTATGTAAAAATCGTACAAATATCGTCAGAAACTTTAGTCAGCGAATGCACGACATCTAGGAGCAACTAGCTAACTTAATACTATAAATTTTCATAAAAAAAGAGGAATTAGATGCAGTCATCTCAGAATTAACGAAAATGATTTACTTTATAAATGCTTTGAAATTATGTAAAAATCGTACAAATATTGTCAGAAACTTAATTCAGCGAATGCAGGACATCTATGGGCAACTAGCCAACTTAGTAATATAAATTTTCATAAAAAAAGAGGAATTAGATGCAGTCATCTCAGAATTAACGAAAATGATTTACTTTATAAATGATTTGAAATTATATAAAAATCGTACAAATATTGTCAGAAACTTAATTCAGCGAATGCAGGACATCTATGGGCAACTAGCCAACATAGTAATATAAATTTTCATAAAAAAAGAGGAATTAGATGCAGTCATCTCAGAATTAACGAAAATGATTTACTTTATAAATGATTTGAAATTATGTAAAAATCGTACAAATATCGTCAGAAACTTTAGTCAGCGAATGCACGACATCTAGGAGCAACTAGCCAACTTAATAATATAAATTTTCATAAAAAAAGAGGAATTAGATGCAGTCATCTCAGAATTAACGAAAATGATTTACTTTATAAATGATTTGAAATTATGTAAAAATCGTACAAATATCGTCAGAAACTTTAGTCAGCGAATGCACGACATCTAGGAGCAACTAGCTAACTTAATACTATAAATTTTCATAAAAAAAGAGGAATTAGATGCAGTCATCTCAGAATTAACGAAAATGATTTACTTTATAAATGCTTTGAAATTATATAAAAATCGTACAAATATTGTCAGAAACTTAATTCAGCGAATGCAGGACATCTATGGGCAACTAGCCAACTTAGTAATATAAATTTTCATAAAAAAAGAGGAATTAGATGCAGTCATCTCAGAATTAACGAAAATGATTTACTTTATAAATGATTTGAAATTATGTAAAAATCGTACAAATATCGTCAGAAACTTTAGTCAGCGAATGCACGACATCTCGGAGCAACTAGCCAACCTTATAACATAAGTTTTCATAAAAAAAGAGGAATTAGATGCAGTCATCTCAGAATTAACGAAAATGATTTACTTTATAAATGATTTGAAATTATGTAAAAATCGTACAAATATCGTCAGAAACTTTAGTCAGCGAATGCACGACATCTAGGAGCAACTAGCTAACTTAATACTATAAATTTTCATAAAAAAAGAGGAATTAGATGCAGTCATCTCAGAATTAACGAAAATGATTTACTTTATAAATGCTTTGAAATTATGTAAAAATCGTACAAATATTGTCAGAAACTTAATTCAGCGAATGCAGGACATCTATGGGCAACTAGCCAACTTAGTAATATAAGTTTTCATAAAAAATGAGGAATTAGATGCAGTCATCGCAGAATTAACGAAAATGATTTACTTTATAAATGATTTGAAATTATATAAAAATCGTACAAATATTGTCAGAAACTTAATTCAGCGAATGCAGGACATCTATGGGCAACTAGCCAACTTAGTAATATAAGTTTTCATAAAAAAAGAGGAATTAGATGCAGTCATCTCAGAATTAACGAAAATGATTTACTTTATAAATGATTTGAAATTATGTAAAAATCGTACAAATATCGTCAGAAACTTTAGTCAGCGAATGCACGACATCTAGGAGAAACTAGCCAACTTAATAATATAAATTTTCATAAAAAAAGAGGAATTAGATGCAGTCATCTCAGAATTAACGAAAATGATTTACTTTATAAATGATTTGAAATTATGTAAAAATCGTACAAATATCGTCAGAAACTTTAGTCAGCGAATGCACGACATCTAGGAGCAACTAGCTAACTTAATACTATAAATTTTCATAAAAAAAGAGGAATTAGATGCAGTCATCTCAGAATTAACGAAAATGATTTACTTTATGAATGCTTTGAAATTATATAAAAATCGTACAAATATTGTCAGAAACTTAATTCAGCGAATGCAGGACATCTATGGGCAACTAGCCAACTTAGTAATATAAATTTTCATAAAAAAATAGGAATTAGATGCAGTCATCTCAGAATTAACGAAAATGATTTACTTTATAAATGATTTGAAATTATGTAAAAATCGTACAAATATCGTCAGAAACTTTAGTCAGCGAATGCACGACATCTCGGAGCAACTAGCCAACCTTATAACATAAATTTTCATGAAGCAAAGTAGAATTACATGCAGTCATCTCAGAATTAACGAAAATGATTTGAAATTATGTAAAAATCGTACAAATATCGTCAGAAACTTTAGTCAGCGAATGCACGACATCTAGGAGCAACTAGCCAACTTAGTAATATAAATTTTCATAAAAAAAGAGGAATTAGATGCAGTCATCTCAGAATTAACGAAAATGATTTACTTTATAAATGATTTGAAATTATGTAAAAATCGTACAAATATCGTCAGAAACTTTAGTCAGCGAATGCACGACATCTAGGAGCAACTAGCCAACTTAATAATATAAATTTTCATAAAAAAAGAGGAATTAGATGCAGTCATCTCAGAATTAACGAAAATGATTTACTTTATAAATGATTTGAAATTATGTAAAAATCGTACAAATATCGTCAGAAACTTTAGTCAGCGAATGCACGACATCTAGGAGCAACTAGCTAACTTAATACTATAAATTTTCATAAAAAAAGAGGAATTAGATGCAGATTACTTTATGAATGCTTTGAAATTATATAAAAATCGTACAAATATTGTCAGAAACTTAATTCAGCGAATGCAGGACATCTATGGGCAACTAGCCAACATAGTAATATAAATTTTCAAAAAAAAAGAGGAATTAGATGCAGTCATCTCAGAATTAACGAAAATGATTTACTTTATAAATGATTTGAAATTATGTTAAAATCGTACAAATATCGTCAGAAACTTTAGTCAGCGAATGCACGACATCTCGGAGCAACTAGCCAACCTTATAACATAAATTTTCATTAAAAAAAGTAGAATTAGATGCAGTCATCTCAGAATTAACGAAAATGATTTACTTTATAAATGATTTGAAATTATGTAAAAATCGTACAAATATCGTCAGAAACTTTAGTCAGCGAATGCACGACATCTAGGAGCAACTAGCTAACTTAATACTATAAATTTTCATAAAAAAAGAGGAATTAGATGCAGTCATCTCAGAATTAACGAAAATGATTTACTTTATAAATGCTTTGAAATTATGTAAAAATCGTACAAATATTGTCAGAAACTTAATTCAGCGAATGCAGGACATCTATGGGCAACTAGCCAACTTAGTAATATAAGTTTTCATAAAAAATGAGGAATTAGATGCAGTCATCGCAGAATTAACGAAAATGATTTACTTTATAAATGATTTGAAATTATATAAAAATCGTACAAATATTGTCAGAAACTTAATTCAGCGAATGCAGGACATCTATGGGCAACTAGCCAACTTAGTAATATAAGTTTTCATAAAAAAAGAGGAATTAGATGCAGTCATCTCAGAATTAACGAAAATGATTTACTTTATAAATGATTTGAAATTATGTAAAAATCGTACAAATATCGTCAGAAACTTTAGTCAGCGAATGCACGACATCTAGGAGTAACTAGCCAACTTAATAATATAAATTTTCATAAAAAAAGAGGAATTAGATGCAGTCATCTCAGAATTAACGAAAATGATTTACTTTATAAATGATTTGAAATTATGTAAAAATCGTACAAATATCGTCAGAAACTTTAGTCAGCGAATGCACGACATCTAGGAGCAACTAGCCAACTTAATAATATAAATTTTCATAAAAAAAGAGGAATTAGATGCAGTCATCTCAGAATTAACGAAAATGATTTACTTTATGAATGCTTTGAAATTATATAAAAATCGTACAAATATTGTCAGAAACTTAATTCAGCGAATGCAGGACATCTATGGGCAACTAGCCAACTTAGTAATATAAATTTTCATAAAAAAAGAGGAATTAGATGCAGTCATCTCAGAATTAACGAAAATGATTTACTTTATAAATGATTTGAAATTATGTAAAAATCGTACAAATATCGTCAGAAACTTTAGTCAGCGAATGCACGACATCTCGGAGCAACTAGCCAACCTTATAACATAAATTTTCATTAAAAAAAGTAGAATTAGATGCAGTCATCTCAGAATTAACGAAAATGATTTACTTTATAAATGATTTGAAATTATGTAAAAATCGTACAAATATCGTCAGAAACTTTAGTCAGCGAATGCACGACATCTAGGAGCAACTAGCCAACTTAATAATATAAATTTTCATAAAAAAAGAGGAATTAGATGCAGTCATCTCAGAATTAACGAAAATGATTTACTTTATAAATGCTTTGAAATTATGTAAAAATCGTACAAATATTGTCAGAAACTTAATTCAGCGAATGCAGGACATCTATGGGCAACTAGCCAACTTAGTAATATAAGTTTTCATAAAAAATGAGGAATTAGATGCAGTCATCGCAGAATTAACGAAAATGATTTACTTTATAAATGATTTGAAATTATATAAAAATCGTACAAATATTGTCAGAAACTTAATTCAGCGAATGCAGGACATCTATGGGCAACTAGCCAACTTAGTAATATAAATTTTCATAAAAAAAGAGGAATTAGATGCAGTCATCTCAGAATTAACGAAAATGATTTACTTTATAAATGATTTGAAATTATGTAAAAATCGTACAAATATCGTCAGAAACTTTAGTCAGCGAATGCACGACATCTAGGAGCAACTAGCCAACTTAATAATATAAATTTTCATAAAAAAAGAGGAATTAGATGCAGTCATCTCAGAATTAACGAAAATGATTTACTTTATAAATGATTTGAAATTATGTAAAAATCGTACTAATATCGTCAGAAACTTTAGTCAGCGAATGCACGACATCTAGGAGCAACTATCTAACTTAATACTATAAATTTTCATAAAAAAAGAGGAATTAGATGCAGTCATCTCAGAATTAACGAAAATGATTTACTTTATGAATGCTTTGAAATTATATAAAAATCGTACAAATATTGTCAGAAACTTAATTCAGCGAATGCAGGACATCTATGGGCAACTAGCCAACTTAGTAATATAAATTTTCATAAAAAAAGAGGAATTAGATGCAGTCATCTCAGAATTAACGAAAATGATTTACTTTATAAATGATTTGAAATTATGTAAAAATCGTACAAATATCGTCAGAAACTTTAGTCAGCGAATGCACGACATCTCGGAGCAACTAGCCAACCTTATAACATAAATTTTCATGAAAAAAAGTAGAATTACATGCAGTCATCTCAGAATTAACGAAAATGATTTGAAATTATGTAAAAATCGTACAAATATCGTCAGAAACTTTAGTCAGCGAATGCACGACATCTAGGAGCAACTAGCCAACTTAGTAATATAAATTTTCATAAAAAAAGAGGAATTAGATGCAGTCATCTCAGAATTAACGAAAATGATTTACTTTATAAATGATTTGAAATTATGTAAAAATCGTACTAATATCGTCAGAAACTTTAGTCAGCGAATGCACGACATCTAGGAGCAACTAGCTAACTTAATACTATAAATTTTCATAAAAAAAGAGGAATTAGATGCAGTCATCTCAGAATTAACGAAAATGATTTACTTTATAAATGATTTGAAATTATGTAAAAATCGTACAAATATCGTCAGAAACTTTAGTCAGCGAATGCACGACATCTAGGAGCAACTATCTAACTTAATACTATAAATTTTCATAAAAAAAGAGGAATTAGATGCAGATTATTTATGAATGCTTTGAAATTATATAAAAATCGTACAAATATTGTCAGAAACTTAATTCAGCGAATGCAGGACATCTATGGGCAACTAGCCAACATAGTAATATAAATTTTCAAAAAAAAAGAGGAATTAGATGCAGTCATCTCAGAATTAACGAAAATGATTTACTTTATAAATGATTTGAAATTAGGTTAAAATCGTACAAATATCGTTAGAAACTTTAGTCAGCGAATGCACGACATCTCGGAGCAACTAGCCAA
The DNA here is from genome assembly GCA_031772225.1 of Eubasilissa splendida. Classification (NCBI taxonomy): domain Eukaryota; kingdom Metazoa; phylum Arthropoda; class Insecta; order Trichoptera; family Phryganeidae; genus Eubasilissa; species Eubasilissa splendida. The sequence continues at coordinate 22,696,414 of CM062868.1, forward strand.
CCTTATAACATAAATTTTCATTAAAAAAAGTAGAATTAGATGCAGTCATCTCAGAATTAACGAAAATGATTTACTTTATAAATGATTTGAAATTATGTAAAAATCGTACAAATATCGTCAGAAACTTTAGTCAGCGAATGCACGACATCTAGGAGCAACTAGCTAACTTAATACTATAAATTTTCATAAAAAAAGAGGAATTAGATGCAGTCATCTCAGAATTAACGAAAATGATTTACTTTATAAATGCTTTGAAATTATGTAAAAATCGTACAAATATTGTCAGAAACTTAATTCAGCGAATGCAGGACATCTATGGGCAACTAGCCAACTTAGTAATATAAGTTTTCATAAAAAATGAGGAATTAGATGCAGTCATCGCAGAATTAACGAAAATGATTTACTTTATAAATGATTTGAAATTATATAAA